>CM021110.1:308264600-308299295 GCA_007115665.2 Sequoiadendron giganteum
TGAGACCAAATTTTGGCATCTATCCAAGGCATATTAAATGGTTTGTTTGTCAGCAGCCCATAAGAGATCGAGATAACATTTTTTACAAAAAGTCACATGTTTGACCTTCTTTCTAATAATATCATCACTTAACATGTTTTATCTTTTGTCAAAAGTAAAATTTTCTTTTTCCTATAGACCAGATCCCTAAGAAGACTCAAAATGTCAAAGAATTACATAAATGCAACATTCCTGGTAATTCATGGAAGGGAGTGCTCACCATAGGAGCCATAAGTGGTTAGTTTATCATGCCTTTATTAGAAACAGGATTAGCCAACAGTTTAAATACTATTAGGGTAAAGGTCTTAACTTAATTATGTTGATTAAGTTACCTTTATTCCCTTCTTAAGATTTCACGTTAGTTTGCATAATGTGACATTTAATAATTATATTAATTAGTAAATGTTATCCTATTAGGGCTTCTATTAGGGTTTTATTAGGGTTTGCATGATCTCCTTTTTATAAGGATTGATCCCATTGTATTTCATATCAATTTATTCTCTCATTCTCTTTGATATATACATTTTCAGTTTTCAAAGAACCCTTGCTTGTTTGTCTCCATCTCTTCTTTTAAGACAGGTTATTTGCATGCAGGTAATCTTCGGGGTTTGTGGTGTTGTATTTTCTCAACTCCTACATGGTATCAGAGCTCCACACCTGCTGCTTCCTATTCTTATTTTGAAGATTTTTGGAGCTTCAAGGGTTTGGGGCTTGTTTTCTTGATCTAGGGAATATCTGCAATTTTGAAGCATTTTCAGCTCAAACAGACATTGCCATTGCGTTCGCAGCAGTCCAAAACCCCTAAATTGACTGTCCATTCATTCTTTTTGGACAAATTCGAAATCTGAGGCAAATTTTTTTTACAACTACAGCGGTACAGCTGTCGCCTGTGCGCGATTCGGAAAATACTCGTAAAAATATTTTTTTTCTGAATTTATTTTATCCGAAAAACACATTGTAATGTTTTTTTTATTTTTGATTTATCAAAAAAAATAAAAATAAAATATAAAAGCAAATTTCAAACGCCTTTTTACTGCTTGCAGGCCGGCTCGTCTGCGGGTCCCTACGCAAGCAGGGACGGTACCCAAGGGTACCACCACCTGTCCATATCGCAGGCGGTGGCCCTTGGGCGCCACCCCCAACCTGCAGTGGATGGTACCGCATGGATACCACCCTAACACATCAAGGTGGAGACCCATGACTGCCTGTTTTTTTTTAATTTAATAAATAAAAAATGTATTTTTATGATTTAAAAAAAAAACATCAACATACATTTTTTTATATAAAAAACATTTTTTTTCATTTATAGCCCAATCGTACTTTTACGGTGACTGTTGTTTGGCCATCAAATTTAACACAGTGTTTTTTGCTGTGACGACCGTATGACCATCAAATTTAACTTAGCACTAGTTTTTTCCCTTTTTGGAGCTAATTTATTCCAGAGGCCGTAACTTGGGCATACGATATCATTTTTTGGCAAACGAGATATCGTCGAAAAGCTAGTTTTCTCATCTTTCCAGTGGTGTGGGTCTCATCACTTCTTTTTTCCGTTGGTGCATTCTATAGCCAGTTGAAGACAAAGGGGCTATTTTCAGTCTCAAGCTCATAAATTTTCATCAGTTTCTCCATTTTTCACAATCTCAGCGGCGTTGGAACCATATTTCAGAGCTCTTCAGTTTCATTGAGGCCATTTTTCTAGATTTCACTCCAAGTATCTTTTATTCAAAAATTTGTGTTTTCACATTCTGGTGGATTACTTGGACATATTTGCTCTTGGAAACTTTTTGTTCACATGGGATGCTTTGTTCTTGGCTGTTCTTCATGTATTTCTAGCATTTTGTCCTTTGAAAACATTTTGAGCATCATTTGTAAGCTATCTTTTATGTAAACGCACTGAGATAAAGTGTCACACTATTGTACATGCTTTTTTTGGTATTTTGCACATAAGGTTGTGCCATATTTTGTACTCGCATTGATATTATAAAGTTCCATGAGGGGTTGTGTAGTTTGCCTTTGTTTGCCATTACATCTTTGTCTGGTGAGTATCCCTCCATGATGACATTGAATCCATACCATGGGGGTTTGTGTTGTTTTCCTTTATTTTCCATCACACCTTTGTTCGGTGAATGTCCCTCCATGACGACCATGGATCCATATGATTCCAGCCTCATGCATGTGTGCTTTGTTTTGCACACCAATTTTTCAGATGCAGGTGCTTTCTTGTGCACTTTCAGATGTTGTATCTTTTTCTTCATGCACTACAGGGTGTTGCACACCATTTCAGTTGATCTATCAGGCTCTCAGTTCACCATTATGGGGGGGTATTATATTGTTCGTGCTAATGCTTCCTTGGTTTTGCCTTGGAAGGAATCTTTCATTCTCAGTTGATCAGTGTTTCAGACTATTGGTTCTTGTGCCATCTGTATCTTTGTTCTAGGTGTTTGCCTTTGTTTTCCATCTGATTCGAGTAGTGTCGTATGGGCACTTATGCAGATTATTGTCTTCTTGTTCCTGATCATCCTATCTTCAGTGGAGGTTCTTCAGGACCATAGCAGTCATCTTTCGACAGTTGTTTGCAGCTTCTTCTGCTTCAGTGATATCACTTCTTGGCTTTCTTCTTCTCTTTTTGGAGTAGAGCTTTTTTCCATGAGGTTTTCTCTATTTCTCCCCTTTACAGAGATTTGGTTGTATTTGGGTACCTGATCTGGCCTAGTTGTCGGGACCCATGTTTTCCTTCTTGCATTGTAGTTACCTTTGTTTTTCTGCATTTGTTTGTAGCTGCACTATTGCTCATCTTAAGGAGGGGTGTTAGGGTAAAGGTCTTAACTTAATTATGTTGATTAAGTTACCTTTATTCCCTTCTTAAGATTTCACGTTAGTTTGCATAATTTGACATTTAATAATTATATTAATTATTAAATGTTATCCTATTAGGGCTTCTATTAGGGTTTTCCCTATTAGGGTTTTATTAGGGTTTGCATGATCTCCTTTTTATAAGGATTGATCCCATTGTATTTCATATCAATTCATTCTCTCATTCTCTCTGATATATACATTTTCAGTTTTCAGAGAACCCTTGCTTGTTTGTCTCCATCTCTTCTTTTGTGACAGGTTATTTGCATGCAGGTGATCTTTGGTGTTTGTGGTGTTGTATTTTCTCAACTCCTACAAATACTCTATATTTAAAGAAATATAATAGGTTCTTGCAGAGTTATTAGATTCTATCTACTTAAAGAGCTATTAGTACTATCTGCTTACAGAGCTATTAGTACTATCTGCTTACAGAGCTATTAGATTATATCCCTGCATGCCACATATTATATATGTAGCCTAAAACCAATAATTAAGTTCAGAATAACATAAAAATGCATATGCTAAACAAAACTACCATAAATATCACAAATACAGTATATTAATTTGATATCAGTTTGTCAGAAGCTTCATACAACAGTGAAAAACTAATCTTTGATTATTAGCTATGAGCAGAAATCAAGAAGGCATGAATCAGACAGAGATCTTACAAACTTGATAGAAAGAACTTAAAATATATGTTATTACAAATCTCAATACAACCTCAATAATAAATACAATTCAAGAACATAACTTATTTATTTTCCAAGAGAATACCTTAGAGTTGCTCTTAGATTGAGAATCATGTGTAGATTTACTATTATTTGGACCAGACATCAATGTCCACACATGGTTCAGCATGACTTGAGTTTCTAAGCCTGAATTTATATCCGCAGGGAATGGAAGTTCAAATGTAGTTCCCAACAACTTAGTTGAATAATTGAACTGCAAACAAACAAAGTGAGCAAAATTCAAAAAGAGAATCTATTAAAGACGTGAAATTTCTACATTCCATTTAGCAAAAATTGAAAAAGCTTCTAGTAATAACTTGTAATATTTTTTAATCTAATTAAATCAAATTAAAAGAAAATTTATGCTAATAAAAACCTACAATTAGAAGTTGGAAATTGCACAACATTATTGTCAGACCAATTATTTCAATAGAAAAATGTTTGATATGTCCACCAAATTAATTTTTTTTTTTTGCCAAATAGAGAGATGTTAGAATGTATTTCAAAACTATATTAAACTACAAATTAACTAATGAATTAAACAAACCAATTAGAGATTATCCATCTATCCTATCTTACCCTATTTAAAAGCAATCAATTCATCCATAAAATTGTAATATAAAATAGAAATCACTTCATAGATATAATTATGTAAGATTGGTGAAAATGAGTTTGATAAAAGGGATTTCATGATACAATAGTGCATTCAAAGATATGAAAAGAGTGTACAACAATATATATTTCTAGAACCCATCAATGCATGACATTTTCATAATTTTACCACTAGTAACCAAGCTCCAAATTATTTAGAAATGGACTTTTAGGGTTAGATGAGGTTTTTCATTTTTGTTTTTTAAATTCTTATGGTTTCTCTTCCCTGGGAGTTCACCTAAGTTCTCCCTGAGTTTGCTGAGGGAGCACGCACCAGACTAGCTAGTTGGCTCAGGTACATCTTAAATGTATCTTGGCCAAATGGTTAAGCTGAGGGCCAAACCCAAGCAAGATCCAAACCGGAATCAAAACCCAGCCATAACCAGCTCAAGTTCAGCAAGGGTTCCCAGGGAACCCAGTATTATAGGTGAAGACTTCAATATTTTTTGTCTCCTATGCAAAATGGCATACAACAATACAACTTTCTATAATTTCAGCTTCTTTTAGTCATGGTGTTTACATAAATCATACATTGCAACTTCTTTTACTATTTTTTGTAAGTAATGTTCAAATATAAACTTTTTATATATTTTTTCAATAGCTACCCCCAGGCCATTGTGAAAGTATGTAAGAAGATTTTTCCCCTTCCCCAAAACTCAGAGAAACACTAGGAACTACAATGTGAGAAAATCAAGATTCAAAGTCGGATGAATGCCCAAAAACCTGATCATGTCTGACTGAAATACATTTTTGACAACTGT
Source organism: Sequoiadendron giganteum (assembly GCA_007115665.2). Lineage (NCBI taxonomy): Eukaryota > Viridiplantae > Streptophyta > Pinopsida > Cupressales > Cupressaceae > Sequoiadendron > Sequoiadendron giganteum. Next base: position 308,269,633 of record CM021110.1, read on the forward strand.
CCAAGTAATGATGTATAGTCCACAATAGTTGTCTCACTATCCTGTGAAAAACAATTGAGCCACTCCTCTTACGAATACAATAAAATGATAGGCTACTTCAAATAGTTGCTAGTGTAATATTGGTCTTGTTTATAGTTGAATCTCATCCAAGTTGTTCAAAGATAATTTCCATTATTTTCTTATATTGCTAATGTAATTTAATATAAGGATATTTGATATTATAAGGTGGTAAGTGATAACTCTTATGGATAAAGGCATGCAACCAATTTTCTAGTTGTGGACTTACTGCCATGGTAACATGGACACAATAGGAAGGGCACAACAGTGATGTAGATCACATCATTACTATACCTAGTGAACAAAATATTATAAATGAAACTCGAATAAACAAAACCAGAGTACAAAATTATGTGACAAACAAAATAGGATTCAGAACCAAAAGACAAACACTTAAAGAGTAGTAAAAACACCAACATGCATAGAAAAATAGAATGTCATGAACTCCACAATGGGTTTTAGTCCATAATATGTTGCACCGACACCAATGCTAGTAAAACCATCCTACAAACATAAATTGGCTATATATTTGAATAATAAAAGATATAAAGGAAAAAAGTCTTTTTGATAGGATTTCAATTAGCACATTTTAGCTTCAGAAACTTGCAAACCTCAATGATTGGGGTATCAAGAACCCTATCAGGTCCAAACTTTTACAGAAGGCCTTTAGAAACCTGTAAAGAAACATGAATATAAGTATATCAAATGAAAATATCTCAAATTTTCAAATTTTTTGTCAATTATTCAATAGCAAAGGGTTCTTATCTGATTATCATATAATTTTTATAAAATTTCCACAAGTAAAATACCAGAGTCCTCCCTGCCTGTGTGAAAATGGGAGCTTTGGGATGGGCTATGAATATGCACCAAAGCATAATGGTAGGGGAATTTTTGTCAGATGTTATAGTTGGATATGCTCTGATAGACATATATGCAAAATGTGGAATCATAGACAAAACACCTAAATTGTTTGACAAAATGCCTCAAAGAGATGTCATCTCATGGAATGAAATGATTGGTTGCAGAATGTGCACAAAATGGATTTTGCTAGGAACCTCTCAAAATATTTGAATTAATGAAGCACTCTAGAACACATCCTAACATTCTATTTTCAATGGAATCAGGGAGGTTATTTAAACTTTTACACCCTTCTATGTTCAAGTGCTACAGCTATGACAGGTTGCCAATGAATCAGGGAGGCTATTTAAATATATACACCCTACCATGTTCAAGTGTTGCAGTTGTGACAGGTTGCCAATGGAATCAAGGAGCTTATTTAAATGTCCACACCCTTCTATGTTCAAGTGTTGCAGTTGTGACAGGTTGCCAAATGAATCAGAGGGCTTATTTAAATGTCCACACCCTTCTATGTTCAAGTGTTGCAGCTGTGACAGGTTGCTAATGGAATCAAGGAAGTTATTTAATTAGGGAGCTGGTGCAGGAGCACCATGACAACCTCATGATTCTATGATGAAAGTTTTAAAAGGATGATCAATTTTGTTGTTTCACATTGTTCAAGAGTTATTTGATTCATTTTTTCATGTAATAGAGTCATTAGGAGGCCATTATGTCATAAAATGTAAAAAAAGAAGTCAATGCATTCAAAGGTTGTCACAAATATGTAAAAAATTGTAAAGTTGCAAAATAAAGCAACATATGGAATATGAAAGGTCACATTGGTTTTTGGTGTTGGTGGGTAATTAGAGAGTAGTTAGAAGTGCAAAGGTCATTTTTATGCCTTTAAAAATGCTCTTTGTACGTTTAGGAGCTTGTGGGTGATTGAAATAATAAAGTAGATCAATGCAAAATTCTGTTTTATTACTTTTTCTACAGAAAATCAGTGTTGCAGGCCATTGTACGGGCTGTAATTGATGATAACTTGTTTGCACGTGGTAGATATGTCAATCACCTTCCTATTGGATTTGGTTTCATGAATTTTGGTTTTATTTTAAGCAAGATATAGATATTTTTATGAAAACTGCTAAAAACCCTCTTTAGGGTAAACAAAAACTGAAGTTTTTATGTTTCTCGCATTTTAACCATGGGAAAAGGCTCATTTTCGGTGGAAAGAATATTTATGGCGTCTATTTTCATGTTATTGGTGTTTTAGATCAAATGATTAAGATTAGTGGGTGGAAGAATTAAATTTTTAGACTATAAACCTTTGTTTTGACTAGTAAAACAGAAATGTATGAAGTTAGCATCTATGGTTTTATGAAATGCTCTTGGAAATGAGATTTAAATGGTAAATAAAGCTTATTCAAATCTAAAGTGAGATGTTAGAAAGAACGGTGAAGGATATTTGTGTTTGGGAATAACAAAATTAATAAGCCTAAGTCTGTAAAACATGAAAAGGATTGGTAAAGACAGTGTACAGAGTGATTTCATGAGTTTGCTTGTAGTTATTGACTTCTTCACGAGTTATATTGTTATTGAATGGTGCTTAGATGTATAATGGATCTATTTCAAGATTTTTATTTTTCAATTTGAATTTTTTTGGAATCCATCTCTTGACTGTCCTGTTTGGCAGTGAGTTACCCCAGTCCTATTTAGGACAGCATCTGCAAAGTTCTGATATTATCCTTTTTGAATGGTCATAAAACACTTTGAAGAAGGTTCAGTTGTGGATTCTTGAATGCAATAGGATCACATTTGGAGTCAATAAATTTTTTATTGTTACAAGAGCAAGATAACTTGATAAGTGGAAGCCCAATTAGGCTGGTTAGAACAGACTACTCTGTGAGTTCTCAAATTTGTGGTGTTTAAGTTCATGTTTGGGCTTGAGTCTGTTAATATAATGTTGTTCCAATTGTTTGAATCAGTTTTTTTATCTTGGGAAGCAAAGTTTGGAGTCTGATAGTTTGTAAGTGCCATTGAGGAATGATAGGGACAATCAATAATGGATTGACAAAATTTGAAGGGGGCAGACTTTGTGTTTATTGTTTTGGGTTGAATTAAGGGTGTTTAAGGTATTTTGAAGATCTTAAATGAATTTGGAACTCCTTTTTGCAAGTTGAGTGTTTGTGCTGAGTTTGTGAAGGGAAATATAGTTGAATAAGTGTGTCAAAGGAAGGTGAGTTCAAGATGTTTTGAGTTAGTCAATTAAGATTGTTGAAAGGTGTTGTTTACTTCCTCTGTACTTTGCATCAGGTGACAGGTTGCCAATGGAATTAGGGAGCTTATTTAAATGTCCACACCCTTCTATGTTCAAGTGTTACAGTTGTGACAGGTTGCCAAATGAATCAAAGGGCTTATTTAAATGTCCACACCCTTTTATGTTCAAGTGTTGCAGCTGTGACAGGTTGCTAATGGAATCAAGGAGGTTATGTAATCAGGGAGCTTATTTAAATGTCCACACTCTTCTATGTTCAAGTGTTGTGTTGCAGCTGTGACAAGTTGCTAATGAAATCAAAGAGATTATTTAAACACTGACAATATTTTATTTTTAAGTGTTGTTGTTGTGATAGATTGTCAACAAAATCAAGGAGGTTATTTAAACCTTTAAAATTTCCTATTATATTCAAGTGTTGCAGCTGTGAGAGGTTTACAATGGAATAGGGGAGGTTATTTAAACCTCTGCAACTTTCTATTTTCAAGTGCTACAGATGTGACAGGTTGCCAATGGAATTAGGAAGGTTATTTAAACCTCTATAGTCTTCTATGTTCAAGTGTTGCAGTTGTGACAGGTTGCCAATAACAACAGAATCACAAAAGAATGATGAGAAACTACTAATACAATGTTTTATATGAAGCGAAGAAACTTTTGCAAGCTCTATTTTATATCATTTTCCCAAAACTTGAATTAAAATTTTGTGTTGATGAAGAATTTTATGTGGTATGTCTTGTAATTTTTGTGGCTTCTATATGTAAACCCTTTTTGTGTATTAGTACATCTACAAAATCAATTCTTCTATAAGCCAAACCTCTTCATCATGAATTTGCATAACTAGAATGCCCCTTGAAGATCTCACAATCTATCATATTCCCTTAATAATAGGGTTGACAAGAGCATTGGTGTCCTTATATGACATCATTGACACTCCATTTGATAGGCACATTTCTTTAGCTAACCCTACCACATTTATATGCACTCTACAGTTTGTGCCTAACTAAATCCCAAATCTTCTTTTGTTTACTTAGGAATCACAACAATAGGTCTATATCTAGATTCAGACCCCTTGGCATCTTGTCCGGGACTGTTACGTTGATCAATCTAAAATTATTAATTAGTTCAAGGCATAGGGTTCTGTTTATTACTATATTTTTGTTTTTTCTTGGTTTTTAGTAAAAAGAAAAGATTAGATCCCTTTTCCCATTAGGCTTCAACATTGGTGCATGGGATAAATGCACCTTTTGGGGGGAAATGAACTAGATTCATGTGCAAGATGTGAAGGCTTGGTGAAGGTGCATTTCCAAAGGCCTTAGATTCCCCTTGTGATATGTGCACTCCCATTAAACTTAGAAAACCTTTCTAAGTAATGGAACCATATTTCTACCCAAAAAAAGTGATTGAAAATAATTTAAACTTTTAAGTTTTATCAATCATATGTCAAAGTATGTATAATCTTACTACAACAAAATTCATGAATCATACAATTAATACTAAATAAAAAAGACAAGTAGAAATTTTTTTCAAATATTTCATTACACACATAGAAAGGTGGTTTACAGTTTACTGAACACATTATCCTTGCAATTTTTCTTATAAAGAGGAATAAAATTGGAACAGTTCTTATCATACGGTCTCACAATGACAGAGACTCTGAACAATAACATAAACTAGTGGAAAAGGGCATGTGGATAAAAATGAGTGAGATAGAGAACAACAGTTTCTATATTTTGTCAGAAAACATGGAAGATATTTGAGGCAATACTCAACTAGAGAAATTTAGATAACATTAAGACTTATAGTTTTCCTGAACAGAGCAGTTTTTGACACAAGGATAATCTCTAAGAGGCTCAATCACTCAATATATGCATAGTTCTCAGTATCAACTAAGAGTAGAATGGATGGATGCAAAATTTTCATACTGTTGAAAGAAAGGTCATTTAATAGTAGCCAATGAAACTCAAATGATGCACTTTGTACCATCTATGGTCAATAAATGTAACATTTAAGTCATTTTCTATTTTCTTGTTTCCAATTACTAAAGTTATAAGTGGCAACATTGTTGATGTTATTGCAGCGTCGGTCTGCACTTCCAAAGAGAAATAAATTAAATATAAAGCAAGGGCCGACCCTACATTGATTCCTATATTGGCCGACCTAAAATTATATTTAATTGTTTATTATTGTAAAGGGCCGACCTAAATGAAGAGGCGCCATTGTAACATATATATACAAGGTCATTTGGTTATTGAAATCATTCGAATCAAGAGAAAGTTCGCTATTATGATTAAGGCAGAAGTTCGCAATTACATGAAGAGTAGAGTTCATACTTGAGTAGAATTCGCAGTCCTAGAAGAAGCTCTTACTTGAACAGCAGAAGAATTCGTAGTCCTAGAAGAAGTTCATACTTAATCAGCAGATCATCATTCCTATAGCAGCAGACTGTTCTTCAAGGAAGAGCAGATTCATTTGTATCTAAGCATCAAGGAAAAGTGCAAAATCCTTAGCCATTGCTGGGCTGTGCTATAAGCAGATTTCTGTCATTATCATATATATATAAGAGAATCATTTGCTGGGTTTTTCTCCCTCAAGAGGAGGGTTTTCCCAGGGTATCTTGTTGTGTTCATTGTCTTATGTGTTGCATTTATATTATTATCTAATCTGATCTAAGAGACACTAACAAACATTAGGAAAATCTGGGTGGACTAGAATGTTTGGATAACTATAAATTTTGAAAATGAAAATAATATAAATTTCTAAAATGAAAATAAATTATCTCTTGCTCAAAACATTCGTAAATACCAAAAATACACAAAACCAGCAAGTATTTTACAAGAGTCAAATTTTTCCAGTAACTGGCTTGCATCTACCTTGAAATATAAAAAAATCATGTATATATCAGACCAAAGATTAAAAATGTAAAAGGAAATGGAGTAAAAATTTGCATACTTTGAGAAGTTGCCCTGGAGCAGACACCCAATGATTGTATTGTTGTTCGGGAAACTCCAATATGTAAAGGAAATCCAATGACATAGAGATGTTTGGGTGTTCTAGCTATCACTTGAGTCATAGGCATCAAAGGGGATTGACATCCAAAAACCAAACCTTCTTTACTTTTGGAGAGGCTTATCTCAATCGACCTTCCCAGAAAACATGCTCCTGTACCTCCACATCCTCCAAAACAACAAAGATTGGTATGAAGATGTGAGTTTTGTTTTTGTGGTGAATAGGGTGCATTTTTACTAAATGAAATGCATTTTAGATCTTCCTGGTCAAGAGATTGTGATACAGAGACAACCAACCTTCAGTGTTGACCACAAGACAAACAAAAATGTATGATACTTTCAAAATTATTTCCATTTTAAACAAAATTTTGCTGAATTCCTTGTATAACATAGAAGAAATAGTATAGTGAATTTTTCCTTAACATGTTTTGTTAAATAATTTTATCTTTTTTCTATACAGCAATTCATCCCAAATTGGAGAAATATAAACCCACTCAACAACTTTACATCAAAGCATCAATCCAAATGTACAATGTGTTTTTTGCTCTAGAAAAACTATGCATTATCTCAAGATACATTCTAGAAGTAATGGATTTGAACTCAATATGTTTATCTGCAGATCAAGATTGTCCCAATATTATTATTCTAGTAAGATTTTAATTACCTTTGTATTTTTAGTTCTTGATAATATAGGTCAGCTTATCAGTCCTCAATAACATCATTACCCAACTGTACATTGTTCTAAAGTTCATGGAAGGATCTGAGGGAGACACAAGCTGGAAAATTGAGGGGATAGATGTAATTAAGGTATCAACTACACAATAGTACATCTAATTGAGCCACAAGCTCAAGTTCATCCAAAAAAGAATGGGATTTTTATAAGGTGGGAAGAGATGTCTTATTCAAGTTTATAATGCTTATTGGAACACAAAACTTGATACAAAAGACAAGTTCAAACAAAAATCACAATTCCAAGACCTATGAGACATATCAATTGATAGTAGAGCAACAGACTAGCTCTTATGATGCTACAGGGGGCATCAAATGAGGGCCTTTGCCTTCAAAACAAACTATGACATTGACAAATAGTTTTACTTTGGGTACCTAACTAGAAAAACTTGTAGTCAGTGTTCCAACATGTTGAATAGACCCTTTAACTAAACTTGTTTCGAACATGAATAAGATTTGTGAATCATTATTTCCCACATGGGAGAGGATCAATTAACTGGTAGCATAATAACAGATCCAATTGAAGTGTATGGAAAAAAAATGATATGCCACCCTGATCCCTAAAGGCCCTCTATTGTTGGTCAAGTCCTTGTTGGGGAGGGAAATCCTCAGTTGCTTCAACATAAGCTCAAGTACCCATTAGTTCTTGTACTCGGCTAATCAACATGAATTATGAATTAGGTGGTCCTACCTCTACTACTAAACTACTACTCAATATTCAACGGTTGGGCTACCCTGCCAACCCACCCATTATGAATAAAAAAATGGATGAATGACCTACCCCAATAGCAGATACCGATAGTAGTTGAGAGGCCCCTCTCACCCTTTGGTGCAAGAGCACCTAGATCCTGACCCTAACATAATAGGACAAAGGACCTTAAAGGTTCACCAAGGGATTTGAAGACAAGTTCACCAAGTTTTTTAAAGGTTTTTATGTTTTATGCAAAATATGTTCAATTAAGTTGCCTTGTACTCAGTTGTCCTATATGTCATGTGACAAGGGGTGGTAGATAGGTAGTAGATGGCTTTAATCCATGTCTTTTATGCAAATAAGGTCTCATTAGACCACTTTCAATAGGTTGGGCAAGAATGGGATCAAAAAGGTCAAACTTGCAAAGTATGTAAGGCAATTGATTAAGCAAACTATGTAAAATGTATGACTTGACCTCCAAATGGTCATTAATGCTTCAAATTTTGGTTATAGGATAGTTGGTTAGTTGTAGAAGGTATTTGGATGTTAGAATCAATATATGTTCATTGTAATCTCAAAGGAGGGGTTGTTGTTCAGTTGGTAAGAAGAAAATACACTTTGGCAAGTGCTGATCACCATCTTTTCCATTGATTTTTTGAACTTTGCTTCTTGTTCCAGGCCCATATAGATTCAAGATGCCTTGAGGCATTAAATGATTGCTTATTCATGTGTTTATCTTCTTTCATGTTTGTCTTGGGGGCTTAATTCTTTTGCTTGTGTGACTGGGATCAGCAAACTACAAGGTACCCTATTTTCTGTGTTTGGAGTTTTGAGGACAGCACCATGATCAACTAACCAATCCACCTATTGTTTCAGACCTATGGATTAGTGGATTGGTCTATACCATCTCTGGTTAAGTGTGTACATACCTTAGGAGAAGGAGAAGGGGAGATTTCTGCCATGGTGTGTGATCTAGTGCTGATCAGGGATAGTTAGACCATGAAAATAGGGAACCCAAGGATGGATTCTGAGAATTAGTGAGTGGGAAGGGATTGTGAGTGTTTCTTGGGTCAGGGAAGAGATAATGTGTGGTGGTTGGACCCCTGGAAGGATTGGGGAAGGTCAGGAGTAGGGAGTTACCCCTAAACCCTTGCTAAACCCTTGTTTTGGTGAGTGCTTGAGAGGGTTTCTTGGAACAGAGGGTTAGAATCCCTGTAGATGAAAAACATCATTGTAATCTGAGGTTTGAGACCATTTTTTGAGACTATCCAAGGTACTTTGGTGAGTGGCCATCATTGGAAGGGTGGTTCCTTTGGAAAATAGACCAAATGGTGAAGTCTAGAACTGGGTAAGTGTATCAAAAGTTCAGGGTGGTCCAAAACAGTGACCCTTGATTTTCATATATGTTGTGTAACCTTAAAAAGGGTATCCTAATCTCCTTTTTAATTACTAGGTGCTTTGGATAGATTGGGTGAAACTTGGCATGTTCTAGTTTCGGGAGAGCTACAAGGGCAGGGTGATGTGTAGGTTGCTAGATGGTAAACCTTGGGAAATTGGTGATTGAGATTGTGTAGGAACCCCTATTTTTGGCATAGCAAATAAGGTTGTCACTTACCTCTGCATCACCCTTAGTTGATTAAAACTAATTAAAACTAATAATAGTTGATTCATGAATCAATGCAATCTAATATAATCATCTGGTTTAGTTTGAACTGATTCTTTCTGTTGAAAACTAACATATATACTCTGCTATGGATAAGCATGCCATGGTTTGAGATGTGCTTGTTATGGACTATCCTTGAAAATTACAGCGAAGATCCTAATATTGAGCACATTTAGGTTTTAACATTAAGGCATCCTTTACCTACGGATTTTGTTGCTTTATGTTGGTATTGGCTCCTCCAAACTATTCCTTGTTGGTTTTGACCTTTCACTTTTCTAGATTTGACGAGCTGCAGCCTGAAAAATAAGGTTTCGACAAGGGTTTTAGAATCCTTGAGAAAAATGGCTTTCCCAACCCCCATTCGACATTCAGTATGTTTATTAAAATGAAAATTATGGCGGGGAGTCTGAAAATTATGGCCAAGATTTTCCTGCCTACTATGCCTGGCCATTAGGCTATGAAATTAATTAAATAAATAGATATTATTACATATATTATAATATAAAATTTTATAGTAGATATTATTAAAATTATTTTATATAACAATATTATATAATATTTAATATATTATAATATTATATTATTAAATAATATTAAATATGTTATAATATAAATATAATATTATAATATTAATAATATATTATTATTGTATTATATTATAATACCAACCACTCTTTCAATTCAATTCTTTTTTGTTAATTATCCACTTTAATTGAGAATTTAGTCATCTTTATCAAACTGGCTTCAAATCATAGTAAAAAATATTAATGATTCATCAACATAATGAGTAATCAAAGTTAAAGAATGTATATGTTAATTTTTTTTATAAAATATGTGAAGGCCTTAAGATTGCACCGAGAGGCAATGTCTTTCATGCAATAGGTATTTTTGGTGCACCAAGCAACCTAGGTAGCCAAATGGCCCGCTTAGGTAGGGGTCCCATGAGGGGGGCTTAAGCTCTATAGATTATGATCAAATTTGAAAGAAAAAAGAATAGAGAAGTAATAATCATTTATTTAGTCATTTAGTTGTGATTTTATCTAATGACCAAATTAGTCACTTATAAATGACCAAATTAATCATTCATTTGCAATATTCTACTAGTGTTAGTCACGTGACTAAAATTTTTAGTCACATGACTAAAAGTTTTAGTCACGTAGTCATTTATTTTCCAAATTCTACTAGTGTTTTGAATCCTCATCAGGTATACTAGCATTCTCATTTACATAATAATTTTTTTTATCTTCTTTCCTTTCTTTTCTTTCTCATATCTTTGTTTGTTCCTTTTATCTCTTTCCGGATACTTTGCAACATAATGACCTATTTCTCCACAACTAAAGAATTTAAAGGGAAAATTACCTTCATACTTACTAGAGCCTTTCCTCATCCTTCTTACAAAGTTAGATTCTATTTCATTAAATTTCTCTTCATCTCGATCTTCAAATTTTGTAGACTTAAAATAAGTCTCTTATTTGTATCCATTCCTTAGGCTTGACTTACTCATCTCATAGGATGTCAAAAATCCTAACAACAGATCCTCGGTATAGGTCTTATAATCTATAGTTTTCTCAATATCACTCACCTTCTCTCTATAAGAATCAAGAAGAGTTATGAGAATCTTCTTTACAATCCTAGTATCATCTATTGTAGCACCAAGTCCTCGCATTTCAATCACTATCTCATCCAATCTCTAAACATAATATTTAACATGCTCATCTTCATACATATGTAGAAGATCAAACTATGTTTCCAAAGTCTACAATTTTGCCCCTTTAACTCTTTCATCACCATCATGTTCTCTTTCCAAAACATCCCAAACTTCCTTAGCAGTCTTCAAATTTTGAACCTTAATCAACTTAGAATGTACCTAACTATTCTTCAAGATGTATTTCGCCTTATTGTTCACTTCATGTGATTTGATCTCATCAGGCATACTTAGACCATTATCTAGATGAGTGTAAGGATTCTTGTAATATTTCTCCACATAATATCCATAATACTCCATATATTCTTGAATCACTACTTGCCATATACCATAATTAGTTCCATTGCACCTCAGATAATAATAAACCATTTTACTAGAAATCCCAAACCTTCCTCAAGAGATTAAGCTCTTCACCAAGGAACCAAGATCTGATACCAAATATTAAATATGACAATTGAGAGGGGGTGAATTAGTTGTCACAAAATTAAACTTTTAATTCAATCATCAGAACTAATTCTTAATGCTGCTTAAATGATTAATAATCAAATGCTAATGTAAAAACTTAAATCTAACACATAAACACAATAACACCAAATTTGTATTGAAAACCTACTAAGGGAAAAACCATTGTGAGGATTAAATCACACTATAGAGAATATCAAAACTGATTGCAAGAGCCTCACTACCAAAAATAAGGCTCATAGCCAAAACAAGGACTCACTATCCAACAGGGCTAACAACCTAGAGGGCTCACTACCATAGAGATACAAAGAAGACTTGTTATAGAGATACTAAAATCCCAATTAAACAAAGGATTTGACCATAATATCTCGTAGACATGCATGAATGATAGATTTCACCTTATCCTCATTGTATCCAGAAACTTAGCATTAAGCTTTGCACGAATTTTCCATACTCGCATCACACACACTTACTGAATAAAATCAATTTCACATATATTTACACTTTCTCTTTTCTCTTATCACTCTTCTTCTTTGATCTTGTATATTTATTCATCATTAACTCATGTTGTATTTATACCATCTTCAACTTTTAAACATATCCAAAGTCGGCCATCCAAATTCAAATTCAAATTCAAATTAGGCCATTTCTGAATATCCTAGGGTGGAATTAAAATGATGGTGACCCAAACACGTACTTCAAGGGACCCAAAAATATTCTGCATGCTTCATCAACCTCAAAAGTAGTATTTCGCACAAGGTCGGCCAAATCAATGTAAAACACATGGAACCATTAAGAAAAAATATTTGAGATGTTGAAACTATCTTCAATAGAATCAAAGAAACTCAACTCTATAACCATAAGTCATAAGACTTCATCAAATATAATTCTAAACCAACAATATTTCTCTTGGACCTCAACCAAAAACATAGAAAACTACAGTTCACAACTAGTGAACACAACTTGCATTGTACATCGAATCAACAGCCAAAAAAATAGATATAGCATCTTTTAACAACCATGAACAACACATCTGAACTGCACAAACATAGGAGAAAATCTGGACCAAAACCCGAAGAAATCACTGAATACCAACAACATATCTTCATTACAATTTTGTCAATATCCTTGACAAATACATCCAACAACAACTAGTTGATAACTAGTTGGCCAGTTGAAATCAATGAAAACGCCTTCAATATTTCCATTCTTGTAAAACTTGTGACATCATTATTTGAGCTATGTTGGTGTAGTGTTCAAGATCCATTCTAAAATTCAAATACATTATTTCAAATCAAGTTTCAAGATCAAGATCCACATCGATTGAAGCCATTTCATGTAAGTTGTAGATCCATATTCCAAGGTTCAAACAAGGGTTTGGTTAGTTGTGACATTTATTATTCATTCATCATTCTTTTCATACTATTTCATTTCATTAGAAGGTTTAATTACCAAAATGGGGTTTGACCAAGGCAAACCCCCATTCACCAACAACAAACATTTTTCCCTCTTGATGTGTGTTTGTAGATTTTAGGTGGAAGATATCTTGAAGAGAAAAAATGAAAAGTTGTTAAAGTTGTACTTTTGTCACCATTCTTTCAATTTCACAAAAACTGACATGGATGATTTATTTTCATCTTTCCAATTATGGGACTCCGGAATTTGGGAGTACAGACATAGGAGAATAGAACCCATAAACCATTTTTTGGGACCCCTATCAATAACCCATTCGCCATTGGGTGTATGAGTCCTTAGTTAGCTTTGAAAAATCACTTTTTGTGAGAGGTACACAATATTTATCCCTTCTAGATTCTCCAAAAAAATTTGTAGGTTCCATTAGTATTATGCTTAATCTTATAAATCCACTTTAAAGATTATAATTTGGAGTTAATTTTCTATTTTTTAAATTTTTCCCCGAAGTGTTGTTTGGTCTAGACCCCCATCCTAGCAAAAACACAAAATTAGTATATTCACACATTGGCTTGATTCACCTCAAGGTTGATAGTAATTTCATACTATGGATCTCATTTCATTAGTGTGGATCTCATTTCATTATAAAATTAGATAAGTAGGACCCCTTTTCCCTCTTTGGATCCACTTTTCCATTTTGGGAAATTTACCTATCCTAGTTTTCTTTGTTTCAATAAACTCTACCAAAGATGAATTGGTGTTTGATAGAATAAAAAAACCTCCAAGAAATATGGATCAAGATAGAGATACAAAAAAATGTATGAGTGAACATATGAACACTACTCAACCATAGATACACAAATGCCTATGAAGTTGAAAATACGTATAGTACTATGATTTTGAAGAAATGAAAAAGTGGCATGTGTAGAATACTAAAATATGCATCATTATGCTCTACATTAGTACTATAACCTTAAAATATTATCCACTAGAATATTCCCCACATGAGAGATCAAGATAAAAAATCTATCAGACCTCCTAAAAATAGGGTTTCTCCACTGCTTCATTGAAAGAAGAATTAGAATAATACTAAAATAATACCCCTTTAATGATAATTGAAATAATAAGACCAACTAAAATTGAGAATAAAATCGAGGAAGGAATGTAGACCCAGATTAGGTCCAAAAGATATGCAATAAATTGAAAAGGGTTGTGCATCACGGGACACATGTATGAGGCAAGAATCTCAAGGATCCATTGTTGTAATGGAAAAGGAAGGAAACACACACCATGTGACAAGAATCATGATGATGCATAACTGTGATGTCAAATAAAGGCTCTACAAAACCCCCCATTACACTTTATAACTCAATGTAAGTACAAAATTCCTAAATTATATCCCTAAAGAGCACATTCAATATTTGTGGCACTTTATATGAGTGCATTTGCAAGGTTATTTTATATTGAGATCTTACAAGTATATATCATTTATGTCATGAAATGGATAATGAAGACATAGATTAGATACATCTTTAAAACCTCAAGAAAATGAGAAAAACTAAAATGAAAAATCCATTAAAATAACAACCCTTTTTGACCAATAATGGTAAAACAAAAAGACCCCTTCTTTGCAAATTTAATGCAAAAAAAATAAAAAATGTCCCCTTCATTTCAAATTTAATGAAAAATAAAATTACACCCCTTTGCACGTAATATTTTTCATAAATTATTAACCATTTAGTTAAATTATATAGTTACAACAAAAAAATATTACTGAATAGGTCCCAGTATAAGAGTATGGAGGTGGATTCAAATATGTTAAGGAAATCTTTAATAAATACAAACCATGTTATTAATAATAAGAGCTATCCTTTACACCAGGTGTGAAGGGCTATGTTGGAGAATTAAAAAAGTGCAAGAAATAAACTAGAAAATAACAATCCAAATTAGAAAAATTCAAATAATAGTTTGCATGGAGTAATTCATGAAATTTATGGCTGTTGTGGATGAGAAGACCAACTCAAACTTCTACGCCATAATTGTAGTCAATTAATATGAATATCTTCTACCAATATAGTGGACCCATGCCAAGTTTTTGAGTCATGCAGTAGATAGGAGGCATGATAATACTCCTTCAAAAATTTTAAAACAAACCTCTTTTCATTGGAGTTTGGTGTGTTGGGGTGATCTTGAGTCATTTGGACTAGGAGATTGCTACTTCAATTTCACCCAACATCAAGAAATATTATAAAAATTGTGGCATGTAGGTAAAAATAAGTGTTGCTCCAATGAAACCCTTCACACCTTGCACTCTTGGAAATGTGTGGCCTACAAAAGTACTACTCACTATGTGCTTTATTCTAACCAATCTAGAAAATGTGAATGTCATGAAAAGATGACTATTGTCTTTAAATGATAGTGTGACTACCATGTGAGAGCTTAGAGTAAGCCATAAGGTTTGAACCAAGAGCAAGAAAAAATCCATCATTAAATTGGTGCTTGATGGAAAATAAACCATAAATACTACACTAGTTTCTAGATATATGGAAGGCTATGAGGTCACTCATATGCATGGAAGGAATTTGATGAAGGGAGGATACCACTAAATGTTGAAAAATTAAAATTACAATACAATAACAATAATTTTAGCTTGGTAGATCAAAAAATAGGTTATTTTGTGAAATAAGTTGAATCTCTAATTACCTACAAAACCACATGATAATTGCCTACAAAATATATTTTAAACTCTAAAACAAAGAATCCGAAGCTAATACATGAAAGGGTAATTTCCTTAAGGCCTTCAGAGAATGCCAAAGAATATGTGCAAGTTTGGAAATGAAATTAATGGCTAAACTAGAAATATACAACAAAAAATTGCAAAAATAAACTCCTCCTAATTTTTATGAATCAAAAAAGGCCATTCTTCCAAAAGTAATAACCACAAAACCTTCAAATAGCCAAATTTTCTTTGAAATTTGCCAAATCAACCCCACAAATTGAACCATATAGTGAAGATCAATTTTATATGCAAATCAAGTTGCATGGAACTCTAAATTAGGCTAGATATAGTATTTTGGGAAGGGTATTTGTTTCATGTCTTTGATACCATGTTAGGATTTTCATCAAAGATCATAACAACAAAATCCCACTTTCACACAATGAGCCTAAATTTATGTTATCAAAGAGATTGATAAAACACTTACGATTTTTTTACAATATGAGCTTTCCTAAATAAAAAAGGAAATGAAGGTAGTCATGTGAAACACAATGACTAACTAACCATTCAAATACAAAAAACTTGTTAACTCACATGACATGTTTCCTACTGATTGGCAAGTGATCATGCAAGAGGTGTAGATGTGTATCACAAAGTGAGAACACTTGTATCAACCACATGAGGTGTGACCAATTTCTAGAATTCCTCTAGGTGAGATTAAGTGTAGTGTGAAAAGGTCTCATCTCCTTATGAGGATCCAATTTCTTCTTCTAAGATGTGGAGGGATTTGGGGAGGTGTTATGATTTCCCTATTGGTATCTTTGGTGTTTCAAGTGTTCAAATTAATGGAAACTTTGGTGAGTTTGTTCCTATTGTTGGATTTGTAGGTAAAGTGGGGGCTGGTGAAATGGTTCTTGTCAGAAATATTTTTGTTGATGATGGATATGTTGTTCAAGTGATTACTACTTCTGTGCGGGTTGTGGAAAATATTATCACTATAGAGGATGTTACTATTGAGGACCTCGAGGTGGATTTTGATGCATTTAATGTGGTTGCTCCTAGGTTTGGATTCTCTAGGGTTGATGGAGATGAGCTTGTGATTGCTATTGAGGAAGACTCTCTAGTGCTTTATCATAAGTTGGAGTTTTATCCTTTGAAGGAAGTAACTAATGTTGTTCTTCTATTTAGGGGATTTATGACTCTATAGGAGGACTTGGGATGTGCTCCAGGGGTGATAAATCCTAGGGAGTTAAAGTTGGTTGAAGAGGTTTGTATGAAAGTGTCAGTTAAAGATAAGGTCCTCACCTCTTATGTCAAGGATAGTATTTTTTCTTGTTCTTTGGATACAGAGGTAGGGAATCTTCCTCATTTTGCCTCTGAGCCTTGAAATAGGAAAAACCCTGTCTCCCCTTCTTCAGGTATGGATACTAGAAATCACATAAAATTGGACTATGGTTTAGAGACTAGAGGTGGGTGTAGACCTTCATTATAGTAGTTTCGGCATAAGGGAATAAAACATGATATTGTTAATGGTTTGCAAACAACTCTGCTTGAGATGGCCCTGAAAGGTTCCTCGTAAAATCTTCCATCAAGATTCTCTCTTGGAATATTTGAGGATTGAATAATCCTCACAAAAAGGATCTCCTTGCTAATTTAGTAAGAGATCATCGACCTGACATCATTTTGATTTAGGAAACTGAAATGGGGGTGGATAAAGTGGATAAAATCATGAACATATTGTTTAAGGATTTTGATTCTGATGGGGCTTCTGGAGGCGTTGCTAATTTTTGGAACTCGAAGGTGGTAACTAGGTTTTCTTTGTTTAGGGAAGAAAGCTATGTGGCTACTTCCTTTTCGAGCTCTAGAGATAAGTTCTCGTGGGTTATTTCTAATATTTATTCTTTGAATTCTAAATGTTCCAGAAAGTGTTTTTGGGATCATTTGAATAGGTTTAAATATCAAATTTCCTTTCTAGAACTAGTTGGTGATGGGGGGTTTTAATACCCCATTGAATGATGTTGATATGTTTGGAGGTTCTTAGGTGGCAGAGGATAGTAGATTTTATCTTATAAATTTTATTAATGATAATGCCTTATTGGACTTGGACCTTTTTGGGGCTTCTTATACTTGGTCTAATAGGAGAGTGGGGGATGCTCTTATTCCAGTGAAACAGAACCATGCTCTCTTATCTTCAAATTGGTTTCTATACTTTGGATGCTATCTTTCAACTCTTACTACACTTGGTTTGGATCACTTCCCTATCTCCTTGAATGTGGAGTTGTTGGGTAGAAGGAAATCCTTCCCTTTTATATTTGAGAAGATGTGGTTCAACCACCCGAACCTAAGAGACTTAATTGCTTCCTAGTGGGGTATTAATCTGGATGGTTTTGTCATGTATAAAGTTTCTAAAAAGCTTGCTTCTATCAATAAAAATATTATTCTCTGGAATAAATTGTCCTTTTGCAATATTTTCAAGGAAAAATATGTGATCAAAGAAAATTTGTATGTCTTGCAGAAAAGGATTCAAGCTGTTGGGAATGATCATACCACTCTCCAAGAGGAAAGTATTCTATTGGAAAAATTGCATAATATTATGGCTAAGGAGGAGGAGCTTTTGAAGAAAATATCTAGGGTGATTTGGCTTTGTAGTGGGGATAAAAATACATGTTTCTTACATCTTACAACTTTGAAGCATAGGTTTTCTAATATAATTTCTGAAATTATTATTAATGACCAGTCTTTAGAGGGGGTGATGAGATTAAAAGTGTTTCCTTCTCTTTCTTCTCCAATTTTATTTTTGAGGATCGACCCCCTGACCCTATTTCTTAGTAGATTTTTTTGAATTTCATTCCTAATATTTTTTCTAAGGAGTTGAACAAGAGGATAACATGTATTATGACTGATGAGGAATTCAAGAAGGCTTTCTTCTCCTTTGATGGTAATAAGTCCCCTTTTCCAGATGGTATCCCTATTAATTTCTTTCATACCTATTGATATAATGTTGCTAAGGATTTCATTAATGCTACTAAATAATTATTTGGTAGTAGGTTCTCTTGAAGGAGTTGAATTCCACCTTTATTATTCTTATCCTGAAGAAGCTTGGGGCCTTGTATTTTGGTGATTTTAGTCCCATATGTCTTCACAATTCTATTTATAAAATTCTTTCTAAAGTTTTAGCTTCAAGTTTGTAGTTGGTTCTTCCTCTTATTATTTCTCCTCAATAGAATGGTTTTGTTTTGGGAAGGTAGATTTTAGACTCTTTTATAATGGTGCATTAGAATATTCACTCCCTTATGGTTAACAAGAAAGTTGGTTTTATTCTGAAACTAGATCTTGTGAAGGCCTATGATAATGTCAAATGGAAATTATTATTAAAAATATTGAAGGCATTTGTTTTCTCTGAACGTGCTCTACAACTAATTGGCTAGTTAATCTCCTTTCCATGTTTCTCAATGCTAGTGAATGGTTCTTCATCTACATTTTTTAGAAGTTCGTGTGGGTTAAGGAAAGGAAATCCTATCTCTCCTTTACTTATCATTATTATAGTAGATTTTTTGGGAAGATTTATTCTTCAAGATGACTTAATTGGTGTTTTCAAAGGTCTTTCTCCTTCTTTGCTGCAACAGTCATGCTCTCATCAACAATTTGTGGATGATAATTTTATCCTTGTGTAAGCATTGGTTGCTAAGGCCAAGTCGTCCAACTCATCTTACAATAGTATGAATATACTTTGAGTCAGAAGGTGAGTTTACCTAAGAGTACGATCTTTTTCTTAATACCTTAGAGTGTCATCTATAATGGATTTCTAGGATTCTATAGTGTGGTATTGGGGAGCTTCCTACTACTTATTTGGGGCTTCCTCTTTACTCTAATGTGGTACAAAAATTATTTTGGAAATGGATTATATATAAGTTTAACTCCAAAATTGTTGGCTATAAGAGGTATCTTCTTAGCCAAGCAGGGAAAATCCAATTGATTAAGTCTACTCTGTAGAATCTTCTTATTTATGCTTTGAGCTTATTGCAGATTCCTAGGAGGTTCTAGGAGAAGATTGAGAGTATTAAAAAAAAAAAATTATGGTTTGGGGTGGAGGAGAAGAATCGGTTGCATTTTCCCTCTTAGGAAGAAGTTTGTAGGGACAAAAGTCAAGGTGGTTTAGGTCTTTGGAATTTGAAGGAGTTTAATCTTTTTCTCCTTGCTAAACAATTACAAAATCTTCGTTTGGTTGGTAAGGAATGGACCTCTATTTATTCTTTGAAGTATTTAAGGGGAATTAACAAGTTTAGAGATATTTTAAGGGATGGCTCCACTCCTCTCTCGGTTTTGGCTTTGTGGAACTTCATAATCAAATCTCATTCTATTATGGTTGACTAATTGCGATGGGTTCTTAGTAATGATAGGAGTATTCTCTTCTGGGAGGATTGGTGGACTGGAAATGACCCCTTGAACAATGAATTTTGGGCTTCCCCCTTAAAGGACTTATGTATTGGGTCTTTGGGTGGTTTTTTTTTGGATTATATTGCTGATGGTAACTGGAAAAGGATTGACCTGGTTAATAGGGATATTGAACCCTTCTATCAATTCTTATCTTTGATTCATATTCTAGAATCCTTCCCTATCGATAGAGTGGTGTGATTGTTTTATCTGAATGGTTAATTTTCTATAGATTCAGTTTTTTCTAACCAAACACATATCTCTAGTCCCCCTCATTTATGGGGTTTCCTATGGAATCTGAAGCTCCTACCTAAAGTTAACATTTTTTGTGGCTTCTATGTCAAGAAAAAATATTAACTCTCAATAATATTTCTAAGAGAGGTTATGCTTTGCCTAATAGATGTTTATTGTGTAAGGAGGTTGTTGAGGATGTTAATCATCTTCCTTTTGGCTACAATTTGTCTTCGAAAGTTTGGGATCATGTCCTTTAGTTGTGGAATTTATCTTGGGTTTTCCCTTCATCTATCATGGACCTTTGGTCTCAGTGGGTGGCTCCTACCATGAATCCTACTCTTTCTTTATTATGTTCTCTTATTTTTCCACATGTGGCATGGGGAATTTGGAAATAATGTAATGACCATATCTTCTTCTGTGAGTTGGAGCTTCCTCCCTTAAGGTTCTCTTTCAAAAGATGTGAAGAAATAATATAAAATTTTCTTTTTGAAGTCTCCTTGCTTCATCTCCATGGTCCAAAGGTTGTGGTCTCTAATTATGAGTTTTTGATAGGTAGCAAATGGAACCTTTCCTATGAAATTTCTCTGTCAATGAGGAAACCTAAATTTTCAAGGGAGGGGGTTTGTTGGAATGCTCCCAATTAGGGATGGTTTTGCTAAGGGGAATCTGGGACCAACTAGTTGTGGGGGAGTGTTACATGATGAGTATGTAGATTTGTCTCTATAATGGTTCTCTCTTAGGAAATTGAAAAAAACCACTTTGCAAAGGAATCAATAGCCTATCATGGTGTCCTTCTTGCTAAAGGGGTTGGGGTGAGAAAAGTGTGTTTAGAATGGACTTCCCTTTATATTATTAATTATTTAATTAATTTGAATCCCCTGCCATGGTCCATAATTCATATCATTGAGGATGCTCTTTCTATTATAAGATCATTTGATGATTATAAAATTTCACATGTTTTATGTGAGGCTAATACCTTTGATGATGGTTTTTCGAAACATGGGGGTCTTGTATCACAAATTTTGTCATTCTTATGATGACATCCCCATTAATCTCCAAAAAAATATTTATCATGATCAAGTATCTTGTCACAATGGTGGAAACCTTGGACGATAATGGTTTATTTTTTAGCTTTATCTCCTCTCTATATGGATTAGGAGTATATAGTTCATATTCCATCCCATTAAAAATTACATATCTTAAGGAAATGAGTTGATGAATGTGATAATTATATCTAGGTTTACTCATGCTATTAGGTTTTCACGGATTATGGGGGCCTTATTTCCTTGTTTTTGGATTATTCTCTTAGTTTTTTTTCTCATCAAAATAAGGAGAAGTTTTTGGTGAGGGTGTACTAGGTAGCCATGGGGGGAGATCATTGGCTGATCCCACAAAGCTGGTTTACAATTTCTAGGAGATTCCAATTTTTGCTGAAATCACATATTTTTAGAAAATATAATGATTCAAGCCTTAAAAGTTTCCATTTTAAGGATTTCAATTGAAGAGGCTTTGATCAAACCACCTTAGATCAAACCCCCTTGGATAGAACCCTACTAGTTTTAAACCATTCCTATAACAAAGTCTCCTTTACACCTATCAAAATGCTGATAAAAAATCACTTTTGATTTAGCTTTTGGGGGATCAAATAAATTCATTTAAAATTTATTTCAAAAAATTATGGTAGTCCTCGGAATGAGATATCCAACAAATATAATTTTAATATCTTTTGGTTTTATTATGTATTTGTTTTTTCAGTTTTATTAAACATAGGTTTTTCACCAAAAATCAAGCTCTTTGTTCTGCATATGTGAAAAAATAGAAGATTATCAAAATAAAATTTTGAAAAATATGTTCAGGATGGGTATTGATGTCCTTGATCCATTAGAAAAAATAAATTTTGATACATACAATATTTTTATGTTGTATACTGTCCGCCTATGTCTAAATTGTAATTGGTTTGACTTTGAAACTTGATTAAGGAAAAAATATTTAATAAAAAACTATGAAACCAAATGAATTGATTAGATATTGTAGTTACAAATATAAATTCAAAAAAAATAGAATTTTATCCTTCATAATAAAAAAATTATGTTGTATACGGTGAGCGTAACTCCTTAAAAATGTTGTTTTTTTTAAAAGATAGCTTTCAAAGGAGATGGAAAAAGAAGTGCAATCTAATTCTAAATTTTTTGAAAAAAATATGTTTAGAATCTATAGACAAGATTTCACAAATCACTAGCTTGCATCATCTTCAAATTCCTCACAGTTTAGTTGCTATAGGAGATTGAAAGTGAAGATTTAGTTAAGAAAAATGAGTTCAGTGCCCAGTTTGCCCAAAAACTATAAACCAATATTTTGGGATCACCCCATTGCAAATAAGAACCTCTCTCTTATGAGGAGTTTAGTGGTAATATGGTTGTGTGGGAGTATCTAGAGAAGGGGGACTTTCCCCTTATTTGTTTAAGCTACATCGGTTTGATTTTGAGGCCATTAAGGTTTTTATGAAGGGCTAGAACAATCATATGTTGCACTATTAGGGGGTGGAGTTTAATATTAGCAAGGGTTTAATTTCTAAAATCATGATATTATCCATGAAGGGTAAGAAATCTTATAGAGACTATGGGGAATCCAAGTGTTATTTGGCTAATTTTTGCAAGGGTAAGGAACAAGACAATCTTAGGAGTGTGGGGAGAGGAGGGTATGAAAATTCCTCTATCAAGCCACTTTGGAGAGATGTGGCATTAGCAATTATGAGAAATTTCACTCTTGATGGAAAGTATTCTATAATCAATGGGTACCATTTTATGTTGTTGAATAACTTTAGGCACAATAGTTTTGCATCTTTTCCTTACTATTTACTCCTCTCAATGGAATTTAGTAAAGATAATAAAAAAAATCTTAGCAAATATATTAACCATGAGGGGCTCATGCTTCTTATCAAATTGACTATATCAAAATGAAATTTATTCTTTAAATTCATAAGATTTCAAGTGGTCAAAAAGGTATGGAGCCTACTCCAGGTTATGATATTGGGAATCTACAAAGGAGTGGAATGGGGATTATGAGGAGGAGGGATTTGAAGAGTTGGAGTCATTGGATAAAGATGTTGGTAATAAGTTTGTGCAGGATCTCGATCTTGAGATTTCTAGATCTTGGTTGAAGGGCGATGAGTCTGATATTGAGATGAAGGAGGTTGTGTCGTCTGGTGCTAAGAAGGGGTCTAAGGGGAAGAAAGGTGGTCAAAAGGATGAGAATCAAGAATGTGGGAAAGGAAAAACACAGGTCGAGGACTATGTGAAAGATTCTAGTGTGTCCCATGTTCGTATTGTGAAGGGGAAAAAGGGGAGAAATAAGGTTGATAAGGGGCATCATGTGATTGAATAAGTTCTTGTGGGTGATGGCATTAAGATATCTAGGGATTTTTCTCCTATTCAATATGGGTTGGAGACTCCTGATTGTAAGATTTTCATTCAGGTCGATGATAAGAAGGGGCTATTGGAGTTGTTTGAAAACTTGGTGATGAACTCCAATAAGAAGCGTGTGGAAGTTAAAGTGGTATATTTGGAGGATTATCCAGCTAGTGAACATGTGAAGGGTGGAGTTTTGGTTTCAAAGTTACAACCTGAAAATTTTGTCTCTTTCTATTGAGCCTCTGAATTGGGAAAAGATAAGATCCTAGATGCTTTTTTTAGAATGGCAGAGGATGGAACGAATAATCTCTTTTCAATGTTCAAATGGCTTTTCTTAGAGGTGTAGGATTTTAATGCAAATTTAAATGAGCTTAAAAGTATCTATGTCGCTCTAGTTAATTGTAACAAGGAGTGGATAGTGAAGAGAAATTTCAATCTATGAATGTTGTTCTTGAAAAGGTGGTCATGGATGCTGAGAAAATGGGCAGGGATGATGAGTATAGGTTGGTATCCTTGGAGGATAAATTACATAAAATTTATAATGACCTAAAAGTTTTGGTGAAAATTAGTAATCAATCTCTCAATTAAAGTGTGGAGGGGCTTTCTATTGAATGAAAAATACCTTAGGTGGAATGGTAAACTATTGGGTCTCAGTGAGAATGAGGAGGTGATTGCTGATGTTAATCAAAAGAATCAAGTGGAGAAGAGCATGGATGATGGACCGTGTTTTCAAACAAGAAAAAAGACCAAAAATAGGGTTGTTACTCCCTTCCAAGAGCTCGAAGAGGTGGTGGAGATGCATGAAAATGTTATCTCCAGTAATTTGGAGGCAGCCAAGGTTTTAGATAAAATTCTTTATTTTCTATTAGTTTTGATTTTTGTTGATGTTTTTTTGTTGGTTTAGTTGTTTGTGTGTCAAGGTTCATCTTGTAACAACTAATTTAATTTTTCGGGCTGTATGGTGGTAGTTGCTTAATATTTTGCGACCTACTCTAGATTTAAAGGGTTTTGGGATCCCTTCAAAAACTACTTTCCCTTATTAAAAAAACATATATACACATATTCAAAAAAATAGAAACTTAAAATGCACTAAAACAACATTTGATAAAACTTACATCATTTCAAAATTCCAATCATATATATCACTTCCTAGTGATTCAAATGTAAAGTCTATATTAGTGTTGGTCATTTTATTTATAATAGTGTGAGACAAATTTGAACCATAGTTATCAAGGCATTCACTCAACCAACCCAGTCAGAACCATGCTTCAAAATTAGATATATAGTGGAAGAAAAGACAAAACTACCAACCCCTACAATGGGTGGGTAGGAAACAATAGTTTAATAAATTGTTCAAGATAAGATGTAGATCTAGGGTCCTACCCATACCTATCACCTCCTTATAATAGCTAATTTGTGAACTCATGCCCTTTTATTGATGGAATTCAATCTCAATCTGAGTCCCAATAATCCTCTCATAATTAAAATAGTAGGGGTTGGTGATCCTTACTTCGTATTATGTAATTTCTTATCAATATTATTCAACCGCGACCAATCAGGATAAGTTTTATGGCTATCGGTTCATTTATTCCTAGGGTAAATACCATTCATGCGTATCCCATCTAGTTAATATGACCAACTAAAATAGGGTGGGTGGCCTTTGCTAGTTCCAAAGAGTTCCCACCCACCTGACCCTTTTCTAGTGATGCATGCTATTAGGCCAATCCAAGGGAAAACATCATAGAATTACCAAATATAGGGGAAAATGAGCTATAGATAGTTTTGAGGGTAGATATAAGGTTTGGTTGGAGTCGTGTGGATCTAATAGAATGAAGGGATTCAATAATAGTTAGCAAGTTTGTTTGGAAGAGAATGGATTCCAATTCCTTATATTGTGTTAAGGCACCATTAGGAGAGGGATAAGAAATAGAAGAGGTATGAAATGAGAGGGACCTAGGTAACTATTCTAAAGGTAGTTGTGGGTGGGAGGCAACTTTAATATCACCTTATTTGTTGTGATTTTATATCTGATAAATGTTGTTATTTGGAAAATAAAGTCTTGTAATTGAAGTGATCACCTCCTTCAAATAACTTTTACATAATAATTCTTCCCACAACTACCATAGAATTGTAGGGGCTTAGTGCATCTATCATAAAACATTGACTCAAATCTTGGTGGTTGGTCATCTTCAAATGTTTCTTAATGATTGATGGAGTGTTGATCCCTGTAGGTAGAATTTATATATGTTTTAACCCAAATCTCAATAAAAGATTAAATTATAAGTAAGAACCCACCCTTATTGATGTCAAGGTATACTCAACCAGCTTAACCGAAGGAGCCAATATTTCAAGATTTCTCTAAGAATCATCCATTGGGATCTTCCATTGATGCATCTTGAGTATCCCCAACATTCCATGTAGGGGAATGGACTAGCTAGGTCCCACCAACAAGAATTTCCTATTCATTTTCATCTCTCCAAGATGGGAACCAAAGAAATTTTCCAAACTTTCTTGTGCTCCATGAGTCAATTCAATAACCCCAATGGGATGCATGGGAGGCCCTATCTACCTATCTGAGGTTTAGGTTGACCCTTAGAATAGGAGGGACCCCCAAAAAAAATTTATTGTTCATGGATAGAAGGAGAGGCCTCACAAACTGAAATTTCGTCCCCATCACAATTGCTAACTATATCCTCTTAGAACTATACTATTCCTACCCACCCAATAATAGTTGGTGAGTCCTCAAAAACATATTACTCCCTCTCACTATACTATTCCCTCCCACCCATATTTTAGATTGGAACTTTACTATTCCCTTCAATTATAGTTGTCCCAAGTCCTATAGGGTGGAGGAGGCTAGAGTGGGAAACTATAGAAAAACTAGTTTTAATAGAAGGTGCAACTAGGATCCCCACCAAACTTGATATAGTTCTAGGTGAGAGGAGATAGAGGTGTAACATGTCCAGGGAACTAGAATTACCTCCCCCCACCCAAGCCTTAACCCCCCACAATAACTATTCCTCGAATTCAAGTTGGGAAGAATTCAAATTTGGAGCATGTTTGGGGAACTACACCCACCACAGGAGTGGTTTCCAAATTAGCAAAAAAATAAAGCATGGTATGAAGGGATTTCATTTGAGAAACATTATTTTCATTCAATTTTAATTGTAAACTCTTGAAATAACACCACAAAGATTGATCCAAAGGTTTCTAGCTAGTAATGTGGAAAGTATAACTTATTCTCACCCATCTTGAGTCTTGATTGCATTGTTTCATTAAAGGAAATAGATGCATGCATGACATAGAAAACTGAGACAATGTGTCTATGAACTCTTTTATGTTTATAAGGAAGTGAGTTCATTTGATTATGTTGATCCAGTGCTACATGTAGCTCCAAAACCAACTGTATAAGAACCACATGTTCATTAAGGAAGAAATTTACTATGTAGGCACATTCTATTGATTATGATATTGATTCACCCTATCTATCCAAAGACCCTATCCCCCAATACATATATGGGAGTACCTATGTAGATATAGGAAACATGAGAATCTAGATGGATTAACTTTCCCATAGTATAGTCTAGCTGCACTCCCATCACATGCCCTATATCTACATGTAGGTCCTAGCCCACCCCACCTACATACCTCCTAGTACAACATATCCCACCCCACATAATTCGTATCCATAGCCCATACAAACTATCCCTTCCTAGTATAAATTCCCACCTAACTCCTCTCTTTCTTGAAGAAACATCTATCTCTGCATGTAGGGGGACTACCAAAAACTTGTAGGATGAATGACACTCCCCCTAATATGGATTTTGTATGCAAGGGGAAGGCATAGGTAGTTGACCTCATTTACATTATAGTGGAAGCCTAATATTAGTTAATAGTATTTTAACTTGAATCAACTCATGAACACAAACATATGCATGGGAAGTTTCTTGAGTTCAAGTAGTTTCTTCATATCTAATGTATGCATACGTTCCAAACAACAATGCTCCATAAAATGAAGGCCCATTGTCCCAACAATAAATTAATGATGTGACAGTAGCCCGTAGGTCATATCTTGGCCTATCTTATATAACTATTAACCCCAAGCTCAATAGAATCTATGATGAATGGATTATATCCACTACTACTAGCTATTGAACTGTGAGGGATGTTATGTGCAATAGAAATGGATCTGTGTGATTAATGGATTCTAAATACTAGATCTATTAACTTATATAAGTATTGACCTTGAAACATAATTTGTGGTGATTTTATTTTATCCACTACTGGGTAAGTGCACCAATCTATGACACAATTTTGGATCTTAAGATGCCACTTTTTTTTCTAAAATCAGAAAAATCTGATTTGCAAGAGAAAATGAAGATAGTTACGCTCAAAATTTCAAGATGCTACAAGAACAAAAGTTGAAGTGCTCCGAGTCTAGTTTCTAAGCTGCTATTTTTTTTTGAAATTAATGAATATTAAGGGTCTAAAAAAGGAGGGCGCCCAGAATAGGTCCTGTTTTTATCAAATAAAATAGCATAGCACCTGAGGGCTCCCCCCTTTTTGGTTAACATTTTTTTAGAATTTCCAAAATTCCAATAGTGAGAAATTAGCTAACACCATTTAGTTTATCCTCCTTCTTTTGGATAATGTTTTTAATGAACATATAATATTTTATGAATTTTCAAAGTGGAAACATCCTGAAAAGCTTAAATTTGAGTGTCCTCCCCTGCAATTTTTTTGCAACCTAATCAAAAATTGATTTTTTTTCATCATGTGTAGAATGGAGTTTAGTTTCAAAAAATGTAATTTGTTTCACGTTCTGATGAACGTATAAAAATCTATCCTAAACCTAGCACATGTTGGCTTTTGACCAAAAACGAAGGCATTTACAATAGAAGCCATGGATCAAAACCTTAACTAAACCAAAATGAAAAAAAAAATTATATATTTAGATAGCTAAGAGAGAGTTTAAAGCTATCACGGTTCTTTTATAAACTTTCTTTGAAAGACGTGAAAATGAGATGAGGAGCACAGACGAAAATCTGAGAAAATTTGCAAAATCCTGTTAATTAACACATCTAAAGCAAGCCATTTGGCGAGTGCCAAATGTGATGAATCATTTGGTGAGCTTCAAATGGCCTACTTTACATAGAACTAGATTTTCTCTTTCTTTGTCAGGGAAACTATATACATGAAATAAACATTTAAGAATAAGTTGAGATTTACATATGGACATTTAATTTCTTATACTTTAAGTTATATTTCATGTATATATAGGCATGATTTTTGAGAGTGGTTTCAGATCTCTAAGAGTTATAATGCAAATTCTATTTTTTGGAAGATCTTAAAAATTTCAGACAGTCAAATTTCAGTAATCAAGATGTCAAATTTCAATAATTAGGAGGTCAAATTTTTGTACTCAAGAGGTCAAATTTCATCTTTCTCTCTCTATCTCACTCATTTTCATCTCTTATTCTCTAGACCTCTCTCTCTCACTATCTCTATCCCTTTATCTAACAATATCTTCCTTGAGCTCAAGAACTATGTCTCTACATGTCCATCTCTCTCTCCTTCCCTCTCCAATATCTATCTCCCTCCCTCCTTCCCTCTCTACATTTTTCTATCTCTCATCCCTCTCCTTTTATCTCTATATATCTCTCTCTACTCTCTATACCTACCTATCCCTCCCTCCCTCCCTCTCCTCTCTTTCTCTCTCTCTTTTCTTCCCTCACTCTCTCCTCCCCTCTCTACTCTCTATCTTGTCATTCTCTCTCTCCTTCCCTCTCTAGTTCTCTCTATCTCACTTCTCTCTCCTTCCCTCCCTCCCTCTCTAATTTTCTCTATCTCCCTCTCTATCTCCTTCCCTTTCTACTTCTCTCTATCTCACCTCTCTTTCTCCCCCTCTCTCTCTCCCTCTCTCTTCCTTTCACCCACCTTTTCTCTCTACTTCTCGCTATCTAACCTATCCCTCTATACATATTTCTCTCTCCCCCCTCCTTCCCTCTCAATCTCTCCACCTTCCTCCTTATCTCTCT
>CM021110.1:308299395-308535498 GCA_007115665.2 Sequoiadendron giganteum
ACTCTCCCTTCTACCCCCTCTCCCTCTCTTAGTTCTCTCTCTCTCTCTCTTACTCACTCCCTATATCTCTCTCCCCTCTCCCCTTAACCCTAAACCCTTAACCCTTAAACCCTAATCCCTTAAACCCTCTACTCTCTACCCTTAACTATCTAACCTCTATCTCTCTCTTACTTCATCCCTCTCTCTCAAGACTCTCCCTCCATCTCTCCCTCCCTCCATCCCACCTTCTCTTCCCTAATACCTCAACCCTATACCCTCAACCCTTAAAACCTTGAATACTCAACCCTATACCCTAAACCCTCAACCCTCAACCCTTAAATCCTAAACCTCTAAACCCTCTACCCTCTACCTTCAACCCAATACCTTCAATCCTAATCCCTCAACCCTTAAACCCTTAAAAACAATTAAAATCTCTACCCTAATGGCTCAACCCTTAACCTTTAAACCCTCATCCCTCAATCCTCTACCTTCAATCCTACACCCTTAAACCTAAAATATCAACCCCTATACCTTGTACCCTATATGTTGGACCCTGGACCCTAATCAATCAACCCTATACCCTCAACCTTCTACCCTTATCCTTAAAATATTGACCCTCAACACTTAAACCCTAAACCATTAAACCCTCAACCCTCAATTCTCAACCCTCAACCGTCAACCCTTAATCCATTAATCCTCAACCCTTAAACCCTAAACCTTGAAACCTTATACCCTCTACCTTATACATTAGACCCTCAACGCTAATCCTTCATCCATATACCCTTAAACCTAAAACTTAAACCCTCTACCATCAACCCTAAACCCTTAAACCTTCTACCCTCTACCCCCAATCCTCTACCTACTACCCTCTACCCTATACCCTCAACACAATACCCTAAACCATCAACCCTATACCCTCAATTCTCGACCCTCTATCCTATACATTAGATCCTCAACCCTAATATATCTCTATCCCTCTCTCCTCTTCTCTCCTTCTCTCTATATCACTTCTCCCTCCATCTCTCCCTACATCCTTCCCTCCCTCTCTACCCTAATCCCTCAACCCTACACCCTCAACCCTTAAACACTCAACCCTCACCTTGATACCCCCTACCCTAAACACAATACCCTCTACCATCAACCCTTAAACCCAAGTAAAATCTATACCCTAATCCCTCAACCCTCAACCCTTAATCCCTTGACCCTTAAACCCTCTACCCTCTACAATCTACTCTCTACCCTCTACAATCTACACTCTACCCTATACCCTCCACCCTCTACCCTCTACCCTCTACCCTCTACCCTCAAATCTCAACTCTCAACCCTCAGTTCCCTTAAACCCTCTACCCTCTACCCTATAAATTAAAGCCTCAACCCTTAATTCTCAACCCTTGACCCTTAATACCTCAACCCTAGGTAGGTAGGGGAACATAGGTGAGTTAGAAATTGATGAACCTAGAAAGGTAGGTAAAAAAATGGATAGGGGAGATAAATATAAGTAGAGAGGGTAGGAGATGTAAGGAGAGGAGAGATAGAGATAATTTGAGAGGGGAGAGAGGGAAAAGTAGGGAGAAGATAGAGGTATGTGTGTGTGTGTGTGTGTGTGTGTGAGAGAGAGAGAGAGAGAGAGAGAGAGAGAGAGAGAGAGAGAGAGAGAGATGGTTGAGATAGAAGTGGGTAAAGAGAGGGAGAGGGGAGATAAATATAAATATAGAGGGAAGGAGATGTAGAGAGGAGATTATAGATAGAGATAAGTGGAGAGTGGAGGGATTGTGGGAGAGGAAAGGAGGAGATAGAGGTGAGTGTGTGTGAGAGCGAGAGAGAGCGAGAGGAGAGAAAAATAGGGGACAAAAGAAGGGGGAGAGGGAAGGGGGGAGAGATATAGAGTAGAGAGGGAAGGGTAGAGTAAGATAGAAAGATGAGTGAGGGATAGAGTGGTAGGTAGTGGAGGGAGAGGTAGGTAGAGAGGGAAGGAGAGAGGGATGGATAGGAGGGAGAGAGCGAAGGAAGAAGAGTGAGATGGAGAGAGTGGTGAGATAGAGAGTAGAGAGGTAAGGAGAGAATGAGAAATAGAGATAAAGAGAGAGAGGGAGGTTGGAGGGAGGGAGAGGTAGAAATGGATAAGTGATACATAGAGAGGGAATGAGGGAAAGTGGGATGGAGAGAGAATGGTGATTTAGAGAGGAGGGAGTGAGAGGGAAGGAGGGAAGTTGGGAGAGATGGAATGGTGATTTAGAGAGGTGGTGATAGGTAGAGATAGAGAGGAGAGAGTTAGAGGGATGGAGAGACAGAGAGAGAGGAAGGTAGAGGAAGGGAGAGGAGAGATAGAGAGTAGAGAGGGAAAGAGGTAGGGAAGGAGGCATAAGTGAGATAGAGAGGGATGGAGAGATAGAGTGATGGAGGGAGAGGTATGTATAGAAAGGGAAAGTGAGAGGAGAGATAAAGAGTAGAGAGGGGAGGGAGAGGTAGGGAGATAGAGGTGTGTGTGTGAGTGTGAGAGAGAATGATGAGATAGAGAAAAAGATCGATTAAGAGAGAAAGAGGGGGAGGGAGGGAGGGAGGGAAAATAGTGAGAGAGATTGGTAGGAGAGACAAAAAGAAGTGGAGGGAGGGTGAGGTCGAGAGAGGGAGGGAGAGGAGAGATAGAGAGAAGTAGAGAGGGAAGGATGGAGGGAGGGAGTGTTAGCAAGGGAGATAGACGTTTGTGTGTGAGAGAGAGAGATAGAGAGAGTGGTGAGATAGAGCGGGGAGAGTGAGAGGGAGGGAGAGAGAATTATGAGACAGAGAGGAGAGAGTTAGAGAGAAAGTGGGGGAGGAGAGGGATAAAGAGTGAGAGAGAGATGTAGGTAGAGGGAGGGAGAGGAGAGATAGAGAATAGAGAAGGAAAGAGGTAGGGAGGGAGACATAAGTGAGATACAAAGTAACGGAGGGAGAGGTAGGTAAAGAGAGAGAGAGGGGACAGGGGGAGGTAGATGTAGGGAGGAGATAGAGGGGTGAGAGAGAGAGAGCAAGGGAGAGAGAGGGAATAGAAAGATAGAGAGTAGAGAGGAGAGATAAAGTTGATACAACTTGGTGACTACTAAAATTTGACCCCCTGATTACTCAAACTTGAATTGTTGATTACTGAAATTTGACTAAATCTAAAATTTTTAAGATCTTCCAAAAACTAGAATTTGCATTATAATTCCTAGAGATCTGAAACCACTCTCAAACATCCTACCTATATACATGTAATATAACTTAAAGTATAAGAAAGTAAATGTCCATATGTAAATGTAAACTTATACTTAAATGCTTATTTCATGTATATAGTTTCCTTGGAAGAGAAAGTGAAAATAAAAGAGTTTAGAAAAATTCATTCCAAAATTCATTGCAAAAAGAAAGAGGACTCACACTTGTTCACTTATTGTAAAATTCAAGCCATTTGGCGCTGTCCAAATTTGTTGAGCGCAATATGGCCTATTATAGGTTTTTTTGCAATTTGGCATCAAAATTGTGTCACGGATTGGTACACTTACCCTACTACTAGCTATTAAACTATGAGGGATGTCAACCATTATAGAAATGGATCTATAATGTCCGTTACTAATTCATCAATAGGATCTTCCTATGTTCCTACAAGTAGTGATGCTTAATCTACCTTGGTTCATAGCTTCAGATCATAGGTGGGGAGTTTGAGAATCCTAAGAATCCTCATTTATGGTTTTGTTGTTGGTCTTTCAGATAGATAGATAGATGGATAGGGTTGTTGTTGGTGAATTAGCTAATCAACTCAAAGTTTCCCTTTCTGTAGAAATTTAAAGACCCCACCACCCAAGGCCTATAGGGTCAAGAGTTGAGATACTAGTGAGATAGTGGGCTTGGATCAACCCTACTATTCTATGGGGCCCCTACTATTCTAAAGGAAAGATCGATTGTCTAATAAGACTTAGGGTAAGGCCCCTCAATCCCCTACCTTTCATTTGGGGTAAGTCCCCCTCCCATACCTTAACATTTTCTCCCCTAGTGATGTTGCCACTTAATTGCCACTACTACCTCAATGAGAGATCATAAAAAAAATTAATTTTCCCCTAGGTGGGTGGCTATAGATCTAAGTTGTAGAAGAGTTGCAAGCTCCAAAAATGAGAACCTATTTACAATAGAAGGAAGTCTTCCAACCATTAATTTCCATGTAGAGACCCACCCAACCATAAAAATGACAAAACCAACAACCCATAACATCATACTCATGCCAACATCTCAAAGCCGATGAAAACAACTATAATGGTATTCAACCTACTCTAGTTTTCCCTCAATCTCTAGAAGTAGCATTAAAGTCAAGGAATAGCCACAAAGATAGATTACCACCAATCAAGCCAAGAATATGGATCCATGTCCCAGTCTCCATGTTCCCTTTTGCTCACTTGGGGTAAGACGGGTATGGATAGATGCTTCTCTAGATTTTTATAAAGATATCAAATCCTCAAATTTGAAATCAATTATTCAAACAAAACGATGATTTTAGAGGAGCATTATGAAATTCTTTGGGAATAATTTTTAAAATTACATTTTTTTTTAAGAGGCTACAAACTATTATCTATAAAAATAATATTTAATGAGATAAATTTTGGTACAAATTTTGTGCAGTGCAATTTAATGGTACCAATGAATTAACTATTGTAGCTCTTACCAAACAATTAAGGGTTAATTATTTTGGGATCTCTTTTTGGGTTTCTCATTGGGATGTTACATCCTTGTAGTTTTGATCTTGTTCTATTTAAATGTAAAATCAAAATCAAGCATTTTATACTATGGACACTCTCTTACATTTTCTTTGGAGGACAGCTATGTTGAAATATTTATAATTTTGTGTTATGTTCATGTATAAAAATGCACCAATTTATATTCATTTTAGGACAATAGAGAATACTCCTTAGAAAATATA
Source organism: Sequoiadendron giganteum (assembly GCA_007115665.2). Classification (NCBI taxonomy): domain Eukaryota; kingdom Viridiplantae; phylum Streptophyta; class Pinopsida; order Cupressales; family Cupressaceae; genus Sequoiadendron; species Sequoiadendron giganteum. Next base: position 308,304,299 of record CM021110.1, read on the forward strand.
AAATTACAAGAGAATTTAGTCACATATGATGATATATTCATCTTAGAATACGTGATTTACGAGGTGATCAATTTAGAATTAATGACCATGCTTAAAGAATGATGTTTATGAAGGTATTTTCAAATATTAGTAGCTAGATAATAAGTCCCTAAAAATGCGAGAGGATTTAGCATCTAATATCTATTTCATAAATATTCATAGCACAAAATTTAGAGATGACCAAATATTGAGTTTGCAAGTATAAAATATATATTTTAGTTGTGGACTAGATTTGGGACAGTGAAGTCAACCCAATGTAAATCGTAGAAGAATATTTTGGTTCTATTGTACACACATGTTTGTAATCTAAGATCTTTTTTTTTTATATTTGAAGATACATTGATCTAATTGTCTTCATTCATTGTTAGTCATTATTTAGTTACTAAACTAAAAAATATATTTATTTATTACTATATATAGTATGATTGTACTTTCTATTTGGTATTGGTTAGTCTTATCAATTCAAATGATCATCTTATTTTATTTAGGTTGATTTGTACTCAATTACTTTGTGTAATTAATTAATGTAACTTAACCCTATATATACATCTTTAGTAAATATATATTACTATACATTTTAACATGAACAAGTTCACTAGTATGAGAATACCAGATTTATTCAAGAGTAAGATAATCATATTGAACTGTTATATAAAATAATATTGCAATTCAATTGAAAAAAGAAGATAAAATGATATGAAATAAAATATTTATTTTTTAAATAATCATATATTTTAAATAACCACAGAATCATCACATTACCTTATTTTATATACATCTTCATAATACTTATTTAACAAAAACAATATTTAAACAATGATAAAAAAACACACAAATCCATATTTAACTATGAAATAGTTTACTAGTATGAATATATTAGGTTTATTCAAGAGTAATCTTATTGAACTGTTATTCAAGATAGTATATTTTAAATAACCACATAAAATCATTACATTACCTTATTTTGTATGCATCTACATTATACGTATTTATTAAAAAAATATTTCAATAATGATAAAAAAACACACCAAACCATGTTTGTACTTATTTTAACACCGAACTATTAATGCTTACTTATCACAATCTATAACACATAGATATTAATACTTATGAGAGTTTATTAACACTTAATCTATCACAATAATTTATTTTATTCCCGTTCGCCCTCTATTATAGTAGGCGCTACGAGGTAACAGAAGGTCGGACCCGGTATTATTATACTTGTTTAGCTCGCCGGGTTTCAAGGATGCGGAACTGAATCCACACCTGAAGTACAATCATCATAACACCAACAAGCCATGTCATAGCATAATCCCTCAATATGATTATCTACATTTTTACACACGTCGTTGCACTCATCATGCTTCCATAACCAGCATGGTCCGTGAAATCCACCGCTCATGGCTGCACAAAAACGGTTTCCATTGTAGTCGTAGTAGTAATCGTCCATTAAGGACACTTGTAATCATCAACATATTACAAATCAGCAAGTACTCGAGAATAACAACATACAAAACCATGCATTAATCTACTAATATTCAAGAGTAGAGGAGAATAAATATCATTAGTACCTTCTTCTTCAGAAGCAAAAGCAAAAGTGGCCGTGAGCAAAGAAATGAAAAGAAACACATTTATGCCCTTCGTCATGTAAGCAACTGCAAATGTATTCTATCCAAAGGTAATAATGTATTCTTGAGTAAAGGATTACCTGCTTATATACCTCACACACCAACTACTGTCCTTCGTGTCTTCCGCGTAATTTCGTTTACTCATTGTTATATTCAACCTTTATTGCCACCACAAATCCGATTTAGAGATTCTTTTGGAGTAATTAGATATACGGCGATTCCTAATAATATGAAATGATTTTTAACGAACATCGAAATGCCCATAACAAGTCATAGGGGGAGATGATGAACTCTATTATGAGTGGCGGTTATTCTTATTTTTTTATTTTATTAATTATGTTAAAAGTGTACAGTTAGATTGTGGTAGGATGATTGTTGATAGTTGAAAAAGATCTGATTTTTCATGAATCAAATATAAAATAAATAAATAAATAAATAATATTGAAAACTAACAATGGCAACTTAGTGTGCAATAGGTATGTCGAAAAGGTGTGGAAGGTCAATTAGGCAATAATTTGGTCTATTTTTTTGCATACATTTGTGTAGTACAGGATATTTTATGGACTGCATATTCCTCAAAGAAAAATTTAAACCACCATGGTTGCATTATATTTATTTGAATTGGGTTTGTATGTGTTCAACTATTTTTATAGAATAAGTAGAATGTAAAGAATACAAAAATACAAGAAGATTAATTTCCAGATCACATATAAGCTCACCCACAAGATCTTATAATGACTCATTATATATTCCTTTTTTGATCCAATATTGGTATGCTTCCTTGATATTTGTCCTTGATATAAATGTGAACACAATTACCCAAGATAGTATCTTATTTTTGAATGAATGTGATAACATGAAAAGGATAGTAAAAAGTTTAGCAGATACAGAAAATGAGCTTCTTAATTAGAAATGTGATAATGAATTGCATATTACAATATCTTCAAGTCTGTTTTAATTTTCTTATTAAAATTATGAATAGTAACCAATGCAGAGTATACAATAGTAATTAGAGTACTGTATACTGATGATTTTTGTATTTTAAACAAAAAAAGAAAAGAAAATCTTTTGCAAATTCAATTACTTGTCATTTAACACATATGTCAGATAAGCTGCATACATAAAATAATAGTATTATTAAAATTTAAAAGCTTAATAATTATTGCTCTAATTTTTTTTCCTGTTTATATCTACCTATAACATATGAACATAGATATCTAAACATCACCAAAAATAATAATAAAATAAAAATTGACCCAAAAATTAAACCAATAAGGGAATTTCCTAACAATTGAAATTCTTGTGACAGACACAGGCTTCCAAAAAGATATACATTTATACTCTATTAAACATAAGACGAAACACCCCAAAAATTATTGAGAAAGATCATAAATTGCAATTACATATTGTCAAGTTTTAGATTAGTTTTTATTTTACAGGTGATAATTCGAAAAATCGTTCTACACCAGATCTGTTCTGTTTTGTGAATTGAAATGGCACACCCAACAATCTCTAGACCATCGTTCATGGAACCACCAATCATAATTCAAAATTAAATGTAATGTCATCCACATTACATAATTAAGTATACGCTCAAACAAAATGCTACGTGTCTTGTGTTTATATTCATGTCATAAAAAAAACGCATGTGCTTTTGTTCCTAGATAACCTAGTATTTTATGGTTATGTAATCAATTTTGAAGTATCACTGCTTCTTCTTCAAGCGTTCAATAAATTTTCATGTAACTTTATTTTTGACCTTAATCACTTGTTTCATACGGACAGACACCACCTATAGTTAAAATTATTATTTTATTTCTGTTTTGAACATTTTACTTAGAGCTCCCATTTTCCCTTAAAATAAATTATCCTTGTTTGAGATTGTATCAAAGATTAACCCTATGTTACATTGAATACTTTTGCATTTATTGAGGGAAACAATCTCACTGTGAAAACTTACCTATAGTTAATGGTTTAAAAGCGGGTGCCATTTTCCTTAGTTAAGGGTGTGCTAAGTAAAAAATATTTCCATAAATTATCAATTTGAATTTCTTTGTAAGATAAGATATGTAAGTCTCTAGAGGTTTGTGATTTTGGTTTCTCTCGCTTAAAGTACTATATATTTTTGTCTTCCAAATCGACTGCAGGAATGGTATGTGAAATTCTTAAACCTTGCTAAGCAAATCATTTAAATTAGGCATTGTTGTATGCTTATTAAAAATAGAATGAGTGGAATATATATTATTTGGTTGAGAGGAATATTATGAATATTTGACAGTAACATAATTATAGTTTTAATTATTTAGGATTTGAGAGCATATGTTTTAGTTATTTTTAAATGATTTTATAGAAATTTGTAATTATTATATGACAAGAGGATCACTAACACACAAGAACTTTTATGAAGGATTAGGCAGAGATAATACACAAAAAAGAAAAATTAATATTATATTACTCATTTAACATAGAACAACTATTAAAACATTTGCTACTTTAGAGTAATTTTCGTATTAAACTTTCATGTCCAAAAATTACAAAATATGCCAGTATATAAAAGTTTACGGCCCAAATTGAAATTAATACAATATTAATGACAGTATCAAATACTAGCAAAAACTTGTCCAAGCCAATCAAATCGGTTTACAAACTACGTCCTTCAGACTTCAATAACGTCCTTTAAATCCTATTTGTCTGCCAACACATACCACACAAACTGTTGCTGTCAAAAAGACAAACAACCGCGTTACCGCTGTATAAATTGAAGAAGTCGTGATGGTCACGGTAACCACCCAGATAGTCAACAGATGGTCCACCACAGTATCGTGATGGTTTAGAAAGAGACTGCGATGGTTGCAGTAACCACCCACACACGATCAACAAACAATGGAACAAGGAGGAACAAAGGACACCGTGTCACCGCAGATGGTTAGAGATCAGACCGTGGTAGAGCGGTAACGGTTTGAGTTGATGGAGCAGAGAGCGATGACTGTCACCACGGTACCACACACAGTTGGAAGGGTAACTGTGGGAGTGTAGTAACAGCTCCCTGGCGGTTAACCGCATTGCTGCAGGCATCATGCGGTTAGACTACGCTAGCGAGGTAAGTGAAGATGATTGATACCATGAAACTATCGACAATGAAGAGGATGACTGCGGTAATGTGGTAGACTGTGGAGAGCTAGACCGCGAAGCTAGGAATAGGAGAAAGAGTGGGCGTGGTAGCCCAGTAGATGTTGCCAAACCATGAGAAGATGAGTTTGAAGGCACGTGGGCGTGATAAGGGTAGGAAATGGATGTGGGAGTGGAGTGAAACTCCAACACTCCCCCTTGAACAAAACTCGTGCACTTTATGACGCCCAGTTTGGTCCTTTGAAAAACAAACAAATATGTGCCCAACGCTTTCGTGAAGATATTTGCTTGTTGCTCCTCTGATTTGCAGAACTCCAAAAAAAATTCGCCATTGCTAATCAGCTCTCAGATAAAATGAAACTGCATATCTATATGCTTGCTCTGCTTGTGGAAGATCGGATTCTTGGAAAGGGTGATTTCAGAATTATTGTCATAGAAAAATTTTGTGGCATCCAACTGATCAAATTGAAGTTCTGTGAGAATTCTTCTCATCCACACTACCTACCAAGATGCACTTGTGGTTGCAACATACTCAGCTTCGACTGAAGACAATGTGACTATAGGTTGTTTTTTTGAAGCCCATGCAACTACACCACTGCCAAAGTGAAAGGCATAGCCCGATGTGTTTTTCTTGTCATCAATGCTCCCAACACAATCACTGTCAGTAAACCCTGTTAGTTTGAATACATCAGTTCTTGAATACTAAATGCCATAATTCTTCGTTCCATTGATGTATCTTAGAATTCTCTTTCCAGCCATCCAATATGATACTTTCGGTGCTTCCATGAATCTGGAGATTAGACTGACTGAAAACATTATATCTGGCCTTGTGGCTGTTAAATACATCAAGCTTCCTACCAACTGTTTATACAAAGTTGGATTAACATATGAGCCTTTGTCTACCTTGCTCAATTTCAGACCAGTCACCATTGGAGTAGGTGCTAACTTACAATTCAACATATTAAACCTCTTTAAAACACCATTTGCATATTTAGACTGAGAAATAAAAATTCCATTGTCATTTTGTGTTACCTCAATTCCCAAAAAGTACTGTTATGCCTTGCATAACCACCTCATCTTTTGCCTTGGTCAAAATGGGTACCCCTTTGTGTTTTTTGTACTTAGTTGTTTTTGAAATAAATTTTGGAGTCTACTTTTGCCAATACTTTGTTTTTCTTTGTTTTCTCTGTCGGAATCAGAACCGGAGTTGAATTGGGTTCTGAAGGTTCTTTTGAGGCTTGTTTTTGGTTCTATCTCGACGGTCTTTTCTTTGCCTTTGTTTTTGGTCTTCAGCGGAAGCGGAGCCGGAGTGGGAATTAGGATGGTTGTTATCAAAATTTGCAAAATCAAATTCAATTCCAATCCCACCTCCACTCCCTTTTAATGTTTGTTTTGTCTCGGTTTTTGTGTTTTGTTTTATTAGGTTGGTCTTTTACTTAACTTTTTGTTTTTGTTTTTGTTTTGTTTTTAGTTGTCGGACGCGGAGTTGGAATGGGAATAAGGTTTGGAAATTTTATGAGTTTAAGATCCTGTTTCCATTTTAGTTCCGCCCCCGCCAATTTTTGTTGTTGAATTTTTGACTGAAGTTGCATTGCAGACTAGTGTTCGTTCTCTTACAGTTCCGACTCCACCTTTACTGCATTTTAATGCATTAATGGTGGTTGGCAATGTAGGTAGAAATTCACATATTTTTCTTTATTAAGGGTTAAAGCCGATAATTATTGTTATTATCACAAGTTTGAGAGAGAAGGGATATTGGGTGTGAATCGATTCAGAAAGTTAGCATGGCTTTGTTTGCGTTTGAGGTAGATCTTTTATCTTTGTTGTTCTTTGTTTATTTCCTTGTTGTGTTTTGCTTTGTATCTGCTCGTGTGTTCAATCATTGTGTTTTAAAGCAATTTTATGATCATCGATGTGATTGAATGAGCAGGTTCTTGTTTTGGCTTGTTTGTTTTGCCTTAAATCTTTGTTGTCTTGTTTTATCAGGTCGTTTCTTTCTATTTTAGGGCATTGTCGCTTTCATGTCTTAATCATGATCGCGTCGTGTCATTTTTGATTTGCAGTAGATTAGATTAGATTAAAGGTTTTTATTATGGCATGAGTTAGATAGAGAATTTACAGTGAGGTAGATTAGGGATTTTACAGTGAGTTAAGGTAGCTTCGTCGTTTGGTAGAATGGTAGGGTTTTAAACCCGTGCCCTAGTTTTATTAAGTTTGTTAGATTAGGGTTTCGTCGGTCTCTGCAATTACTTTAAATAAGATTTAAATAAATGGACCTAAAATACAATTGTTCCCCACGGTCATATGAGGGTAGAGTTTTTAAGCTCCTTTGCCATTTTATGGCGACCTAGGTTTAATCATGAAGTTATGATGAAAATGAATAAATTTGATGATGTCATGATTAGCATAGGCGGAGGCGGGATTGGAATGGGTATGGACATAAGAGTTTTGTTTTTACCAAAGTTATCAATTCCATTTCTATCTCATTTTTGATTCCAAGTTCTAAAAGGTTTTCTTGAAGTATGTGATAATTGGCGGAGGCGAGATCAGAATTGATCCTGAACTTAAGAATTTTGTTTGCGAAGGTTATCAATTCCGTTTTCATCCCGTGTCCGGCTCCGCGTATAGTGGGAATTCTTTTTTCGAAATAACAATGACCAAATCAGAGGCGGAGGCGGAATGGAAATAGAATATGAAAAGTAAAATTCAAAGAAAACTAAATCCAATTTTTGTTCCGACCCCGGTTCCGATAATCTCCCCAACTTCGACTCCAAGCCCGTTTGTTATTAGGTGAAGTTCCTATATCGGTTTTTGCTCTGAGTCTGCCAGTTTTGTAAAAGTGCTTGTTTTGAGCTTCTGTTTGGTTCCGACTCCAATGTATATGTAACAGGTATGTTTTTAAAACATGTTTTATGATGATTTATTTGAAGGTCTAATTAGAGGTTTGCTTGTAGGAGATTTGAGAGATGTCAGGAATGTCAAGAGAGGCTACTCGAAGGAATCAACCAGCTGGAACATCAAAGACAGCGCCGAAAATCAAGAAGGTGAAACCAAAAGAGCTACCTTATACATTAAGGTATGATCATAGGAATCTGGTGGTGAAGGCGAGCAAGGTGGAATCAGACTGGTCAGATATCACAGATACTAATTTGGGCCAATATAGCTTTGAAGAATTACATGAAGAGACCTTTGTAGAAAGGGAAAACTTGACAGGGAGAACTCAAAGGATTGTTGACTCCGGTCTTGCACATATCACTGTGTTTCCTTTATCAGTTCAGTGTCCGGAGTTGATATTTACAGTGGCCAGTACTTATAATCCAGCTACAAGATTATGCATGGATTCATAGAACAATGTGATTATAGATCTTACTCTGCAGATGTTCCAAAGCATATTTAATGCTCCTAATCCCAAGAATTTGCTGCAGCTAACTGAGGCTGAGGCATTGGAGAAATACAGTAAGCATAAAGACTCCAATAAGTCTCATTTAAACAAAAGATGGTTACGCACCGAGAAGAAGTCTTTAAGCAAGCTAGCAGACCAGCCAAAGAGAGCAGACTTCAAGAAGGAGATATCTGATTTGATATTGATGCTATCCAGAGTGTTTGGGAAGAGGGATGCCTTCCATTTCAAGGAATGGATGTTTCATTTTATTCAAGTGATCTTTCAAGGTGATTATCAATTTGATTGGTCAATGATTGTTTCTGATGCCATACATGATCAGCTCACAAGGGTCAGATAGACCAAATCTTTCTTCATGACTTCATATGTGGTCTATGCTACAGAAAGAATGGGGATTTTCCCAAGATTAAACAAAGTAGGTATCATGGGAGTCTTGGATGGACAAAGGAAGGTATGGGAACACTACGATCAATTATCTCTTCAGGTTGTTGAGACTCACTTCAGAAGAGTCAATGATGCATTTTTATACATGGTTATCAACCAGTTGAGTGGAGATGCAGGATACAGGTTAAGCCAAGAAGCTATGGCATTCATTTTTGAATGGGGAAGTTGGTACATCCAATACCCCAAATTTACATACTTCAGATTGTTTGGTTTTGAGGGTCATCCCCATTTACTTCCAAGATTCTGCAGCAATAGAATAGTGCTTATGGAATTTGTATATCAAGCCATTGGAGTTAATGCTAGATTTGGGATGAAGCACAACACAAGATGCCATAAATTTCCCATGAAGTTGGGGGAATATGGCTGTCAACACTTGAAGGCAGCAAAGGTGGTTTGTAATGAGTTGATACAATTGAAATTGGGATTGTATACAGCTCATAAGTATTTTGATCCAAAGAAGATGTATGCTTTATTACCTTCAGTGTTTACTAGACATTTTAATTTGTTAGAGGATTTTTGGTGTGCTAGGCAGGATGAATATGACTTAAGGAAGAAGAATTATGAGAGATTACCAGTCTCACTTATGGTAGAGCTGGGTATTAAAGATAATATTCCTAACACTTTGGTGGATGATGGAATTGTATTAGATCCCTCATATGAAGCTTTGAAGATTGGCACCAAAAACTTAGATCCAATAGACTGGAATAAGGAAGAAACGATTGATATTAAGAAACTGGGAAGGACAGTCTTGGATAGAAGTGTGCAATGGTTGATGATGAGAACTCAAGCTCCTCAGGGACCAATCCTCAAGAAAGACACCTTCCAAGGAACCATTAGAATTCTTTCCTCCTGATGTTGAAGAAACAGAGTTGGAGGTAGTCGATGAAGAAGAAGAGACACCCGAGGGAGATGTTCCAATTGAATCTATTATTTCTACGCCCACATTGGGTGAGTCATCTACACAAGCCCCACTCACAAGAAAGAAAAGTAAAGAAGTTCAAGGAGTACTTTATGCCATGGATGAAGCTACTAAAGGGAAAGAAGTGGAGGAAGAACTGGTAGAAATTGAGATAGACTTGGATGAAACTCTGTCAGAGAAGGACTTGCAAGAAAACGTGCCTCTAGATCATACTATTGAGCAGGTTCTTACACAGGAAGAACAATGGAAACAATTTGAAGATGCTACCAGAGAATCTGATGCAAGGGCTGTTGCAGAGAAACAAAAGGAAATGGAGGCAAAGTTACAAGCTGATGCTTTACTTCAATAGCAGCAATCAAAGGTAAAAGAAGTTGAAACAAAGACAACAACTGATACAATGGAGGAGCAAATGAGGCTACGAGAGCATGAGATCAAGGTCAAGGCAGAAAATGACAAGCTGGAACTAATACAGAAGATCCATGATCTTGAGGAGGAGAAAGCAAGAAACCGAAGAGAAAAGGAAGCCCTGGTTGCTAGATTGAAGCTTGCAAAGGAGGCTCGACAAAAAGAATAAGAAGCTGAAGCTCTCAGGAAAGAAAAAGAGGCTGAAGAGCTAGTAAAGAAACAATGAGCTGAGGAAGAAAGGGAAAAGGCAGAGAAACTCATAGCCTTGGAAATGGAAAGGATAAGAAAAGAAAAGGAGGCCAAAGAGCTAGTTAGGAAGCAAAAAGAAGAAGAGGCTGAAGCTGTAAAACTTAAAACTTTAGAGGCAGAACGGTTGGAAAGAGAGGCCTTAGAGAAAGAAAAGTTAGAGAAGGGTCAGATGGAAGATGAGAGATTGAGAAAGGAAGAAGAAGATAAGAAAGTGCAGGAACGAAGAGATAGAGAAGAGGCTGAGAAGTTGGTGCAGATGCATGTGCTACAGGAGAAACAAGAAAAAGCAAAGGTTGATTCTCAACCTGAGGTAAATGTTCAGCCATCCTCTATAGTTGTCACTTCCTCTTCCATGATGATGACTGCTCCTAGTGCTCTGACATGGTTGAAATTAGATTTGCAGAAGAGAGCTAGAACACCTCCTCAACCTCTTAATTGGGAGGACATGATGAAGGAGATTGAATAGGAAAGGCCTAAGAAGAGGGCTAAAGTTTTGTATTCTACTAGACTCATAGATAAAGGGGAGATAGTTGCTGAATGTGCCGTGCCTATGATTGAAAAGGAGGTACGGGATATGCAGCTCATAGACTATCAATTGAGTACGGTTAACTTGGGAAGACCCACTAGAAATCAACAAATGAATCTGATTGATGTGGTGGCTTCAACGACAAAATCAAGGATGATCAAGGAGAAATAAAGGAAAGATGAGCTTAAGGCTCAATTGGATCAATTACATTCATTCTTGAAGAGTGTCTCCTCTCCAAGGTTACAACAGGTTGCATCAATTGAGACTCCTGTTTTGCTAAGCAAAAAGGAGGTTGATGATTTGGTGCAAGTTAGAGGTAAGGCGGAGATGGTTGAAAAATGGATAGACAAAGTGAACCAGGAGGTAGGTGAGGTTTTAGAAAAAGGGTTTGAAACCTACAAGGAGGCAGAGGGAGTAATAAAAGAGATGCATCAATATATTGAGGCATCCGAGAAGTTAGAAGAAGAGTACAAAGAGTATAGTGAAAAGTTAGAGAAGATAAATACATTGCCTCTAACTACTCTTTTAGAAGAATCTATACTCGAAGAGGATAACAAAGATTTTGTAGAAAAGACTTCTCGCATCCTTAAGTTTAGGACTGGATTTTTGAGCAAGCATAAGGATGAGATTCAGGATGCAGTTAATAATGTAACTGAACAGTTGGAAGAGTTGGAAGCGGTTATGGCCATAATTGTAGATGTGAATGTAATGACCAAAGATGGCATGCCGTTGAGTCAAGTTAGAGAGAAATGGAATGAAATATTCCAAGGACTCATTCAGGAGAAAGATGATGGAGGAGACTTAGTGATAGATCGGCTTGTAGAAGTCAAAGAAGAAATAAAAGCTACAGGGAGAGAGTTGATCAAGGTAAAAAGTATGAAAGAGTTTGCTGCAGTTGAGTTGGATCGTATCAAATTTGAAGATGACTCAATTGATGGGCCAGATATGGATATGCTACAACAAGTCTTCACCAGTTATGATGAGTTCATAGTAGATCCAGCTTCACATGCATAAAATCTTGCATGCATGATGTTCTTCTTCCTTGCATGACGCATGATGATCTTCTTCCTTGCATGTTGCATGCATGCTGCACTGACAGTCTTGAGGGCGCATGACTTCTTTTTCTTCTATTTCTATCTTCTATTGTTAGATCAAACTAAATGCATAATGTAAGAACTCAAGATCAAAGTTGATCTGAGTTTACAAGAAAGTTGATTGTTCCTAAAAAGGTAGAAAGCCTAAGATAGAAGTGAAGTTCAAACTTCTTTTGTATATCTATAAATACCAGATGGGTATCACATTGTAATGGTCGGCTAATTGAGAATTGGATTGGCTTACCTAGTGCTAGGAGATAGAATTTTATAGAGCTTTTTGCAGAGATACATTGTACCGGATCTTGTTTACAGTTAATAGAATTTCAGGTTTACGAAATATGGAGTTTGCATTGAATTGTGTTTTTTGATAAGGTTAATGAGTTATAATCCACTTGAATGCCAGTGATTGTGCTAAATCATGATAGTTTCTTATGTGATGAAAGTCATTAGAAGAAACCAGGTTTAAAGATTATCTTGTTAAATTGTCATTGAATTAAAGTTATAAAAGTCTGTTGATCTATAGTTTTGATGATGAATGAATGTGTGTTGTTTTGAAATCTTGGAAATACTTGTGATATGCGAATAGTGGAATTGAATTAAGCACCTAATATGTATATGATGGTATAGTTATACTGTGGGTTGTGTCATGCTATGGTTTTTGTGATCAGTTGAGAAAACATTCATTGTTAGAGGTATATGTCTGGATATTAGATAAATTTAATTCATACTTGCTGATTTACCACTTTGATCTATCTTTTTCTTTTATTTAAAACCTATTGATTTACAGGAACTATTTTGATAAAGAGAGTCATGGCTTGAATCCTTTGTTACCAACACAGGCCCCTTGAATATTATAGTTGAGAACCAACTACCAGGACCTTGGGAGTTAAGCCACTATAGGTTGTCTTTCTCTTTCAGGAGAAATAGAGTAGAAATATTCTGTTTTAATGTTGTTTGTGTCATTTTAACCATCAACAAGTACTTCATCAGACCCAAGTCTGTCATTTCAAACTCTTTCATCAATTCTATTTTGAACAAATCAATTGATAAATTTCTAGTCATAATTAAATCATCAACATATAGACATATGATCAGGATTTTACCTTCTTCATACATCTTCGTATATAATGTTGGTTCACTATCACATCTAGTAAATCCATTATTTGTGAAGTAATTATCTATCCTGCTATACCAAGCTCTTGGAGCTTGTTTCAGGCCATATAGAGTTTTCTTCAATTTGTAAACTTTATCTTCTTGTCTAGATATCTCATATCAAGGTGGTTGTTCAATGTAAACATCCTCTTCCAGGTAACCATTGAGGAATGTTGATTTAACATCCATTTGGTGAACTAACCAACAATTTTGTGCTACTAAAGCCAAAAACATTCTGACTGTGTCAAGGCATGCAACTGGTGCAAAAGTTTCATTATAGTCTATTCCAGGTTGTTTTTAATAACCTTTTACCACCAATTTGGATTTGTGCTTCTACACTTATCCATTTGCATTGTATTTAGTCTTATAAATCCATTTGAGACCAATGACATCTTTTTCCTTTGGAAGACTCTGCAACTCCCATGTTTGATTTTTTTCTATTGAATCTATCTCATCATCCATTACTGTTAACCATTTTTCTTCCTTGATTGCATCTTCATAATGAATTGGATCTTCAGCTTGTGAATAAAAGGAAAAGAATGTAAATTGCTGAGAATTGTTCTCACCTTCATTTTGGTTATAAATCACTCATGCTTCTGATTGTTTGCCTCCTCAAGCTAGCCAAGGTTCAGTTTGAAAGATCACTCGAATCTACAGAATGTGGACTTGAAGGTCCTATGCCAAAAGTTCTTCCTGTGGTTGGCATCTGTAGTCCTCTTGTTTTTTCTCTTACATTGCTTTTTGGCACGTGAGTTGTTGACCACTTGCTTGAGGTTGAATAGGTACAACAAGTACATTAACTAGAACTGAAATTTCACTCTCTTCTTGAGGGATATTGATTGTAACATTAACGGTGCTCTCTTTACTTCCATCCCATGCTTGATCTTCAACAAATTGAACATCCTTGCTAATTATAACCTTCTTGGTTGTAGGATTAAACAATTTATATGCTGTGGATTCTTCACTATAACCAACAAAAATGCATTTCTCTCCTTTGTTGTCAAGTTCCCTTCTCAACTCATTAGGTACATGTGCATATGAAACACATCTGAAAACTCTCATGTGAGACACACTGTTCTTTTTACTAGACCATGCTTCCTCAGGGATAATATTCATCACACTTTTTGTTGGGCATCTATTCATGATATATGCTACACAAGATACAACTTTAGCCCAAAACTCATTTGTTAAGTGATTGGCTTTCAACATACTTCTAGCCATCTCCATTATGGTTTTATTTTTCCTCTTAGCTACCCCATTCTGGTGAGGCGTGTATCTTGTTGTGAACTGCTTGTGTATTCCATGCTCTTTGCATAAATTTAAGAATTCTCTTGATATGTATTCACGTCCTCTTTCTTTTCTCAACACTTTGATGAAACAACCACACTATTTTTCACAAAGAGACTTGAATTGACAAAAGAAATTAAATACCTCACTTTTAATTTTTAAGAAATAGACCCATGTCTTCCTTGAATAATCATCTATGAAAGTCAGAAAATAATAACTACCACCTTTTGAGGGTGTCTGCATTGGACCACACAAGTCTGAATGAATAATTTCTAATGGTGCTTTAGCTCTTGTGGATTTCCTTGTTGGGAAAGACTCTCTATGTTTTTTTCCTAGAATGCAACCTTCACAAACTCTCTCGAGTTTTTCAATTAATGGAATTCCCTTTACCATGCTCTTCCTATGAAGCAAATTCAGACCACCAAAATTTAAATGACCGAATATTAAGTGCCAAAGCCAATTTTCATCCTTCACTTCTGCCTGAAAGACAGTCTAAATAATAGTTGGTACCTCTTGTGCTTGTTCAAATATTGTGCTCAAAGTTGGTTGAATTCTCAAGGGAAACATTTTGTTCTTTGTCATATGAATTTTATCTATCAACTGGCTACTTGGTTATTTGTCTAAAATAGTGCACAACCCATTCTTGAAAGTCACTCTATAACCTTTTTGAATTAGCTTTCCTACACTCATCAAATTGTGTTTAAGACCAGGCACAAAATAAACATCAGAAATATATTTTTTCTCCCCCTACTTGGTTAGAATATTAACATTCCCTTTGCCTTTGATTGACACTTTTTTGTCATTATCCAGGGTGACATCTGAATTAATATTCTCATCTAGACTTGTAAACAACTCTAAGTTCCCTATCATATGACTACTATAGCCTGAGTCTAAAAACTAAACTTCTTTCTCACTAGCTTGAGCTACATTACAGGCTAAAAAAATTGTGCTCTTATCAAGTCTATGGTCTTGACTCTCTCTAGTAAAGTTTTCATTTTTCCTACTCATATCATACCGATTCTTTCTACACTCATTAATGTAATGTCCAAAATTTTTACATTAATAGCATTAGACCTGAGATTTTTCATAACTTTGTCCTTGAGGAAAATTATGAGATGGGTTTTGGTTGTTGCCTCTTCCACTTGAACTTGACTGGTTATTTCTTCCACCTTTGTTGAAGCCTCTTCCTCTTCCTTGGTTAATTGAAGCGTGTGACTTAAATGCATGCTCCAATTACATATTTGTTGTTCTGTTGAGTCTGTGCTCATGAAAAATTAGTGCAGCATAAAGCTCATCAACTGAGTACTGTGTGAGATCCTTTGTCTCTTCTATTGTGACTGCAATTGACTCAAATATTTAGGGTAAGATTTTCAAAATATTTTCTATAACTTTGACATCTTCTAGTGTATTTCCATGTGTTCTCATCTAGTTTACCAATCCCATTATTTGAGTGAAGTATGAATCTATAGACTCATTTTCTTTCATAAATAGAGTCTCAAACTCTCTTCTCAATATTTGTAACTTTGCAGTTTTCACTTTGTCCATTCCTTGATATGCAATTTGTAAAATGTCCCATGCTTGCTTGGACTTGCTAGTGCCTGAAATTATGGGAAAGAAACTTTCATGTACTCCTTGTAGAATGAAGAAGTGTTCCTTTGAATCTTTCTTCTTGTTATCCTTTAACAAATATTTCTCTGCTTGTGTTAAGGCACTATATGCTACTGCATCTGCTGGTTCTGGAAACCCATTCTCTACAAAATCCTATAAATCTTGTGAACAAAATAATGCTCTCATTTTTATGGAATAGTAGTTATAATTCTTTCCATTCAGTTGTGGAATTTGGGGATTACTCAAGCTTGTTCTTGATACCATGATTTACAAACTCTCTATTAAATTTACCTTAGGCTCTGATACCACATGAAGGATTAGGCAGAGATAATACACAAAAAAATAAATAAATATTATATTACTCATTCAACATAGAACAACCATTAAAACATTTTCTACTTCAGAGAAATTTTTGTATTAAAATTTCATGTCCAAAAATTACAAAATATGCCAGTATATAAAAGTTTACGGCCAAAGTTGAAATTAAGACAATATGAATGACAATATCAAATGCCAGAGAAAACTTGTCCAAGCCAGTCAAATCAGTTTAAAAACTACATCCTTCAGACTTCAATAATGTCCTTTAGATCCTATATGTATGCCAATGCATACCACACAAACTGTCGCCGTCAAAAAGACACACAACTGTATTACCGCCGTAGAAATTGAAGAATCTGTGGTGGTCGCGGTAACCACCCAGACAGCCAAAAAATAGTCTACCACAGTACCATGATGGTTTAGAAAGAGATTGTGATGGTTGTGGTAACCACCCACACATAATCAACAAAAAAAGGAATAGGGAGGAACGAAGGACATTGTGTCACAACAGATGCTTAGATATTAGACCGTAGTAGAGCGGTAACAGTTTGAGTGGATGGAGCAGAGAGTGATGACTGTCACCATGGCAATGTACACAGTTGGAAGGGTAACCACAGGAGTGCGGTAATAGCTTCCTGGCGGTTAGCCGCATTGCCGCAGGAATCATGCGGTTAGACCGTGGTAGCGAGGTAAGTGAAGATGACTGCCACCGTGAAACCATCAAGACTGAAGAGGATGACCACAGTAATGTGGTAGACTGTGGAGAGCTAGACCACGAAGCCGTGAATAAGAGAGAGAGTGGGCGCAGTAGCTTGGTAGACATTGCCAAACTATGAGAAGATGAGTTTGAAGGTGTGGGGGTGCGATAAGGGCAGGAAATGGATGCGGGAGTGGAGTGAAACTCCAAAACTTTAAGTATTGGTGGATAGAAAATGATTCCACCACTTTGGTCTTTTTAACCTCTATTTTCATTCCCCATAGGCATAATATTCAACATGGTTGTACTCGATTAGTATTGAATTCAAAATTGCAGTGTTGCATACAACATCAAGCAAATTGACATCTAAGAATTCATCGTGGGAAAATTCACCGCCAACAATTCACCATAGGAAAATTCACCACCATGACAAATTCACCTCAAGAAAAATTCACCACCAGTAGTTCACCGCCATGAAAAATTGCTAGTGGTGAATTTTTTTTGAGATGAATTTATGAATGACCATAAATTGGTTATATACATTTGTAAATATTTTTAAGTTTTTCTAAATTTCTAATAAATTCAAAGTATACTAGATGACTCATAATTGAACTTATGAACAAAAATTTGCCAAGATTTTATTTACAAAGCGATGTCATAGCTTACACGTCAATTTGTATTATAGTCGGAATGGATGGCCCCAAAATTTTTGTAGAATGAACTTTCAAATGAAAAGTGAGTGATTACACTGAACATTCATTTCATAGTCTATGCTTTTATGTACATGCATTAGGAAATGTAGTACTCTATTAGCATATTAGATAGTAATCATTGGACTACTATAATTAGGAAAAAAAATTTATTATCGTTCAACCTTTCACATTCAATAAATTATTAAAGCCATCCCATACAGGTGGTAGGTGTTGTTGGTTTCCAGGATTTCCGCCTTGATATTCTCATTTTGTAAGCTTAGAGCTATCAATTTCTTTTCAAGATTATTATCAAAGTGCTTTAATTCGCAATCAATTACTTTGTGTAATTAAATAATCTAATTTAATCTTCAAATAAAAATGAATTCTCATTTCAAATATTTAAAACACTTTTATTATTAACATCTTTTAGTAGATATACATTATTCTACATTTTAACGGCTCTAAAAAAATTCGCTGCCAGCAATTCACCATCGAAAAATTCATTGCTAGGAATTTACCATAGGAAGCCACCATGAAAAATTCACCTCAATGAAAATTCACCGCCATAGAAAATTGATCGCATTAAAATTTTGTGATTAATTTTCCTTATGTGGTGGTGAATTGCTGCTAGTGAATTTTCCTTGAGGTGAATTGTCATGATAGTGAATTGTTGGCTGTGATTTTTCCAATGGTGAATTTTCCTGATGCCCATTTTAACTATGCACTAATTTACTACTATGAATATACTAGGTTCATTCAAGAGTAAGATAATCCTATTGAATTTTTTATTCAAGATAACATTGCAATTCAATTGAAAGTAGCAAATAGAACGATATAAGCAAATATGAAATGAAATACATATTTTTCAAATAACCACATATTTTAATGTTGTTGCTATAATGGAGTGTTGAAATGTTGCTTGAGAGTGAATAAAATGATGGAAACTGCTTGAGAATGTGAAAGAAGGATTGATGAATTCTTAGAAATCCAAGTGAAATGAGAATGAATAAATTTGAAGAAGAATGGGGAAGAATCTACCATTTTCGAAGTCGGTTGGTCAAAGAGGGACATTACAAATTGAACCCAATTGAAAGTGTAATGCCTCTACCAAATTCAGATGTAGGAATTCATCAGGGATGTAAGCATGCCTTGCGGACACCTGCATGCCGCACGTGCGTCCTAAAAAAAATTCTCCCACCGATAATACAGATAAATGCCAAGTGAAAGGAAAGTAGCCAGTTGATGTGGAATTTCTCCTTCGAATTTGGTTTCCTAAGGTGATGATGTGTAAAAGGGGTGTAAGGGGTGAAAATTCACTCCTATACATTTCTCCCCCACTTTAGCAAGCACGAATATTGATGAGTGCTTCAGTAAAGTAGATCGAAGAGTTATTAGAGTTAGAAATGTATACCTGAACTATCAAGAAAGCAGACCACGATCTGTGAGCTTGAAAGTGCAGGATAGAAGAAAACACTCCATAGCCCCTTAGAAATATGAAGCTACACAAGGTACATTGAAGTTCCTCGGACCAACGGTTGAAAAATCTCGCACGATGAAAGCATCTTATAGGCCCACAAACTAGTAAGAAGGTGTCCGTCAAGATCTCTCACATGAAGAAAAACTAAAGAACTGTCTCACAAACCTATAGACGTGCAAGAAGGTAGCCCCCAAGATCTCTCACATGAAGGAAGCCCCATGAAGTATGCACCTTATAGGCCCATAGACCTATAAGAAGGTATCCCTCAGGATGTCTCTAATGAAGGAAACCCAAATGAAAGACACTTAGAGGCCCGTAGACCTACAAGGAGGTGTCCCCCAAAATCTCTCACATCGAGGAAACCCAGATAAAAGCATCTTATAGTTCTGTAGACTTGCAAGGAGCCATCCCCCAAGATCTCTCACATGGAGGAAACCCAAAGGAAGGAGACTTTGTGGAGTCAAATTGGGAAGCAACTTTATAGGCATACCAACAAAGTGACATGTTTACCTGTAGATAAAGCATATCCAAATTTAACAAAGTGACCATGCAGGCAGTCAAGCGGACAGTCACGCAGACCATCAACAAATTACAATACTTTAAAAGGGGTCCCTCGAGAACCTAGTGTGAAGAGGGGGTCCAGTCAAGGGATGCACTGTTTGAAAGTGCAATAAAATGTTCTTTCTCAAATAGATTCATCATCAAGGAATCCTTTTGAAAGATGTTCACTTAATCAAGGAATTTGAAAGAAATAAATTTCCCACTCATGAGGGGAAGGTAAAAGCTACTTCCATCTCACAAGAAAGTTCTCAAGTTCTTTCTTTGTGAACCCATGATGAAGGAAACATGTTTTGTTAGGGGACCAAGTTGAGTATGTGATTTTCAAAAAGGTTTACAAATATTCTCAAGAAAGGATTCGTTGGAAAGGAATGTATTTTTTGAAAATCCAAGTTCTATTGAAAAGGTGTTGTTGCACATGAGAGGGAGAACTCAAGCAAAGAAGACATCAAGAATATAAGAGAAGAGTGAAAGAGAAAAAGAAAGATGACAAATAAGAAACACAAGGGTGATCTAATATTTTGGGGTTAGAGCTGCTCATATATATATATAAATATATATATAAATAAATATAAGTTTAATAGTAGTATATAAATGAACTCTCATCAACCCCCTACTATATCAAATGAGGTGAAGAATGTATGAGAAGATAAAGTAAAAATAAAAAATTGGGTCAACATGGAAGGGGAGCCTAAATGCCCCCAATTTTTGTGAGTTGATCACAAACATGGAGGAATGATGATACAAATAGAAGAAGGTTTACGACACAAAAAATCACTCCTGTATCCAAGCACCAACAAGGGTAACAAGGTTCATCCAAGAAAAAATGGCAAATGTACAGGGGGGAACAAATCACAAAACACACACACATCTAATCTAAATATAAATAAGAGGCCCGCCTAACACTCATTGATTAAGAGGTCATTTGCTTCCCACTATAGATCATCATAAGGGGAAAGAGGATGAGCCTATAGTGGTGGAAAATTAAGGGGAGGAGATTCTGACCCTCTGGCAACAAGGGCTAAGGAAGAAGCCCACAAAAGGTCTTCTCCGCTAAGCTCTTGTGGAGCTAGGGTCAGTGATTTCATGAAAAAATCATTGACAAAGATAGAACTTCATCTAGGGAGTTAAGCATGCACTTTACTAGAGTGCCATGTTGTAACTGTACAAATGGAGAAGGTTGTTCCTAAGATTCACCACTAGGCTCACTGAGTGATTCAGGAGAGGTGAAAAACTCAGGGGATGTTGGGACTGGTTTTATCACTAAGGAAAAACAAGCCAAAGTAGGACCACCCTTCAAAGAAGGTGGGCTAATCTTATGCCCTCCATTTTCAGAAGGGCCACCCTCTACCTTCTCCTCCATTGGGGATGTGAACTCCCCATAGATGAGGTGAGAGACACGGAGGGGGAGGAGGAGGAGAAAAATGCAGTAGATACCATTGAAATATTCACCATGTTTCTATGAGTTTCAAGAAATGAGGTATGCCCGAAAGGGACATTAGCAAGGGCGGCTCAACTAAAGGAGCAATTAACACCTGTACCCTTTTTGGGTTGGGTACATTCATAGCAGGAGTTGAAAGTGATACAGAACTCAGTTGGACAAAAGCAGAGGGGAGGAAAGAGGAGGACGTAGAAGGACGTCTTTAAATAGGGGCGGTCATCTCCTCATCCTTTCTCTGCAAGGTGGCTTGCCTAGCCATGAGAGGATTCTTCCAGTGCTTGTGCTCATGTGCAAGTCAGTTTTTGTGACTCTTTAAGCTAGAGTTCAGAAGCTGCAAAGGGACAAAAGGCTCCTACTTAGCCATGGGAGTGTCTACCATATCTATTTTTCATGAAGGGATAGACTCTTGAATGGGAGCAGGAGGAGCAAGTTGAGAAATGGCCAGGGGAATTGGCTCTAGTTCTTTGATAGTGGACCTCTTCCTGTTTAGTGCTTTGGGAGTAGAAGTAGTGGGAGGCTATGGTGGCCAAGACATAGATGACTCCCCATGTGGACCTTTCTTCTTGCCATACATGTAGTACTAGGGTCTATAAGGTTTGGTAGGGATATCTGATATCTGAACCTTGGGTTTTCGCCAAGTCGATATCATTGGACTTAAAGGGTAAAAACTAGGCATATTCATCCAAAACTCTTCTCTAGAAAGGGGAGTATAAGAACCACCCAAGAATAAGGAAAATTCTCTATTCCCTTTAGAGAAGAGGAGGTAGCTTGTTGTTGTGCTACCAGATGGGTCAAATTCGACTTTCCTTTGCCCCTAGTTTAATACTTCACATAACTTTTGGAAAGTAGGTCTGTCCTTAGGGGAAGCATATTGATCGAGGTGGGCAAAAAGTGATCCAATGAATATCCCCCATGGGATACCAAAGGTTGATATCCAATATCATGTGTTATGTTCACAACACCTCCATGATAGAACTTTAAACATTTATGAATGATGAAGGCGATTCCATTCATGGAAGCTAGCTAGGATATGCATAACTTCATTCTGAACAAATATGACTTTAGAATAACATCAAAAAATATATCTACAATCCTAGGTCCAACTAGGATAGATAGAGTTATCGATCCATAATATTTAAGAGTAAGGACATCATGCATATGGATGATGGACTTCATTTCTTTGTACTCCTCTTTATGTAGTGAATCAAGCCACAATGTCTCTTCTGTAATGAGATTCACCCAACTCACGGGGTTGACTAGGACCCCTGTCACAATGTTCCCATTGAGGCAAGTAGGAATGAAAAGGGGAGAGGGATTTTTGTTCAAGGGAATATCCTGCGATGTGAATTTCATGTCTAGTGAGTTGGTTGCAAGCTATACAGAGGGAGTAATGGTAACCATGTTAACATATGCCTCGGGCTGAGTGATAGAATCAAAGGGATCGATAATCATGTTAGCAGAATGTGATGGGAATGGTTCCATGTATATCTTTAGCTCGCTATTTGATTTCACCATTGATTTGTTTGCATTTTGCTTGCTTCCATCAAGATGAATAGTACCATCCTCGATACTATCCTTTATCTCATGACACATGTGCATACAACGTTCCGTGTCATGTATGTTAACTTGATGGTATTGATAGAATTTATTCACATTGTACTAACTAGGGTAAGGTTCCTTGAGAGGCTTATGGTTCTCCAAGGTTATGATCTTGTCCTTAAAAAACCTTTGTAGGACAGAAGAATAGGATTTTGCCAACTTGGTGAACATTTGGTTGAATTTGAGGTCGTTATCACTCATAGCAACTACTACATTTACAACATCCCTACATTTTTTGGAGATTGATACAATGAACTTCCCTTCTAAATGGGAGTGTGATGAGGATCCCTTCAGTTGGACTACCATATGTTGATATTCTCATAATGTTGCACACAAATTTCTAAAAGAATGGTGTTTCATAAGGGAAAACTTTTCTTGCCAAAACCTTTGCAAGTTCCCTATGAATACCTTTTGTACATCAAAATCAAGCAACACGTACAAAATCTTTGAAAACAACACTTGGTACTGCACTATGAAATCAGAAATCTTTTTATTATCCCCTTGTTTGCATAGAACGAGATCTGAAAAGGTCATCTTCAGCCTGTTATTAGCTTGGAATTTTCATAAAAATTGGTTCACAAGTTGATCAACTAAGAAAATAGAGTTATCAGGAAAGAAAAAGTACCACTCAAGTGTTGCATCCTTGAGAGATCAAGGGAATAGCTTCGCCATCAATACCTCGTGATGGAAGAAATCTGTACATAGGGAATTAAAGGTGGACACATGTGTTTGTGGGTCCCCTTTCTTGCTATATTCTTCAAAATTGGGAATCTCCATCCCTTGTGGGAAAGGAGTACTTAGAATTGCTACCGGTAGTGGGCTATGCTACAAGAATGGCTCAAAGATAGGATGGGTGGAGGCTTGGGAGAGACTTTCCAACTAGCTTTGCATCTTGCCCATATTCTGAAGAAGGGTGTTCAAAATAGGGTCATTAGATGACATAGGACCAATTGATCCTCCTCTAGAACCACTATTGGGGCCACCACCAATGACAAGGCCTCCATTGAAGCCACCTCCACTTCTAAAGCCACCACCATGGCCTCCACCAACACCATCTCTACCACCAAAACCACTGCCACTACCAAAGATCGCACCATTGAACCCACAAAAATCTCCACTGCTAGAGGTGACACAAGGGGTGAAACTGAAACCTAAGGGTATTTTGTTTACTTTGATAGTTTCAGATCTCTCAAAGGAAGGGGGGACACTGATCAAAGGGACAATGTCATCCATTTACATAAATATGGGAGGAATCGATCCTCCTAACTGTCTCTCATGTTCCTCGAAAGCAACCCCTTGTACAAGAGTTGTTTGAAGCTTGGGCACAAGCTTCAGTCAAGATAGAGAAGTTAGCTAGGAGCTCTATACATGTTTGGTCTCTTCTCACCATATACTTGCTTTTGTTAATAACCTTAGTAGCTCTAGCCATCTTCGGGTCCTTTTCCAAGTGATTCTCCAAGCTGCCCAACCCTTTACTAAGGGTAGTGATATATTATGAAGGAATGTGAAGAAGTCCATACTCATCTACTAAGGATGGTGTAGGAGATGCAGGAGGATTGGGGATGTGGTTAGTCTGATCAAAGAATCCTACCTCACCCCACGATAATTTCTCCTTAGTAGAAAGATCAATCATAGGTCCAAAAAATGACTAATAGAGAAACTAGAAGTGACCCTCATATTCTCCATCAAAATATGTCATACACTTCTCCTACCAATATACCTAGAGGTCATGGACTAGCTTTTGATGCTCATAAAACTTCACAATACTCAGGGCTACATTGGACACAAGGTACAATGGAAAATCTTCAACACCAACGAATTGGAAGACATTGGTTCATGTCGAGTTCACCAAAAATGTAAGAGAGAGAAACTAACCATGCCAAGGCCCTAGGTTATGAAGATCTGAGAGTGGGAGGCTACCCTAACTTATCTCACTCTCAAGGGATATTATGAAATCAAGGATGAGAATGATGAGGACTATAAAGTCCTACCACTCTTCAGACCCAAAATCTATGTCTGGGCTACCTATGGTTGGTTTTTGGATTCAATATTGCACCTCAAATGACTCTCTATCCAAGGATGTAAGTGTAGTTTTGGGATGACAACATGACACATTGATGTCTCCCAACTGTGCTGGCATCCGTACGACTAGAGGATTGAGAAGGCAATATGAAATTCCAAAAAATGATCTAACGACCTAACTAAGTACTCCCAAATAAACAAACAAAAACTATGAAATATTACAAGTACAAGTAGAGATGGTAAACTAAATATATGAGAGTTAAAATAATGAGGATAATCTCACCAAGGTGTGAATTCGCTAGCTAGCTTTGAAAGCTCATCCACTTGCACACAAGAAAGAGGGGAAATTGTTGAGGCTGTATAGGGGTCTACCTTAGTCACACCTACTGGTGTTTTAGTTTTTCCACTAAGGCTTTGTAATTATCTAAGAGGTTTCCAACCTCTATATTCAAGAGTTCAAAAAGTTAATGGCCAAATGAAAAGATTTAGTCAAAGACTAAGATCTCCTACACTTTTGGCTCTGTGAAACCAAGGGGGGTGTTCCTATATGTGTTCATAAAAATGCTTCATGCCTCAAGAACACTTATATACATAGATACATTCCTATCAATGCAACTAGATAGCATCTACTTGGGTTTTGGAAAACCATAGAATAAGAACAACTATCTAAAGCTAGGAAAGAAGATTTAATGTAGGATCTGCATCTAAACAGAGATAGAAATTTGATTTTAGAATGTTCTAACTTCAAACCCACAAATTTAGGGTGACATTTTTGCACGTTAAAAAGGATCTTGAATGAATTAACCAATGCCTCATTCAATTAGGCAAGAGTCACACAAGATATAACCCTGATATCCTTGAACTATCTTTATAATTCCTTACATTATAAGATTTTCAGTATTCAAAATAATACTCCTTAGCATATGCTAAGCATATTACCACATATTTTTAATTCTTTTCAAGAATTTCATTAATTCATTAAGTTAAAGAAAGAAAATGAATCACATATTCAAATATACCATTTAAGATGAATGAAGGAAACATTGATAACTTCATTCACAATTTGTCATACATACACAGGAGAGCAATTGTTTTAAATTTTTTAGATTTTTGTCAATATCAGTAATTACAAAAAGCATAGTATGCTTATTTTATGCACATAGCCAACCTAGAATGACTTCCTAGCTACAACCTTCCAAATACTACAATATATTCCTAACAATAGATCGTCTAAACTTCAGGAATCAAAAAATCCAACCACAACAATGAGCCTTAAAATATCCCTTATAGATCAGGAGAGAAACAAGGATCAAGCTCAATTATTCATTTCAAAAATGAATTTAATCCCCACCAAATGAAATTTCAATTATATTTCAAAATTCCTCATCATCAAATGTAACCATACTATGAACAGTGGAATCAAAATGGTTACACCCCTGTAACCAACCAAATAGAGAAAAAAAACCTGCATCACCCACGTGCATGTCCACATTCAAACCAAACCATAGAAACAACATAAAAAATAAAAGGAACAACCCCAAAAACCACATCATCCTATACCACGAGCAACCACATGGCCCCAATATAGGTGACTACTCCTGGTCCTCACTTCAGTATGAAGTGAGACCATTGCTTTACCCTTGCTTGCACCAACACCAGACCCAAAAATAGCACACAGTGCTACCACAAAAATTGGAGAATCTGAAAGGAACTCCTCATCCGCCCCCACCAACTCAGTCAAAGCCACAAGGTAATTACGGTATTCTGAATCAGTTTCAGACCCTTCACTATAAAACCTTGCAAAAATATCAATAGGTGACCCGCAACGTCTAGACCTCTTGTCAACCCTTTCAACAACTGCCCTAGAAGCACTAGGAATAGTACTCTATTTAGTTTGTTTCTCCTCCCGCTGCAAATCATTTCCACCCATCCTAGCACTTCTTCCTACTAGGGAAGTAAGAACCACTGACTTACCCATCCAATTGGCAAGTTCAAACACAACAAGAAAAACCAATCACCTGGAAACGAACATAAACTCAAAAAAATCAATGATGCTAATGAGCAATTTAGCAAGTATTTATTGAGCAAGCTGATGTAGGGAACATTAATGGCTGCAATTGCATTGTCGAGCAAGCAAGCAATTAGTGGCTGATGATGCAACCACAAAATATCTCCAAGCTCATGGAAAAGGATGTACAACCCATCATGATTATCAGTTGAATATCGCTCGCATGCATGGAAATCAGGATTAGATCCATTGAAAGACCCGTGCCATTAATGAATATAACTTGCAAACTGCAAATAGTCCTCACATGGGTGGATTGAAAATTTTGAATTTAGATTGTTGATGTGATAAGGACCTGGCATGTCGGACGACCCAGATCGATTCAAAGATCATTTAAAAAACCACATCACCACTTGGAAAACTCGACAGCCAATCACATACCTTGTAGTCAAAGACACACGAACCAACATTGGGCCCCATCCAGCCACCTTGTACCATGGAACCAAGCAATGAGTCACCAGCTCACACACCTCGCGGTACTTTCAAAGACATTTATCCGATTGTCTGAGGCTAGTGAGGGACGGTCGTAATTAATCCCCATCATTAAACAACTGCCATTGATTTGACATCCATTTGTCACTGCTGGCACATTGGGACAGGCCCCACCCCACTGTATCTGATAGGTGGTAGCATCTCACATACCTCACACCATTTTAATGATGTCAACAAGAAATCTTGTGAGGTCTACAATGAATGGTCTAGATTTGAACCCCTTGATCTGATGACCCACCAATTTGCACATGGAAAAGTTATTTATAATAGTGGGGTTGACTAGGAGAATGGGAAAAAACCCTCAGAGGCACAAAATTTTAGGCCAAAGTCTAAACATTTGGAAAAATCCACCCATTTTAGGCAAAATAATATTAAAACCTGAACAAAATGAAAGAAACGATAGGTCGGATGAAGGGGTCGGTAACAACATGATAGACAAGGCTCAATCAAATGACTAAAAAGGTCGGTAACCCCCAATAATAGGTCAACACCAAATTATAACATAAGATTTTATTTGGTAAAACCAATTTTAACATGGGTAACAAAACCCTAAACCCTAAACATTAGACCCCCAGTCACAAAAGATGAATAGAAATGCCCAAAACTAGGAAAAAGTATGACAAAATTTTAAAAGTTTCACTAGCCAATGAGGGAGAAAGAATGCTTGAAAAAATCACCACAACCTCGACTATGATGAAGGGATGTCTCACAAGACCTCAAGCCTACACTACAATGGCTTGCATCACACTTTTCTTGCAGAGTTGACAAAGCATTGTTGTTGCAATGGAGTGCTGAAATGCTACTTGAGAGTGAAGAGAATACTAGAATATAATTGAGAATGTAAAATAAGGATGGACTGAATGCTTAGAGATCAAGTGAAATGAGAATGAATGAATTTGAAGAAGAATGGGGAAGAATCTGGCATTTTCGGGGTCGTTTGGTCGAAGAGGGATGTTACAAATCGACCCCAATCGAAAGTGTAATGCCTCTTCCAACTTAAAATGAATGAATTCGTTAGGGACGTAAGCGTGTTGCATGGACATTTATGCACTGTGCGAGCATCCCCCACAAATATTGTGCCATTGATATAATAGATAGAATCCAAGTGGAAGGAAAGCAACCAATTGATGTGGAATTTTTCCTTCAAATTTTGTTTCCTAAGGTGAGGATGTGTAAAAAGGGGATTTGCATAAGGGGTTCAAATTTTCTCCTATATATTTTCCCCCCACTTTAGTGAGCATGAATACTGATGAGTACTTCAATAAAGTAGGTCAAAGAGTTAGTAGGGTTAGAAATGTATACCTGAACTATCGAGGAAGTAAACCACGATCTAGCAAGCTAAAAAGTGTAAGACAGAAGAAAACACTCCATAACCCCATAGAACTATGAAGTTGCACAAGGGTGATCCCACAATACTGGTTTACAATTTGTGGGCAAACTAGACACTCAACTAATTTTTTTTAACTAAATCTTCACTTTTGGGCTCGTATAGTGGCTAAACCGTGAGGAATTTGAAGATGATGCAAACTAGTGGTTTGTGAAGTTTTGTCTATAGATTCTAAATATATTTTTTTCAAAAATTTTGGAATCAGATTGCACTTTTTTCATCTCCTTTGAAAACTAGTTTTTATTAGTAAACAACATTTTTTAAGAGTGATGCTCACCGTATAGAACATAAAATTTTTGTATGAAGGATAAAATTTTATATTTTTTTGAATTTAGATTTGTAACTACGATATCTAACCAGTTCATTTGGTTTCATAGTGATTAAATATTTTTTCCTTAATCAAGTTTCGAAGTCAAACCAATTACAATTCAGACATAGGTGGACTGTATACAACATAACTTTTTCTATATGTATCGAAATTCAAATTATTATTTTTAATGGAGCAAAGAAATCAATACCCAACTTGAACATATTTTTCAAAATTTTATTTTGATAATCTACTATTTTTCCACATGTGCAGAACATAGAGCTTCATTTTCATTGAAAAACCTAAATTCACAAGAAATTAAAAAAATATATAATAATCAAATTAAATTTAATTAAAATTATACTTTTTTTGGAATCTTATAATAAGGAATACATACTTTAACAAAAAAAATTAAATGAACTCAAAAGTTAAATCAAAAGTGGTTCTTTATCAACATTTTTATAGGTGTAAAAGAGACTATTATAGGTATGGTTTAAAACTAGCAGGGTTCTATCCAAGGGGGATTGGTCTAAGGTGGTTTGATCAAATCCTCTTCAATTGGAATCCTTTAAATGGGAATTTTAAAGGCTTAAATCATTATATTTTCTAAAAATATGTGATTTTAGCAAAAATGAGGATCTCCCAAAAAGTGTATTCCGCTATTGTGGTAGCAGCGATAAGGTACACCGAAGTCCCTAAAAAAAAAAAGACATATCTTGCATGATGAAAGAATCTTACATGCCCACATATTTTACAAGAAGGTGTCCCTCAAGATCTCTCACATGAAGGGAACCCAAAGAAGTAAGTGTCTCGTATGCCCGTGAACCTACAAGGAGGTAGCCTCCAAGATCTCTCACATGAAGGAAGCCCCGTGAAGTATGCACCTTACAGACCCTTAGACCTGCAAGAAAGTATCCCTCATGATATCTCTCATGAAGGAAACCCAAATTAAATCACCTTACAGGCCTGCAAACCTACATGGAAGTTTCCCCCAAGATCTCTCACATCTAGGAAACCTAGATGAAAGCACCATATAGGCCCGCAGAATTGTAAGGAGGAATCCATCAAGATCTCTCACATGGAGGAAAACCAAAGGAAGGAGATTCCATAGAGTTGAATTGGAAAGTGGCTTTATGGGCACACCTACAATGTGACATGTTTACCCACAGATAAATCATGTTCGAAAAAAAAGCAGCCATAGGGTAAGTGCCGAGAAATCGGTAGCCAATTTATGGCCTTGAACTTTTTAAATTTTTTTTGAAAGCTCATAATGTGAGTGTGTTATAACATGATCGCATTATAACATGCTGACATTATGGCTTGGTGTTCTGAGCCTGAGGCTTGGCCACAATGAGCCCATAACTTGAGTGCATTATAACATGAGCTCTGTTATAGTACACTCGTGTTATGAAATTCCAATTCATTGTTGATTATGACTGTGTTTTCTTTCATGCTTGTGGAAAAAACCCCAATATTTAGTAGTTGCATTCTAGGAGGAGGTAATTTTCAAAGTTCTTCATCAACGGTTTTTGTTTCATCGCCAGGATTCTACCACGTCGACGAGGAGGTTTGAGAGGTAAGGATTTTTTTTTTTGAATTTGTTATTTTTAGGTTGTTTTTTATATTTATTTATGGAACTTAAAGGAAATGTTAATCAACCTGCAAACCCTTCTCAAAATTATGAACAAGCACAACAAAAGAAAGAGGAACAAAATACTCAATAAGTATAGAAAGAAGAACAACAAAAAAATCCTCAAGTTAATCAACCACAACCTCAATCTCCTCCACCAATCCCTCAACATCCTTTTGGCACTCAGTTAAACTTAATGAGTGAAATTGAGAACAATAAAAAACAACTTGAGGATTTAATCAGGAGTTTGAATGATCCAAATGGTTGAACCACAGAAAGAATTACCTTGGTAGCTTCATTAAAATAAATGTTAAAACATGTAGATTCAATTAGTAAACAATTAACTAGTTGGAAAGATACGAGGTAGACGGCTAGGGCTTATTATGAAGATAAATTATCATATAAAGTAGTAAAAGTTTTAAAATTACAAAAGGTAATTTGTGCTCATCATTCACTAACCCACACACAAATGCAAATCTTAGCCTCAATGCGAAGAGGTTTCCTATTCATTTGTGCCATCACCAAAAAATTATGAATTTTTTTTGGGATAGGTGGTACATGGTTTTTGATTTCCCACCATGCAACAATTGTGAAGTCCCGTAGTATTTCCTTAGGAAACTATATTGTGATTTCATCTTGAAAAAAACACCAAATTATTTTTATATGAGGGACTTCCAAGGGAGAGGTGGGGGTTCAACATAAGATAGACACAATGCACAAACTGATCCTACGTAGCAAGGGAGACGACCTCTCGCTAGGCCACCTCATGAGCACATTGTTATCCCTTTTATCACGAAGGAGAGTGCCAATGTAAAGACTTTGTATTCCATCAACTCTTTGACCTAGAGTGTCATCCAACATGCTAGCCCTATTCTACAACACCATATTGGAAACTCTATGAGTGGTGGGCTTCGATCCCATTTGTGTCAATCTTACGGGGCGACTTGTTCATATGACCCCACCGACACTCAGGAGGCTTCTACATAGGATCCCTCTATAACTATGGAGATGGAAAGGTCAACTGACATTTTGCATGAGGCCTATGGCATTGATACTCAAGTCAAAGTTGGCATGTTCATTGAATTTAATTTATTAAATTTTGATTTTGAAATACAAGATTAACTAATTTAGTTTCATGATTTTAATAAAATTGCAGGGTAACAATGTTGATACTAGATACACCGACCCTACACCTGCTTATTTATCCATTGCACCTACCGTTGAGATATGTAACTAGTAAACAATTATAAATTTATTACATGTTAATACCATTGTTTTATGAATGGTATTTTAATATGTGATTTTGGATGTTGAATACGCTAATATTGGAGGTTTCAAGGGAACACCTCCTAGTGCTAGTGGATTTAGTCAAACCTTCATGTAGGTAATAGAATAAAGAGTTTAACTAATGAATTGTACTTAATATATTTGTGTATATATTTTATATTCATATCGTTGATTACGGGTATGTGCGGGATCATGATGGGCTAAAAAGTGGTGATATGTAAGTGATATGATGGCCCATGTGGTTGACGATTTTATTTTTACCCAAAAGTGATGAAACAAAAAAGATTTTTTAAATGAGATTCTCATATTTCCACCAATATAAATTATTCTTTAATTTTAATTTAATAAATAATCATTATTCATTTTCTATTTGAATTATGACTAAAGTCTTGATTGATAGGCTGATTGAAAAACATCTATAGCTTTCAAATGGTATCACATTTTTTGAATCTTAAACATGCATCACATTCTATGCTTTAGATACTATAGGATTTAAAAAAAAATTGAATTCATGAAGTTTTGACCAAGTTAAGATGCTTAGACATATGAGTTTTTATATTTTTTAAAAGCTGTAATAAAAAATTCATAATGAATTATTTACTTGGAAAAAAAATATGCATCACATCGGGACATGATTCCTCTACTTATATCTAAAATATTATATAAAAATAATATCATTTTATTGTGGTTAGGCTGATCAGACAAATGCCTACTTATTTTTAACTTAAAATTTAAGTACTACTGCATTGAAATTTCAAAATTTCACCAAATAGATTTTTTTTTTAACAATAAACCTAGTAGTTCAGAAACTAAATTCAATTTGGTACAAATTTTATTCTTACATATTTTTGAAATAATATAGATACTTATTCAAATTTTTATGTCAATTTGCCTAACTCCAATTTTTTGAATTTTCATCACCACTTAAGGGCCTTTTTTTTCCTTGATGATCCTGCACATACCCTTACGTTGCATTGCACATATTTCAAACTCAAATAATTACTTCACATTCCATAACTAATAACTAGATGTTGATCTATGAAAAAAATTCAACTACGATATAGTTGTTTAGAAAGTGAACATAAGAAGTGATGCAATTACTTCACATAGCATAATTAATAAGTAGGAGCAGCTTCCAATTGCATTTTCTTGTCATGGCATTCCATGAGACCACTTTTTATTGAGGCATATTTTCAAACAGATCATTGCCTTGTTTATGCTATGGATTCTTGGAAGAAATATATGAAATAATAATAGTAAGCAATAACATAGAAAAGGCAAGGATTTTTTTGAAAAAATGCCTCAAAGAAATGCGATCTCATAGTGATGTCCATCACCATGTGACCCAATTTATTTGAGGCACTTTTTCAAACATCTCACTTCTTTTTCTATGCTACCACATGTTCCATACATGTCTACCAAAGAATTTTATCAAGCAGTTCATTTCCTTGCTGCTATGGCTAAAAGCTTAAAAATGTGCTTTCCAAAAAATTATGGATGCTTGGAAAAAATCTATTAAAGCATAATAGTAAGCAATAGCATAGACAAGGCAGTGATTAGGTTGAAAATATTTATCAAAGAAATGTGATCTCATGGTGATCTCATTCCATCACCATGAGACCACATTTCTTCAAAGAGCTTGCCACCTTTTCTATGATACTACATTTTTCATACATGTGTACCAAAGAATTTTATAAAACTACTCACTTCCTTGTTGCTATTGCTAAAAGCCTAAAATAGGTTTTTTCCAATAAACTATGGATGGTTGGAAAATTTCTATCAAAGCATAATAGTAAGCAATAATACCATAGAGAAGGAAATGAACTATTTGAAAAAATTCCTAAAAGAAATGAGGTCTTATGGTGATGGAATTACATGATGTGCATTTGTTTGTAATCGCATTCCATCAAGTCATGAGACCCCATTTCTTTGAGGCATTTTTTCAAACAGTTCACTGCCTTCTCTATGCCACCACAATTATTGTACATTTCTATGAAAGCATTTTATCAAATGGTTCATTGGCTTGCTTCTATGGGTAAAAGCCTAAAAAAGCTTGCTTTCAAACAAGATATGGACAAGAAAAATAGTAAGCATGACAGCTAGAAATATATAGTTTAATAGGTACTCAAAACTTTGTTCACTATCTCATACATTATAAGTCATGACATGGATCACTATTATAGTTCTCATGATTGAATAAATCCATGGTTAAATAGATATGAGTTATGTGTATTCAAGTGTATACTTTACAACTTATGTGTATACATTGTGACTTACATTTATTCCAATGTATACTTTGCAACTTATGTGTTTTCATGTGTATACCTTGTAGTTCTGCATATACTTTGTATTAATTTTTTTATACTATGTATTCATGTGTATACTTTAAGCCTTATGTGGTTTTGAGTACTTCTGCTTCCCTTATTCAAATGTACATGCTTGACTTATTCACATGTATACTTATTAATTTGTTAGCCCTTCCATTGATCATTGTTGTCCTTCATGGTTTGTCTTTAATATTAATTGATTGATGCTAAACAACTTCAATATTTCTAAGAATACTACTAGAGTTACAAATTCCAAAATTGGACAAATTGAAAACAAAAGATTAACTATAAATAAATGCACTGATTATTAACTTGATAATTGATTAAGAATGAGTATAAAATATATCAAGAGATGAGCCTTCTAGAATGGCAACTGCTAACTAGAAAATAGGAAAAGCATTCCCAATACTTTGAAAGTAACAATCCACCCAAAATTGGAATGGGGGAGAAGTGATGAAGAGTAGGGAGGCCTTGAATTACCAATAAAAAATTTAACTAATTTCAACAAGCCTTCAATATCCAAAACCCTAACAAGGGGATTCCCTTCACAACTTCACTATTTGCCTTGTAGGTTTGTAGACCTAGTTTCTTTGACCTATCTCACAACTCCACTCTCAAACCCATTAACCAATTATATACTCAGACACCCTTTAAGGCATACCAAAACATATCTCAAAAGCTCATATAACTCTTGTGGAACAAATCCCTCAAATTGATGCTTCTACACTATCCCCTTAAGCCAAATAGGCATAATTTACAAAGAAAATCTCCTCTAAACAATCTTCCAACCAAAAATACCTATGGATAGGCATTTAATAGTCTATAAAACCACCAAATCTACCACTTTTAGCTAGTGAACTGCTCACTAAGTCCTCTTTATACAAAACCCTCATTTTTTGCATGTTACAAAGGGTTTATTGAAAATCCCACTTCCCAAATTCTTTACACATCACCAATGCATCAAAAATGCTTCAAATGGCTTGAAAATGCTTAATCTATCACCAAAATTTTCTACCCCAAGATTTTTCCTCATCTACCCACCTTTAACCATCAAATTTCACTCAAAACATTCAAATTTGACAATTAGGGCATCATGCCCAAACCCCCAAAAGACCTATCATTCTCCCAAAACCATCCAATCAACTAAATATTACCATATTGGGACCATTCCACTCAGATATAGGAGTTACACTCAGTGGGATGGGTCATAATCACATTTTTATGTCATTAAAACCTTAAAATTGGGGTTTTAGACTTGCTTACAGGGAAAACTCAATAAGATTCTACAACCCTAATGGGAACGCCTCAAACTCAATCAAAATGATAGATAGGAATTTGAATCAAATATTCAATTCAATTTGGAGTCACCATCAGGCCATACAGGCCATGCAACGAATTACAAAATGAAAGTTGCACCACTTTGCAACTTTACACTGCTTGCATTTGACACTTTTTCCATGAAGTGAAAATTGGACACCATGGAAAAATGACTTCAAAATAACAAAAAATAAGAGAGGTTATTGTAGAGGGGCCCAATGCAACCATGTAGGCTCAGACAGAGAGTTCATAATCATCATAGTTTTTGAGTAATAGCCCTTCAAATATTGCTTCCCTTTTTCAATTTGGACCCTTAACGGATCGAGCTAGTTGAACATAGGTCAGAGCGATTCTGCATGTTTGGGTGTGAAAGAGGACCATTCCTAGTGTAAAATTACCTATTTGTATGCATTGGAACACTTTGTTTGGTCACATGATTTATAGAAGGAAAGTTGCACCACTTTGCAACTTTCAACTAGTTCCATTTGACAATGTTTTGCCCAAGCAAAAATTCATCACCATGGGAAAATTCCTTCAAGATAGAAAAAAACTAAGAGATTTTATTATAGAGGGGCCCAACGCGATCCCATAGA
This sequence comes from Sequoiadendron giganteum, assembly GCA_007115665.2. Taxonomy (NCBI): domain Eukaryota; kingdom Viridiplantae; phylum Streptophyta; class Pinopsida; order Cupressales; family Cupressaceae; genus Sequoiadendron; species Sequoiadendron giganteum. The sequence goes on from CM021110.1 coordinate 308,340,388, forward strand.
ATCATACAATAAGTTTCTAAGCATCACAGTATCCAAGTAACATGTTAAAAATTTTCAGCCATTTTGCACTTTGGACACTGAAGAGATTGATCTAGTTGAAAGTAGCTCAGACCGATTATGCGTGTTTAGGTGTGAAAGAGTACCATTTCTAGTAGAAAAATACCTATTCAAACGCATTGGAACACTCCATTTGGTCACATGAGTTGTAGAACGAAAATTGCACCACTTTGCAACTTTCAACTACTTGCATTTGACAACTTTTTCCCCAAGTGAGAATCTACCACCTCAAGAAAATGACTCCGAGATAGAAAAAATTGAGATAGGTTATTGTAGAAGAGCCCAACAAAATCCCATAGGATTAGACAAGAAGCTTCTAGGAATCACAGTATCTAAGTAACAACATGTTGAAGTCTGCAAAAATTTTGCACTTTTGACCCTAAGGGATTGATCCGGTTGAACGTAGCTAAGAGCGATTCGGCATGTTTGGGTGCAAAAGAGGACAATTCCTAGCATAAAAATACCTATTTGGATTTTTTGGAACACTTTTCCTAGTCACATGAGTTGCAAAATGAGATTTATATCACTTTGCAACTTTCAACTACGTGCATTTGACAGCTTTTTCCCCAAGTGAAAACTTTCCACCACGAGAAAATGTCTCTAAGATAGTGAAAACCAAGAGAGGTTATTGTAGAGGGGTTGAATTTGATCTCATAAGATCATATGATAATTTTCTAAGAATCATGGTATTCGAGTAACAACATGTTGAAGTTTGCAGCCATTTTCCACTTTGGAACCTTAAGGAATCGATCTGGTTGAATGTAGCTTAGAGTGATTCCACATGTTTGGGTGTGAAAGAGGACCATGCCTAGAGTAAAAATACCTATTTGAACACATTGGAACACTCTGTTTGGTCACATTTTTTGTAGAATGAAATTTTCACCACTTTGCAACTTTTAACTACTTGCATTTGACAACTTTTTCCCTAAGTGAAAATTCACCACCATAGGAAAATGCCTCCAAGATAGCAAAAAATGAGAGAGGTTATTGTAGAGGGGCCTAATTTGATCCCATAGGACTAGATCATAAGTTTCTAAGTCATAGTATTCAAGTAACAACATGCTAAAATTTGTAGCCATTTTGCACTTTGGACCCTTAAGGGATTGATCTGGTTAAACGTAGCTCAAAGTGATTATGTGTGTTTGGGGTGAAACAGGACCATGTCTATCCTAAACATACCTATTTAGATGCATTGGAATACTTTGTTTGGTCACACAAGTTTTAGAACAAAATTTTCACCACTTTGCAACTCTACATTGCTTGCAATTGACACTTTTTCCATCAAGTCAAAATTGGACACCATGAAAAAATGACTCTAAGATGACAAAAACCAAGAGAGTTTATTGTAGAGGTTACCTACATGATCCTGGTGCATTAAACAAAATGCTCATAACTAACACGGTATATAGGTAACAGGTCATTGAAGATTTTCACCTTTTGCAATTTGGATTGTTAAGGGATTGCATTGCTTGAATTACAAATTTTTGAGGAAAGCAATAAATTTCAGCACAGATCAGAGAGGAAATCAACCTAAAATCAAAATTTAAGTCTTTAGAAACAACTTTGCAACCCTTTTAAACCTATCTCTCCAACTCTTCACAAATTCACTCAAACTCACTTGTAGGTTTGCAGACCTAGTTTTTGGACCAAAATTCTGAGATCCAATCTTAAACCCAGTAACCAATTGTATTTTTAGACACCCTTCAACATATTAAAAATCATATCACAAAAGAAACATAGGTCACTTAGGATAAACTTCTCCAAAATCATGCAACTATGTTGTCCTAGACCTCAATTAGGTCACTTTAACAAAGACTCACCCACTCAAATTCCTTTCCAACCCTAAATCTTCATGGACAGTCACTTACCAGTCTACAAAACCTCCAAATCCATAAATTTTGATCAAAGAATCATTTCCTATGACTCCAAAACATGAAACCCTCACTTTACGCCATTCCAAAGGGGTTTATTGAAAATAGTGTTCTAGGCTTCTACATAGCTAACCAAGGCCTGAAAGACCTTTATTTATGTCTGCACATGCTTGAAGGTTCCTCAAAAAAAAAATCCACCAATTTTTTCTATGACTTACCTCCTCTACCCATCAAATTTCACTCAAAATACATAGTTTGACAATTAGGGCATCATGCCCAAGCACTCAACTCACCTTCCCTACCATTCAAAAGCTTCAAACTCTTCAATATATGCCTACTCATGTAAAATCAATCATCTCCCAATGTTTCCTAATACAATTTCACCAAAATCCAACATGAAAACTCTATTTTTAAGCCAAAATTCACCCAATTTCCTTTAGGACAGCAACCAAATACACTCCTAAACATTTTCCCTACTCCTAAATCTTACTCCTACATCTAATCCTACCATTTTGGACTCATTCCACCGAGCCACAGAGAGAAAAAATAGGTGGAATGAGTCATTTATTCATTTTTTGTTTTCAAACCCTTATGGTTGGTTGTATAGACCTCTAGTCAGTAATTTGACAATAAAAATTTCAATACTCAATGAATTTCCTTCACTCCAAAGCCAAAACATAGCTAACACCTGGTGCAGCGGAACCAAGAATTTTTTTGAAGTTCAGGTGTTGAATTCTTTTTTTGAGTTAAATAAGGTAATATAAACCATTTTCATTATGTAATAAGCCTATTTTGATGGTCATTAGATGATTAAAGGTTTTAGTTGCAAATTAGGAAAAATATGCAAAAGGTGTCATTTTCAAATTTTGTAAGTGCAAAAACTACATAATGGGGAAGTTAAATGGTCATGGGAGGTAAAAGGTCACTCTAGGAGATTTTTTCAATCATTTTATTGATTGAGGTAGTTATTATATGCATGTGGATCTCAAATGAAGGTGGGTGGATGTTTTTATAAAAGTGTGATCAATAAAAGCTCTATTTTTTCATAGCAAATGTGTGTTTTTCTCTTTTTCAGTGTTGTAGCAGTCCATTGCATGAGCCCATACTAAAGGGAATATATTATAGGTACTTTTATATGAGTAGAGGGATGTGTTAGACACGTTTTGGTTCTTGTGGCACTGAAAACCATCTTGTTTTGAGTCCATGGTAGTTGATTTTTTGTAGGAGGGTATGGAAGCCTGAACTTCAAGGTTCTGGAGTCATGAAGTGACTTAATGGCTCATTCCACCTTATGTGTATAATGTATCTCAATGGAATGATTCCATTAGGTTAGGAATAGGATATATGTTGATTCTTGGAGTAGGGGAGTGTTGGAATCAAGCAACACTAAGAGGGGGGGTGAATTAGTGTTCTGCAATTTTTAACTTTATTGATATGATCCTTCAAGCATTTAAAAAATTCATTCAAAATAAATATGCATGAACATAAAAAAAACAACCATAACACTATAACACAAGTATTTTTACGTGGAAACCCTATTAGGGAAAAAACCACAGTGGATGGCCAATCCACAATATGATCTGAGTAAACTTAAAATGAAGTTTACAGTATGGGAATGCACTTACATTCAAGCACACTACCTAGAGCTCACTGCTCAAAGAAGACTCAATGTCTTACAAATAAAATTTATTAAATCCATCTGAGAAATTCAACTAAGAGATTAGCATATACATATGCTTGATTACAGTTCCGGTTACGCTCAACAATCGATCTTCTATCCTTTATACTAACTCTACACTTTTCTTTGCTCTACTATAATTCGAACACAAATCCTTTATGCACAAGTGAAATTGTGCATTATCGCTCTTCTGCTTTGCTTGGATTCACAACTCGCATCGACTCACTTCACACATGCCTCAAAATTATATGATTGATCTCTTATATATATCTGTAACTAAGAATTTAATTGCAACATGTTAGCTTCAACAAGATATAAATTTTTTTGCAAACTATCAGCTCAATCCATGGATAATCCTTAATGTGCACTAATCAAAGTCATCTATGGCATTGAGATGATCAAAATCAACATGTATGAACACAAAAATACTTTAAAAATTACTTCTCAAACATCCATGACATGTTATATCCACGAAGTCAACTTTTGTACTAATAATCAGAGAATTAATCAACCAACTATTCTAACTCACACACGGATCAATAAGAGCCACTAATATTCAATAGAAACAAAGATCATAGATCAAACAACATTCCCTGAGATATGCAACACAAAATAATAACAAAAAATCTTCATGTGAGTCAATGAACACAAAACATTCGGATGCTATGTTCTCCCATGATTGTCTTCAATCTGACTGTTGGTATGATCAAATGATGATGCATAGATCCAATCACCTACTAGGGTTTCCATCTATGAAAACATGAAATGATATTTTTAGTGTCTCTTTCCAACAATCTCCCCCTTTTGCATTGATGGCAACATTTAGTGAAAAATGAATAAGTGTCAGATCAATACCAACATGAATTACAGTGCCAACTTCAAAATTTCAAAAACACAACTCTCCCCCTAAGATTATTATACATTTTTCACTCTACTACAATCCCCCTTTCATATCAATGGTAAAGGTAGGAATCCGCATGTCAAAAAGAAAACAAAATTGTTATGAACAAATTGCATATGTACAAATAGGATTCTACAACTTACATAAACTTGAAAACATCTGCAAAATATTTCTTCAATAGGATCAAATTTGTGTCCCAAACCCTTTTCAGACTCTCCAAAATATTTTGTGTCCACAAAATAAGTAAGATTGTGTCTCTTCAAACTCAAGGTTCACTAGATCACCAACTACCTTAGCATCTTCAACTTCCTTTAATGCACTTGACATTATTTCTATCTTCAGACCAATTAGGCCTCTAAGCTCACATGCTCTTTCCATAATTATGTCATTGTCATGCTTCTAGGTCCTTATCTTGTCAAGGAGAGATATCACTTGACCTTCTTGCTTTCCAAAACCACTAGCTAAAGGATCAAAAGCTTCAGAAATAGTAGATAACTATTTTTAAGATCCTTAACCTTCTTCTCGTTGACCTCAGTAAATTTTGTCAAAGACAAGCATGACTTAATAATCTTTCAAATAGAGAATTTTTAATATTCTTCACATGGGTGGTTAATAGAGTTTTATCATTATTTATCATTCCTTTCAACCTATTTGAAACTTTGGAATCAAATTTCTTTTGAACGCTAACCATGGCTAAATTCTCAATGGACTTGAAATGAGTACTTATAGATTTAATGAGCTTCTTTAGTTCACCGAAGGAGGAACGGGTCAGATCTTTGACAAATGAGTAGCCATTATTTTCTCAAAAACTCTAGATGCAAAATTTTAGAGTTCACTATCCTCAATGTGAGACTTCAAAAAATTTTCTTAGGCCTTCGCCTGGGAAAATGATGCTACCATCATTTTCTAAATTGGGGACAAAGTGGATAGGTCAATAGGACCTTCAACCAAGTCAGGGTCAAATTCTTCCTATTGCTCTACTAGAAATTTCTTCACTGCCTCTATAGTGTCTCTTGCTTCCACTGGAACTTACTTTACATCAACTTTCTTTTCCTCAACCATTGTTTCTACAACTACATGTTCTTTCAAATTTCAATCGATATAATTTCAAGAACTTCAATCTCCATAGGTATTTTTGTATTATCCACATCAAGAGGAATCTGAGTGTCCTTAGCTGCAACTTTTTCTTCTTCTTTTGTTGGACAAGATGAGACATCTTTATCATGTGTTTCTTCAAAGACAACATCAATTATGTTACTTAACAAAATTTTTCTCAAAATTTGTTTAGTTTCTTCTTTAAAAATTCTCTAGTTTGACCAATCATGAGCTTTTTCACCCTTGTCTTGCTCTTGAATTCATTTTTAGCTTTATTCAAGATAGCCTTCATTTATTCCATGGATATCACTGGACATAACTCTACAAGAATTCTTTCTCTCATTTTCTCTTCTTTTGTTCTAGCATTTATTCTTCTCATTTCCAAAATCTCATACAAGCTTCTAGGTAAACTAGGCATTATTTCAATAAGAACCTTATTGAAAATATTTAAATGCTTCATTGTAGCCTCTTCAAGAGTTATTTTGTCATGTTTATCAAAGGTTTCATATTGTGTTGTTAGAAAATGTGTACTAACTAGAAAGTAAACTAACACACCAATGAAACATTAGATTTAAAGAAACTAATTTAGAAAAGACAAATGAAAAATCTAAACAACAACAACTCCTTCAAATGTGTCCCATTTTCCTTTATCTCCAAGGATTCGATTCAAGTTGTTGGCTCTCAATTGGTTTAAGAAACACCTTGTTAGAATGACAACTTAGGAGAACAAGATTGATGCAAAATGTATGTCCATTGCTAATGATTTAAACTATATTTATGAACTTAAAATTATATGATATGAAATTGCTAAAATGTTGATTCAAATTCAACTATAGTAATTACGCATAAAATCTAGGATGAAATGTACTCATGAAATGGTTGTATTTATAGATTTTTGGAAGGAAAAAATCTAGTTGGCAAAGATCAACGGTTGAGTTCAAACTTGTCAAAATGAATGGTGTGAGATTCTGGAAGTTGAGAGAAAGATGGAAGGTTGAAAGAATGATGGAGAATGTTTTCAACCCATGAAACTATCTTCATTCAAAAATGGACAAACATGCTCTTTATGTTTTCATTTATTGAAAAGTTAGTTGAAGTTTGAAGATAATTCCTAATTAAATAAATGAATTTATTTAATTATATGTGACATGTATTTTGGAAACTTCCATAATTAAATAATTAATATTTAATTATGTGAGAGGTGAAAAAGGTATGTAATTAAATATTTATAATATTTAATTTAAATGTGAAGTGCTGGATGAATTTAGAAGATTATTCCATAATTCAAATTTAAACATTCAAACTTTAGAAATAAAATGATGATTAAGTAAATAAATTATGCAATTTATTTAATTTAATTAAGAGGAAAATAGCAATAATTAAATTAAATTATTTATTTAATTTAAACTAGAAGAATTAGAAAAATGAATGATATAAATAAATAATTAAATTTATTTATATGTAGATGACTTTAGAATATTAATTAAATAATTCATATTTAATTAATTAACAGGTTTGATTAACCATGACCATTTTCAGATGTATACATTTTTCCCCTCTTTAAAGTGATGTGTTTTAGGCATTGCCTCAAAGAAAAATTTAGATTTCAAAAATTAACTGATGATGCTATATGCCCTCTCGAGAGATAAATCACGTGATTTAGATGATATTGATGATGATTGAAAGAATTAAGATGATTTTTATAGAGAAACATTGATTTTTCTCTCGAAATAACACGTTGGATAGTAAAAATAATAATAAATTCCCATTTTTACCCCCTTAAAAGGTGGAAAAGGTGAAACGTCATTATCATTTGAACAATAGCCTTTTGCAATTTTCAAAGCTCTAAGAAGAATTTTTGAGATGCCTATCTGTTACGAGTGCCACCGATTCGAGTGAGCCCATCATCATCAGAGACTAGATCCATATGGACCTCTGGTAAGTTGATCTGATCCACTTTCGTGAATTTGAAATCATATTTTTGAAGATTTTTTTCAATTTTTTGGATTTTAAGATTTTTGAAATTCTATTTTAGTGCATAGGATTTTACTTTAGTGCATGCGAGCCGTAGTTTAACACATAGTTTAGGTAGTTTAGTGCATTCATTCCTATGCAAACAATTTCTGATTTAGCGCATAGGCTCCCAAATCAACACATCTCCCAGAATGGCGCACCAGACATGGTAGAATAGTGTATACATTGTTCAAATAGCACATAGGCTAGAATAGTGCATATATGGCACATAGTAGCACATAGAATTGATAGATTAGCGCTTTTATGAAATAGCACATTTAACCTCTATTTTAGCACATCCATGGATAAATTTACGCATTCATGATTTAGCGCATTGATGAACTGTTTTAGTGCATCCATGAGATTTTTCCGATTTTGAATTTTTGAAGTAGATTCGATATGTGCTTGATGATTTTTTCTAGATTAGCCAGTTGATTTTATTCCGATGAATAAACTTGAGGATAGATTAGCTTGATTTGATAAACTTTTCTTTGTACTTGAAGAACAAATAGTAATAAGTCTGATAAATTTGCTTTCCTGCTTGAAAGACAAATAGTAGAGAAGATTTGATAAGTTTGTTTTCCCAATTGAAAAAAGCATAGTAGTGATTGGATGTTGAGCCAATTGGCTATTAAATTTGTTTCCATGTGTGAATGAAAAAAAAATAGTAGAAAATGATAAATTTTCCTTCGTGCTTGAAGAACAAATAGTAAAGATAGATAGATTTGATATTGATTTACTTTCGTTGATTGAATATGATTTGCTTGATGCTTTCTTGTGATTCCTTGCTAATTGATGTGATTTTGATGTTATAGGAGGATTTTAATATCCTCTAGATCAGAGAGTGATTTCCCCATACATGGGATATGATTCCCAGACTATCTGAGGCAGAGATAGGGGTCATTGTGAGATGTGGGTTGGGTTATGTGCTTAGGATCCCACAATATAGGGTCAACAAGGCACTATTGACCACACTAGCTGAGAGATGGCACAGTGAGCATAATACCTTTCATTTGCTATAGAGATTATAGTGACACTTGAGGATGTCTATAGGATTCTAGGCATCCTAGTAGTTGGTGAGCTTGTGATCTATGATCACAAGGAGATTGGGGGGACAAATGCCTTGCAAAGAGTGTTTCAGGATCCTCATGCAGGTGGGTATGAGATTGCTTGGAGGGATATGGTACAGGGATATGGCCCTATGCAATCAGTTCTAGTAGGCTTCATTGGTGGATTCCTTTGTCCTAATCATAGTTCAAAGGGACTATCAGTAGGCTGGGGTCGGATTCTGGAGGACATGCTTCTCCATCATACTAGATATGCATGGGAATCATGCATACTTGCCCATCTGTACTATGATCTTCATCAGGTGGTGTATACATATAGGAAGAGTATCTTAGCTGGAGTTACTATTCTACAGATTTGGGCATGGGAGCACTTTGCTATTACTCACCTCATTTTTCAGAGAGATCACCCGTTGGGCCACCCATATGTATATGCTTACATAGGTCCCCTTTTCCAGCTGATGCTAGGAAAGTTAGAGTACTTGCAAAGGGTATTAGATGACATGGATACCATCATCTGGAGACCGTATCTTGACTATGAGGCCTGGGATGAGGATGACATAGAGCTTCCTTATTGTGGGATAGCTAGGTATATGATTGGTCGGACTCCCTTCATCATTGAGAGGTTTCTAGTTATGAGAGTATTGAGATAGTGTGGTTGGGTGCAGATGATGTCGCATGGTGTGGCACACTATGCTAGGTGTTGTGAGGATGTCCTAGAGTGGGGTCTGTTTATTACTTTTGAGGTGGCCAGGAATGAGTATATGGATTTTCAGCAAGAGTTTTGCGCTATTCATCCTGAGGTTACAGATGCACATATGAAATATGACTATTGTGCCTACTTTTATACACATCCATTTTTGAGGTTGACCAATCTAGATGAGACTACCCCAACATTAGGTAGACCAGTGGTATGAAAGGCATGATAACAGCCACAGGCACAAGTAGAGGTAGGGCAGCCACAGGTTCTGTTACAGGCATAGGTCGAGCAGCCACAGGGTGAGGATATAGGTGGGGTGGTGATGGAGGTGGATGAGGAGGATGAAGAGGAGGAGGAGTCAGATAGCTTAGATGGAAGTGATGATGATGGGGATGATGAAGGTGGTGGGAGTGGACAAAGATTCTTCTTCGATGTTCCTTTCAACACGAGACCTCAAACAACCAGAGTGGTGCACTAGTTGAGTACGTCAGCTCCACGTATTACTATTAGAGGTCTATCATAGGGACAATTGGACAACTCGTAGGTCGATGTTCAGACTCTTTAGAGTCACCTAGCATAGGCATAGGCTACCATCAGTCATCTATAGGCACAAGTTGCATAGCCACCACTTCCTAACCCACAAATAGCTCAGCTCAGAGCAGAGCGACATAGCTTCAGAGAGCGGTGCACTCAGGCAGAGGGAGTAGCAGAGAGACTCCTGAGGTTAGTTGAGAGCACCTCCATTGGAGAGGTTGTGGAAGAGGGATTGGAGACTGCTTGTCAGGAAAAGTACTATAGGATGAGATACTTTAAGGCAATGTCACCTGGGCAGAGGATAGCATACACACAGTTAGACACTCGGTCACAAACCCACTCACGCAGTCAGACCAGGAGTGTGGGACACCCTATTAGGTGAGATATTGGGGCTTCAGGCAGTAGAGATCCACAAAGACCTACCACCTCTAGAGGCAGCAGTAGTCACGACCCACATCCAAATACTCCTTAGTGATGATTATGGATACATTTGTTCATTGTATTTTATATATCTTGTTGACACATTTGATATCCTTGTACACTTGGGACATTTGTTTTGATGATATTTATGAGATGCAGTGGTGTTTTGATATGCATGTGTCATTGATGATTTATGATGAATGGTTATGTATGCATGTTTATTTCTATATGTTATGATGTTTATGATTTTTATGATGATGATGCAATGATGATGCAATGCAAATTATTCTACATGATGTATGCAGTATCTATGAATGCAAATGGATGTAATTTTATTTTTCTCAACACATGATGATGGAAATAATGTTTGATGTACATTGATAATGAAAATGATATATATGAAATGATATGAAAAATGAGGCGAAGAATTGACAATGATAATATAATTTTGATAATGAGATCATAAATGATAATGAATGACAAATAAATGACATGGAAAATGTGATGTATGAAATGATATGAATGAATGGTAACTAAAATAATGATAATGTAATAATATGATAATGTATGATGCAATTGATGTGAAAACGATAACCTAAATGATGATATTAAATGAATGAAATGGATGCATCTTTCTTTTATCAATGTATATTTATGCAAAATGATGTGAAACAAATGATAATGCAAATGTTGTGAAATGATATAATATGAGATGAATGATCAATAAATGATATGTAATTAATGAATGATTATGCACATGAGATGAAAATGATATGATATTTAAAGATGGATAATGATCATGATGAACTAAATAAGATCAAATAATGATGATAATGATACTAATGATAATTAAATGAAATGATGTGGAAATAGAAAGATGCAAATGCAATGATAATGATAACTTGAATGAACATTCATGGTGAAATGATATGTAATGAATGATAATGCAATGAGATGCAATAAATGTCCAAGTGTACTCAATTTTTGTTCTAAAAGATATATGAGAATATTTCCAACCTTCAAAAATCCACTTAGACAGCCCCCAAAATGCAAATCTAAATGAATCATGCAGTCCTAGGATGTAGTAATGAACCATTCTCCTATTTTTTCATTCCATGAACCAATGTTGTGCATGATTTTCATCATTGATCCTTTTGATATGTTGAAATTTAGTACAAGAATAAAACGGGATATTAGCACCAATGATGACTTTAGTATTGCTTTCATGATGTTTGATGTAACAATTTAATACAAGCATCGAGGTATAATTGAACCAAGATGACTTGAGTATTTTTTGCATAAACAAACAAAAGTTAACCATTTTGCTATGCAAATTCTGAAATGTCATCAATGATATGTTGCAGAGCATGTCCCACGACAAATTTGCACAATATTAATGGTTAGCTTACAGACAACAAGAAAAGAAAAATAATACTCCTTCCTTGCAATTGTAGTTTAGTACATCATTGAACCACTCCAAAGATATGATGTCATCAAATGTGAAAACAATAATTCAACTTATGCTTTAATTTTTGTCATTCATTTTAGTCAGATTAAGATCATCCAATTTGTTTTAGTTTTCTGTCAAACAGTCGATTAGACTCAGTTTTGTATGGATAAGTTTGTTGTTTCTGATATTCCAATGCTTGACACATGTTTTTGTTTGTCTGTGAGAAAGCTCCAAGAAGCGAATTTCCCCCTAATGACCTTACACTCTAACTCCTGCTAGACACAATTACTACTAAGGATAACCTTAATCATCAATCCATGATGAAATCCTTTTCATTTCAAGGAGATGTTTAGGACGCATGATGCAGATGTGATGGACAGACATGTATGTGATGCCGATGAAAAATGGATATGAAGAATGTATCCCAATAGATGAGAGAGCCAAACAAATCACAAACAATGCCTGTTTGCTAGGTTTTCACCATTTTTTTTTATTGCACTTTTTCCCGATTTTATGATTTTTTTGTTGTTACCAAGATGCTTGTTTACTAGCTTTTCATCATGGCAACGATATTTTCTCTTTTTGATTTTTTTGTATTTTTGTTCTTTTTTACTTTTTTGTATTTTTGTATTTTTGTATTTTTTTTGTATTTTTCAGAACTTTTTATATTGTTTTTGATATTTTTTAGGTATAAAACTTCTTTAGGTGAATGTTGTTGGTTGGATCTTCAAATAGGTCCCCTTTTGATGTTGACAACCAATATGCCCCTGATCCATATGTTGCAATGATAACGAACGAGCCCAACTAATTAGGTTCAAACTTGCCTTTCTTTTCCCGGTCCTGTTGATTATGAGGGTTTTCCTTGAGAACCAAGTCACCCACTTGAAAAAATCATAGTTTGAATGTGATTATAGCTATGGGACATAACTTGTTGATATCCCTTTAAATTATTAACTATATTTTGACGTTGTTCATCAAGCAGTTCTAGCTCTTGCAACCTTGATACTCTATAGTCTTCATCATTGATTAGCCCCTTTAGTGATACTCGAAGTGAGGGAATCTCAACTTCTAGTGGTAGAATATCTTATGCTCCATAAACCAAAGAATATGGGGTAGCACTTGTTGGTGTGCGAATACTTGTTCTATATGCCCACAATGTTGGATTTAAATGGACATGCCAATCACGACCTACCTCATTCATTGTTTTCTTTAAAATCTTCAAAATTATTTTGTTTGAAGCCTCTTCTTGACCATTCCCTTGTGGATAGTAAGGTGTAGAGAACTTGTGTTGGATGCAAAATATTTCACAAAGTTCATCAACATCCAAATTTTTAAAGGGTCTTCCATTGTTTGTGATAATGGAGTTGGGAATTACATATCGATAGATGATATAGTTCAAAATGAATGAAGAGATTTATTTTACAGTAACATTTGTTAGGGGAACAAATTCAATCCACTTAGTAAAATACTCAGTGGCTGTGATGATGAACTTGTTTCCATTTGAAGATGATGGGTATATCTTGCCAACCAGGTCCAATCCCCACTGAGTGAAAAACCATGTTGCGGTGAAAGGTTGTAATTCCTTAGCAGGAGCATGAATGAGATTCCCATGAATTTGACATTTTGCACATATTTTAACAAAAAGGAATGATTCTTTTTCCATGGTCAGCCAATAGTAACCCAATCTAACAAGTTTTTTTGCTAAGGTTAGTCCACCTGAGTGTGTCCCACAAATGCCACCATGTACCGCCTGTAAGGCCTTTTCTGATTCATCACATTCAAGACATCTAAGGAGGGTACCATCAAGACCACGCCGGTATAAGATGTCATAAATTAAGCTAAAACGAGAGGATTGATGGATGAAATTCCTTTTCTGATTTCTAGGCAAGTCTAAAGGTAAAATAGTATTCTTTAGGTAAGTGTAGATTTGGCCATACAAGGGAGAATCAGAACTGATTAAGTGGAAAATGGTTTGATTTTCTGGATTGGCATAGGTAGGAGAAAACAATTATTCCACCAAGAAATCATATGGTTCTTGATTCTCTGACAACTGGAGTAGTGATGCGATTGTAGCCATAGAATCCACACTTTATTATCAATACATGGAATTTGTATGAAATTGATATCAACAAAGTATTTATTGAAATCATCCACCATCCTTTTGTAAGGTATTAACCTGTCATCCTTAGTTTTGTATTCTTTATTTATTTTATTTATGAAAATTTGTGAATCACCAAAAACTTGAAGTTCTATGATTTTCCAATCTACTGCAATTCTCATGCCAATTAATAGTGCCTCATACTCAGCTATGTTTTTTGTGCAAGGGAACATTACTGATAAGATTTTGGAATTGTATGTCCTTGAGGTGTAATTAAAATAATCCCTTCCTTCGAGCCATGTTAAGTGTAGGAACCATCAAAATACAGCACCCATGACTACTTAATAGTTGATGTGAATACATCGGCATCAGGAAAATCAATGTGTATTGGGTGTTCTGCTTGCATTGGTGCTTCTGCTAACTGATCTACTATTACCTTTCCTTTTATAGCTTTTCGATCCACATAATGAATGTCAAACTCACTCATGATCATGACCCATTTAGCAAACTTTCCAGTTAAGGTTACCTTACTTTGAAGAAATTTGAGTGGATCAATCATAACCACAAGCTTTATTATATGAGCTAGCATATAGTGTCAAAATTTTTGAGAAGTAAACACTGCTGCTAAGCAAGATTTTTCAATGAAGGTATAATTTAGCTCATGACTTGTCAAAGTTCGACCGATGTAATATATTGCTTGCTCCTTTCCTGAGTTGTCTTCTTGTGCCAATAATGCTCCTAAGGATACTTTCATGGTAGAAGTATATAATATGAGTGGTGCACCTTGCACTAGTGGAATCAAAACTAGTAGATTCATTAGATAATGCTTTATTTGATCAAATTTTTCTTCACATCTGTCTTCCCATTTAAATGGAACATTCTTATGTAAGAGATAAGTGAATGGTAAACTCTTATCTGCCAGTTGTGCAATGAATCTTCTGATGGATTGTAAACGTCCCTACAAAGAGCGTAGTTGACTAATGTTCCTTGTTGGTGGCATATCAAGGATTTCTTGTACCTTAGTTTGATCCACCTCAATTCCCTTTTCTGACACAATATAACCCAACAACTTTCCAGATTTCACTTCAAAGACACATTTCTTTGGATTAAGTCTCACTTTGAATTGTTCCATTCTTTTAATTTTTTTAGATAAGATAGCTATGTGTCCTTCCCTCATGTTAGATTTGGCAAGGATATCATCAATGTAATCCTCCATGAATGTGTGCATCATGTCATGAAAAATGGTAGTCATTTCCCATTGGTATGTAGCTCTTGCATTCTTCAACCCAAATGGAATTAAGTTCCAGAAATAGGTACCCCAAGGACATGTGAACGTTTTTTTATCTTGATCTTCAGGTGCAATCTTTATCTAGTTGTATCCAAAAATTCCATCCATTAATGAATACATTGGATGTCTAGTAGTCAAATCAACAATCATATCTATGTTTGGTAGAGGGAAATCATCTTGTGAGCATGTTTTTTTCAAATCCCTAAAATCTGTACAAATTTTGATTCTTCCATCTGGCTTTGAAACATGTAAGATATTGGAGATCAAAGTGCAAATTTTTAATCCAGCTCCCCCATCTATTAGGAAATTTCTAATTCAGGCTTTATGAACCATGACCTCTAGGTAGAGTGATGAATTATGTGGATGGGTCATGGATGAGTCATCCTTCTTAGTAAAGGATAAACATGTGGATGAGGACAAGTGTCCCACCATGGCTTGAAATTTATTGATATCCAGATCAAGAGACATAGTTGTGTCAATAGGTGCTCTTTCTAGAATTTCCTTATGTGCAGATGATAGTTTTAAGAGCTCCAACATAGAAATTTGGGTCGATGTTTTTCGTAGTTGATCGACCAAATTGTATTGACTTGGAGGGGGAATTTATGCCTTATATGAGCTTTCTTTTACAATGATTTTTTCTTGTCCCCTTGTCATAGCATTGACCTCTCAATATTGTTTCTTACCTTTAATTCTGATAGCATTGATTTGTTGATCGTCCTTATAAATATGATGGATAGTGACTTTGTCACCCGAAGATTCCCATTTTTTATAATTAGGGGGAGGATACTTGAATGCCTGATGGTCATCATTGGCATTATGTCCCTCAACCATGATGGTATGGTTATCAATCAAATCCTGAACAATATTCTTTAACCCTTGGCAATTATTTGTCTTATGACCTTTACACCTATGATATTCACAAAAGTGTGAGTCATTCCACAATGGTGGTTTAACTTGAGGCTCATAATCTCTTTGTTGTGGCAATGTAATAGCATTTTGATTCAACAGTTCTTAAGAATGGACTCCCAAGATTGGCCCAAGGGAGTAAAACTCTATATATTTGAGAATAATTGAGATCTGGGCGCATTTGAATTTTGATTATTGCCAAAATTATTTCCACAATTATTGGTCACATTCCCTTGATTGGAAAGATTGCCTTGGGTACTAGAATTTCTAGCATTATTGCTATGTTGGAAACCTGATACATTAAGAATGGTAGTCTTTACATTCACATTGTTCGCATCTACTACCCCATCATTTACAACATTTTTATTTCGAGTCCGAAATCGTGACTTGTCAGTTTTGTTACTATTGTTGTTGTTGTTGTACAATTTGGACCTTCTTTATCGAGTTTCATAACTCCACACTTGACCAAGGTACCTTCAATAGTAATCACATTTTCAATGAATTTTTCAAATGATTGAGGATAGTGAAGGTTTAGCCTATAACTCATCTCTTGATTCAGACTGTTGATAAAGATCTCCATCTTCTTTGTTTCAGGAACAGGTGGGAGTATCTATCAAACACCCTTCTCCATCTCTATAAAAAAGTGGTGACGGATTCCCCTACCTTTTGTTTCACTTTACATAGATCAAGCATGGTTATCTTGTGTTGGATATTGTAGGAGTATTTTGATATGAATTTATTTATTAACTCCTCAAATTTTCTGATGGGGGGATTGATCTTTGAAAGCCACTCCATGGATTGTCCACCTAGACTTTGTGGAAACTATTGCATTAAGTAGGTATCTTCATGAGGAAATTCTAAGTTCATATTTTGGGAATCCCTCACCTATTCAATGGTGTCCATTTTCCCATTATACCTATCAAATTTAGGGATTTCGCAAAGTTTTGGAAAATGAATCATTTGAAGACTCCTGTCAAATGGATATGGACATATATCATCCAAAACATACTTCTTTTTTTTACCCCCTTGGATTTCCTTTATTTTCCCTTGTAATGCTTTTATCTGTTGAGTAAGAGCACAAAAATCATTAAGAGGGGTTTCAGGATTCTCTTTAATCCCTTCTGTGTCAAAATCGGCAGGTAAATTAGCTCCTTGATTAGCTAATGAAAGAAAATATCTTTCCTTGTTTCGTTCCAAAATTCTTCCCATAAGAGTATGGAATTGGGGATCTTGTTCTGCTTCTTAGAGCTTTTCTTCTGTTATCTCTTCAGTATTTGAATTATGAAAGGGATTTTCTTCCCTATCACTATTATCACCCATTTTTCTTAATGTACTTTCCCTTTCATCTCTTTCTATGTTATTTCAAGATCTTGTGACAACAAGCATAAGATTTTTCCAAATTTCTACTAACTTTGATCAAAAGAATGACATAGTGCAATTTTTATGGGTATGAAAGTCAGAATAGAATGAGGATTCTATGACTTATGAGATTTATAATATGTAGCTCGTGATTCCCTGATTGAAAGGATGATAATCCAATTTAAGGGAATTAAATCAAATATCAAATATAAATATTATTTTGCACTTTGTGAGGTTTGATCGTAGCTTTGTAAAAATAAGGATTGTGATAAATGCCTAATGTTCTCAAATTCTCTATTGCAGAAATTGATTAGAATGAGTAGAGTATACAATTGTAGGTTGGGGTATGTAAGAGGAATAAATATGGTGACTATGATTATGCCTTTGAGAAAGGGCTCTTCTTTGAAAGAAATCTCATGATTATAATGGTTCTACAACATAATCATCAGTGAAACCTCTAACAAAGTCGTGATATCGATGAATAAAGGTTATGTGTTCAAGCAAGACCTTTCAAATTTGGTATAAAATTTTCCTGTTTTTCAATAACTTCTTATAACTGAGAGATTTCCTTGTCTTTCTAATCTTCTTCTCTAGGGACTTCTTGGAAAAAGTTGCAGACTTCCAAACCTTGAGCATAGAAAAAGACTAGACTGAGATGATTGATTTCTGAGTGTCAAAAAATTACCCAGGTTCGAAACACAGATGCAATAAAGTTTTCAAAAGATGCGCTAAAAGATCCGACCTATGCGCTAGACTCTTGTAGATATTTGCTAAAAAAGAGAACAAATGTGCTGAAACAGAGTATGAATGTGCTGAAATAGAGCACAAATGCGCTAAAATAGAGCATGAATGCACTGAAATAGAGCACAGATACGCTGAAACAGAGCAAAAATGTGCCAAAATAGACTAGGGATGCACTAAAATATCCAATTAATTTTTCGAGACATACATGTTTTGAAATTTTGATGTTTTTAGATGATCTTTATTTGATTTAAATGTGAAAAACATGACATACAATAGCAGACAGTTGTTTTGTAAATCCTAAAATCTAAACAAAGAGTGTATGCTTTTGATATTTTCATGGGTATTGAACAAGATAACCACTTCAAATAGACTCACTCTTAGTTGTCAAATAGGTCATCATAGGAACCACAACCCACATCTTAAATTTTCATTGACTCACACAACTATGTCACCCCCTAGAGGGTGCCCATTTTTTAATCTTTTCCAGGTGCATACTCAAGGTTAGATTTATTGATCCCTTGAGCAAACAATCCATGGAAATTATATGGTGAGTTTCTTAGGGGTAGATTCTCCCCTCCCCTTGCACTGTTATTGAAATGATGTTTGAATACTGACACGGCTGGATTTCTACACTATAGTTTGTAGTAAAGGTTTTCGTTCGGTGTGGAAATAGATAAAATCCCTCAAGAGACCTCCCAATATTTAGAAAAAATATTTTGAGGATGGTTATCTTTCTCACTTCTGTTGAATATGGGTTTCCCCAAAATTCACTTTTGATTAGAGTGGGTTGGAAAAATTGGCGTTGGTTGTTCCCACTTAGGTCATTCCCATAGGGTGAGTACTTTTTCCCACTACGACAAGCCTTCTAAAGGATGTAATAAATCATGAATTGCATATAATGAAATAATTAAGTCTGGTGTTTTTGTCACCCAGTAAAGGGGAGAGAATAAACCTATTATCCAACAATCACAACAAACAAATGGTTCAATTTTAAATCCAAATGACAATTTTCTACACTAAGTGAAGATGTTGCTCACAACAAGCATTGGATTCATTTTAACCAACATAAATAATATCTGGTGACTACCTTAGGATTGATAAATTCTAGATTTTAAATGTCTATCCTAGGATTGCTTCATTTTACTTTAAACTGAATTCAAAAATCTCTATCTGTGGATGGCATCAGAATCAGGATTTAATTTTTTACAATTCCATGTATGCGCTAAAAGAACTGGTAAATGCACTAAAACAGTTAACAAATGTGCTAAAAGAACTAGCAAGGATGCACTAAAATAGTTGGTAAATGTGTTAAATGAACTTGAAAATACGCTAAAACAAGTCATCTATGCTCTAAAACAGTCATCGTATGCGCTAAAAGGGTCATCGTATGTGCTAAAACAAGCATTGTATGTGCTAAAACAGTCATCGTATACGCTAAACCAAGTCTCGTATGTGCTAAAACGCAACTCCAGTCTGTCACCTATCATAAAACCTACAATAAAAATATTAAAAATGGGGCAAGGCCCCATAGTGGGGGCCAAAAATGGTGTTGTTAGAATATGTGTACTAAGTAGAAATTACTAACTATAATATGTGTTGTTTATCTCCAAGGATTCAATTCAAGTTATTGGCTCTCAGCTGGTTTAAATAGTAGATTGTTAGAATGACAACTTAGGAGAACAAGATTGATGCAAAATACATGTCCATTGCTAATGATTTAAACTATGCTTATGAACTTAAAATTCTATGATATGAAATTGCTAAAATGCTGGTTCAAATGCAACTATAGTAATTACGTATAAAATCTAGGATGAAATCTACTCACAAAATGGATGTACTTATAGATTTTCGGAAGGAAAGAATCGAGTTGGAAAAGATCAACGGTTGAGTTCAAACCAATCAGAATGAGTGGTGTGAGATTCTGGAAGTTGAGAGAAAGATGGAGAATGTTTTCAACCCATGAAACAATCTTCATTCAAAAATGGAGTCAAACATGCTCTTTGTCTTTTCATTTATTCAAAAGTTAGTTGAAGTTTGAAGATAATTCCTAATTAAATAAATGAATCTATTTAATTATATGTGGGTATGTACAGGATCATGATGGGCCAAAAAGTGGCGATATGTAAGCCATGTAATGGCCCATGTGGCTGACTACTTTTTTTTTACCCAAAATTAATGAAACGAAAAGGGTTTTTAGAGGAGATTCTAAGCTTTCCACCACAATATATTATGCTTTACTTTGAATTTAATAAATAATTATTATTCATTTTCTATTAGAATTACGAATAAAGTCCTGATTGATAGGTTGATTGAAAAAAATCTATAACTTTCAAATGGTATCACATTTTTTGAATCTGAAACATGTGTCACTTTCTAAGCTTCGCATACTATAGGATTTAAAAAAAAATATTGAATTTCATGAATTTTCGACCAAGTTAAGGTGGTTAGAAGGACGAGCTTTTATATTTTTTAAAAGTTGTAATAAAAAATTCATAATTAATTATTTACATGGAAACAAATTGCAAAAAAATATGCATCACATCGGGACATGAGTCATCTACTTATATCTAAAAGCTTATAAAAAAATATTATCATTTTATTTTGGTTAGTGTGGTCAGATAGACACCTACTTCTTATTTTTACCTTGAAATTTAAATACCACTGCATTGAAATTTCAAATTTTCACCAAATAGTTTTTTTTTTTTTAAATAAAGGTCTAGTAGTTTAGAAACTAAATTAAATTTTCTACATATTCTATTTTTGCATTTTTTTGAAATAATATAGATAACTTATTCAAATGTTTACATCAAGTTGTCTAACTCTGATTTTTTGTCTTTTTATTGCTACTTAAGGGCCTATTTTTTCCATGATGATCCTGCACATACCCATGTGACATGTATTTTGGAAACTTCCATAATTAAATAATTAATATTTATGTGAGAGGTGAAAAAGGTATGTAATTAAATATTTACAATATTTAATTTAAATGTGAAGTGTTGGATGAATTTAGAAGAATATTCCATAATTCCAATTTAAACATTCGAACTTTAGAAATAAAATGATAATTAAGTAAATAAATTATAAAAATTTATTTAATTTAATTAAGAGGAAAATATAAATAATTAAATAAACTTATTTATTTAATTTCTAGAAGAATTAGAAAAATGAACAATATAAATAAATAATTAAACTTATTTATATGTAGATGGCTTTAGAAAATTAATTAAATAATTCATATTTAATTAATTAACAAGTTTGATTAACTATGACCTGTTTTAGATGTATACACATACCATTTACAAAGCGGCTTAAGATTTCCATCTTAGACCAAAAATTTCTCAACCTCTTCTACTGACATACCAAGTTTTTCAATTTTCACCTTCTTCTTTGCTTCGTCATCTTCACCAAAGGGATTGCTTTTAGTAACCTTTGATGCCTAGGTTCCCATATGCTTTATTTCGCTCACATCTTCATCAAACTCAGTCTCTTCATCTTTTGAGCCAGCTTCATAGACTCTTGTGCTTTTATTCTTCTTCCTCTTATTGGATACCTTGGTTTGAGTGTTCACAAGAATTGGCTTCGTTGTAGGGGCAGATAGGGATGTAGAGCTCCTTGTTGACCTAGTTCAAGTAGAGCATGTTTTTGGACTAGCAAATTCAGTTCTTGTTGGCTCTTTTTCTACTTCAGCTTGTTTTCTCATTTTTTGTCTTCTCTTACTGCTTCTACAGATATGCCCATTCTCTCTGCAAATATTTCCACTTATTTTCTTACTTTTATGACTATCACAGGTTTCTTTAGTTTATTGTGCATCTATGTATCTTTTTTTGCATAAGTTCCAAACCTCTCTTCTATCGGATCTAGAGGATTATTTAGTAAATGTTGTGCATACATTTCTAGAATGTGCTCTTCAACTTCATAACCAATTGGCATAATCCAGATTGTCCTAGGATCAACGGCTTACATCATGCATTGATCAATGTCTACCATTAAATAGATAGTATCCTTATAATTCTCCACAATAGATGTGGGAATTATTTCTCTAGCATGCATCATACTCTGAAAGTTTTTGAAATAACCCCAGACTGCAATTTTTCCGGCTTGACTATTTCCAATTCCATACAAAATCTCTCTAATTTGAATAGCTATAGGCTAACCACCTTACCAATCTTCTTTCCGAGCACCTGAAAATTCACTCATGAAATAAAAGAACAAACACAACAATAGATATTCATACTTAAAGGAATTTTTATTGTCTTTCTTTATCTTACCAGGATTCTCCATCAGCTAACTCTTGAGAAATTCACATAGATTATCTAGTTTGCATTTTCCTTTACCATTTGATACTGGTTCTGCCAGACATAGAATTATCTTGACTTGAGTGATAAATCCTGTAACCAATGATCATCGAGGAAAATTTCACATCCACTTCAATGATATTTTCAATTGTCATGGCTCTTCTATCATACTTTTAACCTATTGCATCGGTGACTGTTTGATTCTCTATGGACTTCAAAATCGATAATCCATCAGAGTAATTTAAACATATAACAACACTTATAACCTCCTTCATAGTTTTGAATGGTATAATCAACCACATAAATTCATCATGAACTCAACTCAAGATATATTGGAACCATTCTTTCTCTTCAAACATAGAAATTTAACAATCTGTGTAAATTTATTCTCTTCTAGGGTTTTGAATTCTAGTTTGACACAGAATTATTCTCCTATAATTTGATTGTTATAAAAATTTACTAGCTGCAAGCTTATTAAATCTTCAATGTTTGTGTGGATGTATGCCCTAATATATTCAGTATGTAAGACGTCGTACAAAACAGATGAAAAAAGACCTAATGGGTTTGTCTCGACAGATTTGAAAGGATGGCATTTGAATTTGGGATGGGGTTTATCCTTGACTTCGACTACCAATGGAGTAGCCATTTTCACCAATTCACAAATTCACAAATTTTTCGAAATACCTTTTCGTCGGATAAGAGTCTAATTGTTGAAAGCTGCTTTACACTTGAATTTTGCCTCAATTTGCTAAATTTCACCTCATAGCTCTCGAAACTTATTTTCTTCAAAATTCAAAGTAGCAAATGAAAGATAAAAATAACCTTTTATCACTCTGACACTTAACCCTTTTTATCGCAATAAATTATTTTAACCCTAACTCATTTGGTTACCCCATGACCATGTGTTGTGAAAGATAATTCTTTTGTGGACCTCCAATAATGCACAATATTCTCTCCAATAGACTCAGCAAAATATATAGAGCATCTATTTGCTTACTGTGTGTATCCACATCTCGGTGTTAGTTACTAGTAGGGGGTTAAGATATTTTCTTTATAGCTCCCCCTAGGCTAAAGGCCTAAAAATTATTCCCGGAGGAGCTACCAAAAATAGATTCTGGTGCTGGCACATTTTCTTCATCAGAAGGACTTTTCTTCACCCATTTCTTGTGCATTTTCTTCCTGATCACATCTATAGTGACTCTTTCTTTTCCTTAAACATCCTTTTGCATTTTTCTCCTTTGATTTACTAGAAATTTTTGGTTCCAATAGAATCTAGAAATGTGACCAAATTTGTTGCAGTTAAGGCACACAACATTTCTCTGTCCAGACCAGTTGTTCCCCTAATTTTCTCTTGATTTGCACTGGTTAGCAATATTTCCAAATCTATTGCATATATAACATCTGACATCTCTATGAAATTTTTTCATCACATTTTTGCATTCATTTGACTTATAACCAAACCTATTGGAATTAAAGCACTAGCCTGAGAATGATGGACCACTTGGATTCATCCTTCTTCTACACTTAGAAGCCATATGGCCAAATTTATTGCAAGTAAAATAGTGACCATTGAATCTTTGAGCATTAGGCTATCTTATTAGATTCCTTCTAGTTCTATTTATTTGATTTCCTTGCCTAAATCTCCTTTGTTCGGATTTGGAACTTTCTCCTTCTTCATAACCAAGACCTCACTTGTCACCATTAGTCCTTTGACTATTAATTAGTTCATCAAGCTTGGTTGAGCTAACTTTTGAACTTCTCTTCGTAATTACTTTTAGTAGCAAGTTCATCTCTAAGATCATCAATCTATTTTTCAAGCACTTCCTCATTGTTTTTAGATTGTTCCAATTCATTCTCCAAATGACTGCATACTTCAGATTTTTCTTTCAAGGACTGTGCAATATTATGTTCATTATTCTTTCTATCTTCAATCTCCCTATTCATCCTCATCATGATAGATTATGTCTCATACTTTAGGACTGTATTATCGCTGATAAGCTTTTCACATTGTTCTATTTTTTCCTTGAGAACTTGACTTGGTTTCTCATCTTCAATGCTTTTACTATCATTTTTCTTAATATGATCATAGAGTTCCTTTCTTTTCGCCCTGGACTTATTGATTTTATCTTTCAATGATTCAATGAATTTCTCAGCATCCATGAGGTTTTCTTGAAAATTTTGAACTTCAAATTTTTGACTGATCAAGATCATCTAGGGCCACCAAAATTTGTTTTTGAATACTTCTTGAATCCATTGAAACACTTTCTAAGATCTCCCCAAGTTGTTGGACTTCTTTTGAGGAACTAGCTCTGATACCAATTGTTGGAATCAAGTAATACTAAGAAGGGGGGTGAATCAATGTTTCATAATTTTTAACTTTATTGATCTAATCCTTTAAGCATTTAAAATATTCAACTAAAGAAATATTTATGAAAATAAAACAAACAACCATAACACAATAACACAAGGATTTTTATGTGGAAAACCTGTTAGGAGAAAAACCACAATGGATGGCCAATCCACAATATGATGAGAATACTAAAATGAAGTTTACAATATGGGAATGCACTTGCATTTAGGTGCATTTCCTAGAGCTCACTTCTCAAAGAAGACTCACTATCTTACAAAGAAAATCAGATTAAATCCATCTAAGAAATTGAATTGAGAGATTAGCTTCTACATATGATTGATTACAGTTCTTGTTAGGCTCAAAAATCAATATTTTGTCCTTCAGATTGATTCTACACTTTTTCTCTATTATGCTCTAATTCACAACACAAATCCTTTATGCACAAGTGAAACTATGCATTATCACTCTTTTTCTCTACTAATATTCACAACTCATATCGACACACTTCACACATGCTTCAAAATCATATGATCGATCTCTTATATATATCCGTGACTAAGAATTTAATCACAACATGTCCTCTTTAGCAAGATATAAAAACATTTGCAAATTGTTAGCTCAATCCATGGATAATCCTTAATGCGCACCAACCAAAGTCATCTATAGCATAGCAATAATCAAAAACAACATGTACGAACACAAAAATACTTAAACAATTACTTTTCAAACATCCACAACATATTATATGCATGAAGTCATCTTCTTTATTTATAATCATAGAATTAATCAACTAGATCTTCTAACTCACACATGGATCAATACGAGCCACTAAGATTCAATAGAAATAGATATCATAGATCAAACAAGATTCCCTGAGATATGCAGCACAAAATAATAACATAAAATCTTCATGTGAATCGATGAACACAAAACTGTTGGATGGTCTATTCTTCCTTGACTATCTTTAATCTGACTATCGATATGATCAAATTCTGACATGCAGATCCAATCACTGACTAGGGTTTCCATCAATGAAAAAACCAAAATATATTAGTAGTGTCTCTTTCCAGCAAGGAAATTATTTTGGAGTCATGGCATGTAACCTTAGTAGTGAAAACTAGTGATTTTGAGGGAAATTCAAAGGTTTTAGGGTGAGAATTGATGAGATCCATTGGGTCGGTGATTTTTTATTCTTTTAAGCATGTGCATACATCCTATGGTATTTTTTTGGTGATGGTTGTGAGATTTAAGTGTGAGAAGAGTGATTTTCAATAAGGCTCCTTGGAAAACTTAGTCTTGGAGATTTGAAAGGGAGGGTTTAGTGGATTGGTAGCTTGGTGAGCATTTGGATCTCTAAAAATTGTGAAATATTATGTTTGTTAATCTAATTAAATACTTTCCTTTGAGTTTGAATGAATTTCAGGTGTTTAGGAAGGTGGTCTCTTTGCAAAAGAGGCCTAATTAGCTTAGTTGCCCCTACAGTAAAGTGAGATTTTGATGTGTTCCTTTCAAATGAGTCCATAGTAATCTTGATATATTTTTATGATCATGGAAAATAGTATCTAAATTTATTGGTAGAGTCTAGATAATTCATATGGATTTGTAGATATCTTTGGCAATCCCTTGGGAGAGGGCTACTAGCTTGTGAAGGTTTGGAGTGGGTTTTTGGCTAAGTATAGTTCTTTGAGGTTTGAGAGTGGTTTATTTGAGATTGTATGAGGATTTTAATATTTTTATATGCCTCTTTCAATTCATATGAATTTCTGAGAACCTTAGTGTGTATTGGAGCCATTGGTGACTTACACCATTGTTGAGTTTTGTGAGTGTTTTGGAGAGCTAATCAAGAAGTCGGATTTATGATCTTGGTACTAATCTATTTTATTTTTCATGTGGCCCACCCAAAACCTATCTCTACCAATTGAAAAATATTTCAGGACATAATACTTCTATACGACCAAGTATAATAGTCTGCAATAGAAAAATTCAATCAAACACACAAAATTACAAGAGAAATCAAGGGATTTTTATTGTTTTTCCTTCACAAAAACCTTCAAAATCCTCTTCCTTCGAGTTACCGACATATTTAAACCTTAAAAACCTATGAAAATTGATCTAACTACCCTTTGAATTCCCATGACCATTCGGCTTCTTCAAGTTTACATTTTTTTGTATTTTTTTCACATTGACAACTTTTCAATTTTTGCAATTTTACATCATTTTGACAAATATGCAACATGAACTTCAAAATTACCCCAAAACCAACTAACATGACTTATTACATTATAAATTGGTCTAATATGGTCTTATTCAATTGAAAAAACTCAAAACACAAAACTAACTTAAGACTTCCATGAACCAAATTTGCTCAATAAACTTGGTGCCTTGCACCAAATTTCAATATTTGAGTAAATCTCATTACAAGTAAATCTCATTAGAATTCCTTAGGTATTCCATTATCTCATATATTTACAATGTCACTCATACATTCTATATTCTCTTATAATCTCTACATCATAGGTTCTCATGATGAGATTAACTTCAAATGAGTAACCTGAGATTCCCTATCTAAGCTTCACTCGCTCTTTTATAATGGCTTCAAATCAGAATTGAGATTTGTCAAGATCATCAAAATAAGGATGTTGCATTGAATTTTTGGCTGATATTCTCTTCAATGACTCATAAATCAGATTTTTTTGCAAGGAGAGACCAATCAATTTTTAGTATTTTACTTACAAATAGACAAAGGAAAAGAAGAAAAGAAAGAGCATCCAACATGGAAATGAAATGAAAATAGATGAAAGGAACTTACAAACAAAAAATCCACAACATTTGGTTCCAATTGTTGGAATGTGGCGACTAATCATTCTATACTGTACACTCTTCATGTATCCTCATTGGGGTCTAGAGCTGGGCTGGGTCCCAGGCGGGGATTTGGGGCGGCAACCCCTAAGAAAAAAAAAATCACCTTTTTTCGTTTCGTCACTGAAAAGAAAAAAATCCAACTTTGTAAACCCTAATTTTTGGAAGCTTCTAAAAGCTTGTTATAAGCAGTTGGGATGGAAATTTTTAGTATGGAATTATTCACGATATTGTAATATGTTTTTCACTAGATAATAAAATCATTGGATGGTTACGGTTTGGTGGATGTAGCCTATATTGGGTGAACCATGTTAAATTCTCTGTGTTATAATTTCTAGTGTTTTATTTCTCTATTTTTTTGATCAAATCTTCATTTAACTTGTTAGATATTTTCATTCTAACCCTAACACCAACTCAGGAACAACAAGTCATAAATCTTGATGCTTACATTGAGGATAGGCATGCTAGTCTCTCAACTTAGTCACTCTTGGTCATACATCTTCACTGGGAGTTCCAAAATACCTATTGCACACAACTCTCATGAATAGAATAACTTGAAAATTGAGATGCTCTTATAATGTCTACATCATAGGTGTTGTGAACCCCTAAACCTGCAATTGCACAAGAACAACAAACAAATCAATGTGTTAGATCAAATGCAAACAAGAATGAAGGATTCCCCATGAAATCCATCTACTCAAACTTAAAATAGGAAAATGAAGAACAAACTAAATACATGAAAGTAAATCCTAATTAAATGAGCAAACTAATGATCCCATGGGGGAATTGGTGCCAATTGAATGTTGAAATTGGCCCTTTTCCAACTCCTAAGTTGCAATGTTGATGATTGTAGATTGATAAAATCTCCATGATGAGATTTTTAGCATAACCTAGCTATGAAAATGATGAAATATGGAGTGATGTGCACAAAATTGTCTATCAATGTCAAGAGAGTAACTTTGCATAAAAAATTTGATGTTGAAATGAGGAGATAAGCCTCCCATTTATAGATTTCAATTTGGAAGGAAGAGCAAGATTTTAGTAATGTGGGATCATTCAACATCCAATGGCCAAGTGCCACTTGTCAATATGTGAATGGTTGAGGAATGAGCACATTCTGGTCAATGTGCATGATAAATGCCCCTGGATTCAAATTTGAAATTTGAATGTGACATGTTGGAGGTAGAAATAAATGGAGTTAATGTCACTTGGCTCAATGCACAAGGACATGTAAGATGCATTAAATGCCTTGTTTGAAGGACCAAGCCCATTTAAATTTGAATTCAAATTTGAGGGAATATTCCCCTTTTACTCCATGTTGAGAGAAAATAGGCAATTAAATAAATCAAAGTAATTTATTTATTGTGCAAGTTTCATTCTCTAGAGGATGTGACATGGATTAAGATTAAATTAATCACAAATTAATTAATTTAAAGATAAATTAGGGGATGTGACAACTTTGACTTGAATTTATGAGTTAATTTAAATCAAGAATTGAGAAGAAATATTTAATTAAATAAATGATTTGATTTATTTAACTAAAGGGGATAATAATAGATTCAATTAAATAAGGTTTAATTTGTTCAATTTAATAAGAGGACTTTAGGGATTTAATCAAATAAGATGAATTATTAATTAAAGAGGGGTTACAAATATAATTAAATAAAATCAATTTGTTTAATTAATAGGAGATGATTACTTAATTAGATAAAGTTGATTTATTTAATAAAATACACATTATTCGATTAAATGACTAGAAAAGGAGATGATTCAGGATGAAATGGTGTTAGTAAATTAAGATCCAGTGTGTAAGATCGAATTGTACATTTTTCATGGCTACATGTGCTCATGAGAAGGTTAACTTCAAATGAATAACTTTATATTCCCTCACCAAGATTCACATGCACTTTTGTAATGGCTTAAAATCATAATTGAGATTTTTCAAGATCATCAAAATAAGGATGTTACATTGCTTTTCTAGTTGAGATTCTCTTGGATGGATCATAAATCTGCATTTTTTTGCAAGGGGACACCAATCAATTTTTAACAGGTTACTTACAAATAGGAAAATTAAAATAAGATGATAGCATTGGAATCAAATGAATTAATGTGCATACAAGTATAAATTAATAAGAACCAATGTGCATACTTACAAATTAATCCAACAAACCATCCGAGTTTGCTCTACTCTTTATTGTGTGAAGTATTGCATCATGGTCAGACTCATAGACCTTCCACAAGGTCTTGTTGAAAGGTCTACCCCCATATTTGGTCAAACGAACATTGGATGCCACAACAAGGTTAGAGCAATGAATAATCTTACAATGCGTGTCAAATTCCTGAAATAGCCAATGTTTAACACTCTTATGTGGTTACCTCCTAAGCCATGTTCTGGTAACAACAACTGAGCCTGTAGGGTATTCAATTTTTTGTTCATCTATATCTGGGGCCTCCAATTTATTTTTGGCCTCAACATAATGAAACAAGTAATATTTTCTTCCCTCTTTAGTTTCTTCATCCGCAATAATTGCATAAACATCCTTGCATTGATATGTGCAGTGAATCTCTTGAAATTATTCAACATTACGAATACAAGGTAAAGTAAGATAACAATAGGAGTCTCAAAAAAGAAGTAAGTAGATGTATTATCTAGTTGAACTAGATATGATATGTGGTCAATGTCAACTGATGATTCCATATGTGTTAGTTCCAATGTTGTCGGATGGCGATATGTGTGAAGTGGGCTAAGATAAATTGTCAACCATCTGTTAGCCCACTCCCCTGACTCATAATCATTCTAGGCTTCCATTGTACATGAAGAACAAAATAATTCCATCTTTCGTGTATTGATACTCCATGAACCTTCATCTGATCTAAGGAAATATGATAGCTCACTTGATCTTGTTAGTGTGAAACAATCCTCATATGGTGCAATATTAGTATCACCCATCAACTAAAAAAATCTATGAACTAAATACGTATCTTCATTACCTAGACCCATCAAAGCATTGCACCACTCAACAATTGATCTTCCATCTGTCAAATTTTAACTTTCTTTATACTTTAACTCTTCCCATGCTAATGATCTTTTATCACATGCTCTTGCACCATCATGCTCCCCCTTTCCATGTTAGGCCTAACAAAAGTTCCACATATGTTGAACATTTGTAATGATATGCATCCTGCTCAGCTAGTAGAAAATGCATGAGTTCTTGAATTGTGTTGCATAGTTATCCAACCATATTATATGTCGACTTTATACTATGCCCCTCTAAAAAAAATCACTATAGAACATCTAGAAGCATCCTTGCACAAACTCTGGAGAATGTGTGCGATCAGCACTAATATAAAAGTGATACTCCCTCAATACCTTCCTTTGGTCCTATGTACTATCAGCTGCATGAATGAATGCTATGTGCACAAATATCAAAACCTATTTGGTGTTGTAATACTGTGACTGCACCTCATGTTGTGGTTGTAAAGTGTATTTCTCTACAAACTCAACCACTAATACTATGCTGCCAACTACAAACGTGTCCTTTCATAGCTTGAATTACATGTCCAACAATTGGGCTCTATGGGTATGCCTTGTATACTTAGACCTTATTGTCATAAAACTTGGACATAAATTGATAACTGGAATCTTATCAATAACCAAATCACACCTCTTTTCTTGAGACCCATCTTTTGTAATGTATGTCATTGTTTTATAATTCTCAAACTCTACTATTTTATGTCCCACCTCATATGTGTTTTCCATTTTTTTACATACTCGCATATACTGCAAGCCACCACAATGCTCACATGAACCGTCCAAGAATGTTGTTGAGTAGAATATTTGGCAATCCTCTATTTCACATAATTTTTTTGATAAGAACTTTGTTGATGATATTGGTGGGGATTCTAAGCCACAATCCTGCAAAACATCATTAGTATGAAAATCTAAACATATAGAGGGATAAACATCATAATGGTTAGAGAATTCAATATGTAGTCTACAAAAACAAGTAGTGAATGTGTGATTTATCTTGACATAAAAAGGTTTAATAATTTCAAAATATCTTTGAGAAATACTAATTTGAGGATAATCTTGTTGAAATTTATGAAAAATTTGGGTTTGAGTCATATCAAAAAAATGCTTTGGATGTGGCTCATAGTTTTGACTACTGATTCTTCTTTTTAACAAATTCATTTGATTTGGAGATGGCCTTTTGTTATTCTTGAAATACTCTTCAATTAGTTTTCCCAATGCTTCAACAACGTTTTTATATTTTTGTGGCAATCTCTTGGAGAATGCCCAAAATTCATTTGAATCGGTGCCCTCAATTTATTTTTCTTCTTTGAAGGGATCTTGATAAAAACAATTTACAAATTCTCGTTTGTTCACTTGTCTTTCTAATGAGATGATCTCTCTTTGTTTGACTACTTACCAAAGTTGATGTAATGAAACATCGTGTGACATTACTATCCTTTGTGTGTGATGTCCTACCCACACTCTTATAAGCATCCATTAGATTATTTGCAATAGTGTTTTCACTTGATGCATTCGATGTTCTCAACCCAAGAGTCTTCATGATGTTTCTATACTTTATACCCTACATCATTTCAAAAAATAGTTGACATCTTGTGGTATCATTTATCCTTTCAAAGAATGATTTCCAAATCTTATCAACATATCTTCTACAAGTGTGTGTTGCAATATTACCTTCCATGTGCTACAAAATATCCTCATCAATATTAATCAAATACTTTAGATTTCTTCAAAAAATTCTAGGTGGTGTTGTCCTAGGTACATACTCCTCAACATAAAAAATTTCATCAATATTTAACTGAGGTGGGCTAGATTGTGTACGTTCATTCATGGGTGGAGTAGAAGACATCACTTGAGGTTCACATGGGGATGATGGCATACCTTCTTCATCAAATTCGAGTGATGTTGTACTCTCAACTTGGGATGCACTAGATGGTGTCCAACTATATTTAGTTGTGATAGATGGTGTCCCTCCATATTCCCTTATTGTAGATGGTGTCCCTCCATATTCTCTTATGCTTAATGGTGTCCCTTCATATTCACTTGTCATAGAGGGTGTGTCTCCAACTATGGTATCTAAATCTATCTTAGCACGATGCTTTCACATTCATGCCTTTTGTGCTACCAATGCATGTTATCTTTTTCATGGTTGAGCTTCCTCTTCAATTTTCTTATTTTCATTAATCATATCCATTTTCTTCTTTTAATGATATGCCGCCACCCATTCTCTCTCATTTTCTTTGAAATTTTCATACTCTTCGTCTGTTAGTTTATTCCTTCTTCATTTCTTCAGCATGGTAGATAATTTTACCTATACCATGGTAATGAGACAAATATTAGTTCCTAAAAAATGTATACATTCAAATAAATGAAATATATGTCATTCAAGGCTTGAAAAAAATACTTACAATCATCCTCTAGAAGAGTATTTCTAGCATAGACAAAGGTCATGCATGAATTTTTTTGATGGAATGCATTAGATAATTGTGGTAATGTGGTATGCCATGATTGCAAGATACGCTAAAAATGGAAGCATGGAGAAGCCATGTGGTGCAAGGGCACCTAGCTAAGTTTCAATTTTGGTTTTGTGATAGGTCATTAGGTGTTTTATGTATATTTTGTCATGAATAAGGTCTAAAACCCTATTTTGAAAGGTTGTGGTTGCTTAAAATGAGAAATTGACTCATTCCACCTATTTTAAATGCTAACACTTGGTGGAATGAGTCAAAAATGGTAAGAATAGATGTTTGAATGAGATTTGCGAGCAAGGGAGGCCTTGAAAGTTGTTTTGTGTGCTACCCTAGATGGAATTCCTTTGTTTTTTGATCAAATTTGGTGGTTAGAGGGTGGTGATAGGTGAAACTCTTGGGGGCAGAAAATTTTGAAGGTTAATTAAGTTTATGCAAACAATTTCTAAAGTTTTTGAAGTGTTGTTAGATTGAAAACAATTTGGGAAGGCATATTTCCAATAAACCTTGCCTAAAACAAGCCAAATTGAGGGTTTCATGGTTAGGTGAGTTAGTGGGTCTTCATCTAATTAAAAATTGTTTATCTTGAGGTTTTATAACCTAGTACATGAATTTTCAAAGGTATTTTGGG
Source organism: Sequoiadendron giganteum (assembly GCA_007115665.2). Lineage (NCBI taxonomy): Eukaryota > Viridiplantae > Streptophyta > Pinopsida > Cupressales > Cupressaceae > Sequoiadendron > Sequoiadendron giganteum. The sequence continues at coordinate 308,374,200 of CM021110.1, forward strand.
TGCGCAATAACTTTAAAGTGGTGTTCCTTCGTAAAGTGGCCTAGTTGAAGGTCTAGGACAATGTAGAAGCACTTGTTTGAGGATTTTTATTCTAAAGAGTTGTATGAGTTTTTGTGATATGTTGTGCAAGGAAATAAAGGGTGTCTGAAAATATATTAGATTTAGATGTAGGATTTTGAGCAGGGAATAAGATTTGGTGAGGTTTTGATTGTTTTCCCCACTAAATTTTCTGATGTTTTCTTATGAAGGTAATGGCTTCAAGTTGAAATTCATTTTAAATGCACTCATGAAGGTTGGAGATCAGTTCATAAAGTGTGTTTAAAGCTTGTACAAGGTGTTTGAAGCTTTGGAAGAGAAGGGGAGGTGAATTTGAGTGTTTGGGCATGATGCCCTAGTTGACAATATTATGCATTTGAGTAAAAATTGGTGGTTATGAGAAGCAAAGTGTAGTAAACACTTGGGGCAGCAAAAAATTAAGGTTTTTAAAGCTATTTCTAGTCATTTGGATCATTTTTCATGCTTCGGAAAGCTAAGATAGGGCATGGGAATAAGTCTTTACATAAACCCTCCCTAATTTTGCTAAAAATGAAGGTTTTGTGAAAAGTGCACTCTATGAGCAGTTCCTTAGCTAAAGGTTGTAGATTTGGTGGTTTTAGAGGTTGATTAATGACTCTCCATAATAATTTGGGGTTCATAAGTTCTTTAGAGAGGTGATGCTTTGTTAAATTGGCCTATTTGGCCTAGTTGGGACAACGTAGAAGCATGAATTTGAGAGATTTCTTGCAAAATAGCTATAATAATTGTTGAGATATGTTTTTGTATGCCTTAAAGGATATCTTAAAATATATTTGGTTAGTGGGTTAAGTGAGTACAAGTTGTTAGAGTAAAGGTTTTAAATTAGATATGTTAATTAAGTTACCTTTATTCATCTCTTTTTATTTCACTTTAGTTTGCATATTGTGACATTTAATAATTATATTAATTATTAATTGTCTACCTATTAGGGTTGCACAATCTCCTTTCATAAGGATTGATCATTGTATTTTACAATCTCTCTCTGATTAATATATTTTTCAGCTTTAAGAGCACCGTTGTATTTTTGTCTCCATCTCTTCTTTATGTGATAGCTTATTTGCATGCAGGTGATCTTCGGGGTCTATGAAGTTGGAATTCACAACATCTGCATGGTATTAGAGCTCCAGACTTGTGGTTGCGTATTCGTGATTTGAAGATATCAAGTTACAGAGTTTTCTTTTGTGCAAGGGTTTTAGAAAGGCAATTTGTTTTTTTGTTGATCTAGGGGTTGCCTAATTCTTTGGGAATTTTTGGACTAAACAGACCTTGTCATTGAGTCCGTAGCATCCAAAAACCCCTATTTTTATATAAAATTTGTCCAATTTGGCCACAGTCGACAGAAAAGGCAAAAAAAATTTGGCCCAAGGTCATATGGCCCTAGGGCATGCATTTCCATGTGAAAAAAATCAAAAAATATATTAAGAAAGGTTTTTTAAAAAGTGCACCTCATATATTAGGGGTCTACCACCCAGAGGCCACTCATCCATTGCCAAGCAACCTCCCCTCCACCACCATCGTCAACGGTTCTCACTCCACCACCATCGCAGGCTCCTTAGGCCTGGTCGTGGTCCTTTGGAGGACTAGGAGCCAGAGCTCCAACACTCTTACACACCCAGCCCTGCCAGCCTCCTAGTCCCTTGCTATGGCCACATGGGTGACCAAGGGCTTTGGCTCAAGCACCAGCCGTTAGGCCCCTGGTCCTGCATGTGACCAGGGGTTGAAATTTTTAAGCCCTTCAGGGCTCTAGAGGCCTTATTGGACAATTTGGAGTTGTTTCACCAAATCAGGTGTATTTTTTGCATACAATCTCCATTTTTTAAAAATGAGATATCAACAAAAAGCTGGTTCCGGCACCATTCCATTGGTACTAGTTATGTTTACTGATTTTTCTATTTTGATGTATTTTTCATCAGTCAAAGCCAGAACATGATTTTTGCACTCCCAAGGGCGTAACTTTTGTATTTGAGCTTCGTTTTGCCCAAACGAATAGTCGTTGGAAGGGTGTTGCACTGATATTTCTAGTTTTTTAGTCTATTTGATCATTAAATCTACCAGGTATATTTTATGCAACTTTTTATGTTCTTACAATTTGCTTAATTACTTGGATGTTCTGGAAGCTACATGGGTTTTCTTTGTGTTGGATGGGTTATATTGATATGATTTATCATTGCTGAGAGTTTTAGTATCTAATTTTTTCATTTGAAGAGTTATCATGGGTTTTTCTACTCAACCTTTAGTTGTAATTCTAGAATGGGGTAATTATGTGTCATGGGAAAAGGGCATACTTACACATTATAGGTTGCTTAATATTTTTACTTATCTGTATGATCTCATACTTGAACTAGCCACTTCAGAGGGAAAACTAGCTTGGAATATCATTAGAGATCACATAGTGGGAATTATCTTGTCTAGTGTTGATAATGACATTGTGTGGGCTATATCATAAATTTTCCTTCCCCGCCCTCTTTGGACACGTCTTTGGGAGATCTAAGGAGACCCCAATCTCTCTCTATTCCTAGAGGATCCTACTTCATATTGTCTCTTACCCATTTCTTGGAGAGAGAATACACCCTTTGATCATGATACTTTAGAGGAGCTTCAATATTTAGACACCCTTACATGTTCTAATGGATTAGAGGCTTGTCTCACAATTCCTACTCTTTAGCCTGATACTTTATCAGCATCTCTTGTCATTCCTAATTTAGTGCAGCAGGGCATAATACATCTTCCAGACATAGCTACTTTGGACTCTTATGTTGCAAACATATATTACTTGTTTGTGGAGTCCTATATTACATATTTGGGGGATTATTTTGAGGACATTTATCTCCTCTACCTTGACAATCAGGTTATCACTATACGCCCATCATTATCAATGCATTCATAGGTTGAATTTCAGGATTCTCCACATTAGTTTGGATTTGACATCATTTGTTTTAGTTCAGGCAGTGAGAATCTTTAGCATATTATCATGGCATACATCTTGAGACATATTGGTTCATCACTCTTCACAGGGTTTCTTCAACATCATCCTTTGGATCCATTTCTTCCCAAGGGGAGGAATATCATTTTTCGCTTTAGAACCTCTTTTTGGATTCTACATCAGGCATCTACCATTTTGACAGAAGTTTCTTCATTGTGGAGGGGCCTTCTTCTCTCTTTCTATCTCTCCTATGGAGACCATTGTATATGTACTTATATGATATAAGTTGTCTATGGGGATATCATGTAATCCACCTCTTATCCTTCTTTCATTAGTGCATTGCATTCCTTCTTTTCATTCTATTTTGGGGAGGAGTTTTGTTCCCACTGGGTTTTCTACTTTCCCTTGTTTCATTTAGTTTGCATTGCATTTGTAAATGGGTACCTGATCAGGCCTAGTTTTGGGGACCCTTGTTTTCTTTCATGCATTGTAGTTACATTTTCTTTCTTGGACATGTTTGTAGCTGCACTCTTGCTCATCTTAAGGGGGGTGGTAGAGTAAAGGTTTTAACTTAATTATGTTAATTAAGCTACTTTTATTTCTCTCTTAAGATTTCACTTTAGTTTTCATATTGTGACATTTAATGATTATATTAATTATTAAGTGTCTACCTATTAGGGTTTTGTTTAGGGTTGCACAATCTCCTTTCATAAGAATTGATCATTGTATTTTACAATCTCTCTCTAGTTAATACATTTTTTATCTTTAAGAGCGCCCTTTGTTTTTTGTCTCCATCTCTTATTTTTGTGACACATTATTTGCATGTAGGTGATCTTCGAGGTCTGTGAAGTTGGCATTCACAACTTCTACACAGGTTAGGGTAGATTTGGTCAAGAAACTAGGTCAACAGACGTACAAATGAAATTGGGTGAATTTGTGAAGAATTGTTGAGATAAGTTTTAAAAAGATTGCAAATTTGTCTCTAAAGACTTAAATTATGATTGAATGAATATTTTGGACCCTATATTGCATCAGTTGAGAAGGTAGGGGCAGCGTATTCCTCATAGAAATGGGGTCTTATGATGATATACATCACCATGAGATCCCATTTCTATTAGGCATATGTTGCCCCTACCTTCTCAACCCTACTACATTGGAAAGCTAGTGAGTGAGCTCACTATCTTGCCAAGATCAATATCTTGTCAATGCTACCACATTATTTATAAATTTATACAAAAACATTATTGTCAAAAAATTCAAATGCTTTGTCCATGCTTCCATTTTGGGCCATGATTGCAAGATAGGCTGCACCTTTCGCCATTTTGCTAACTTAGCCTTTAATAAATATTCTTGAAATAGTGGAGAGAAGGGTTAGAATCCCTTGTAGGTAGACAAATGAAGGAAAAGTTTAAAATATATAACAACATAAGTGATCAGGTAAATTTAGAGATGTAAACCAAAATAGTTTCAAAGATCTACCCATATGGGAGGAGTATATTCCATTTTTTTAGAGACATGTATGGAAAATTTGGTAGCATGGACAAGGAAATCACCTTCTTGGTATAACCATTTGACAAAATACCTCAATGAAAGTGGTACAGGAGCACCTTGTGCATTTTATGCCTCTTTAAGGCAATTTTGTAAAATTTGAAATCTCCACTCATGTAAAACATGTAAATAGGCCATTTTGATGTATTTGAATCAATTGATTAGGTCAATAGGTGGGTTTATGGTCAAATTATTTAAAAGTCTCAAATCTTTTAATAGTTGTCAACAATGCAAAATTGCAAAATTGCAAAAATGCAAAAATCGGGGAGTTGAAGAGTCATGAAGTCGTAAAGTCTTAATAACAGAGGGGATAGTCAAGAAAGCTTTTGTAAACACCTTTTAATATATTTTGTAATAATTTTTTAGTGTTCTATATTGTGTGTGTGTGTGTGTGTTTTGGTATAAAAGATGAAGGTGAAACACAAGAAGAAAATCAAGAAGAAACTATGTTTTATGTTGAAAATTTTATATTTTACTTGTAATTATGAGTTTCAGACCATTGTATAGCCCCGTACAAGTGGTTTATGATATTAAAGTTATTTTAAATGTTAAAGGCATGAGGTAATAGAAACTTTCATCTTGTTTGATTGAATTTTGTTAAGATTTGTGAGTTTTATGGATGTTTTAGTGTAAATGGGTCTTAAACCCTATTTTGGGGTTTTCAGACACTAAAAATGCATTTATTATTTTATCTCTAGTGGTTTTTCTTGAAAATAAGTGGAAAGAAAGATACCACATATTTTTAAAATTTTCAAAAGGATTCAAGAGTTGGGGAGATGATTGGAGTGATTTTGATTTGATTTCCTAGATGTTTCCTTATGAGTTTTGACCCAAAATGGAGGTTTCAAGTAAGAGTCTGGTGAAATAATAGTTGTAAAGGTTGGGAGTTGGTTTTTACAGCATGTGAAAGACATTTATAAGGTGTTCCAAGTTTTGGTAGAGTGTGTGGTGTTTTGGAAGCCCAATTTTTAATAAACCCTCCGTGGTTGCAATCCTATTTGGCTTTAAAGCTGAGTTCTGGGCATTTGGTGAGTAAAATATTTGCAGCTCCACCTAATATTGTGAGAATCGTCTCTGGGTATTTGGTCTAGTGTGTTGGAATTGAAATTAGTGATGGGTAAAAATATTTGAAGGGTGTCTCTTTGGGAAAGTGGCCTAAATTGCCTTGTTGTCTTAGCGGAGCAGTGCTAGTTTGAGTTGTTTCTTCCAAAAGAGTCTATAGTGGTTTTGACATATGTTTTCAATCTTGGAAAAGGATATCCAAAAAGGTATCTATAGAATTGATTGGTGAACTGAGTCAAAATATATGAGTGACAGTTCTCTATGGAAGGACTACTAGCTAGTAGGTTTTTTGGAGTAGTGTTGCTACAAAATGGTGTTTCCCGATAGTTTGAGTGGTCAAGTTGTGTATGGTTTATTGTCTTAATCTCGTTAGATTCCTTACAAGATTCATGAAAAGACCTTAAACCCTTGGTGTGGATTGGATACCTTGGAATCCTATTCCTTTGATGAGACTTTGTGACTATGTTAGGGATTCCATCAAGTCCTAGTCTTTAATTCTTGTCAAATTTTTTGTGTAGCCATTGATCCTCTAAATCAATTTCCATGCAAGAAATGGTCCCTAAAGGTTAGGGTCTGGTGAAATGACAATGGTAAAGGCTTGGAGGTGGTTTGGTTACCATGTGCAGACATATACAAACTGAGTGCAATAATTTGTGAAACTGATGATATTGTGTTATGAAAAGGTGATGTTTTTTTTGTTCCTATTAATATGATGATGGTTAAAAATAATTTGGACCTAGTAAAGGTTTGGAGTCAAGATTTGTTGTTTTAGTGCTTTATAGCAACGTGGAAACAAGGTGAAAATTGGTGTCTTGGTGAGAATGTTTGATGAGTTGAGTGATGCAGAGTTTTCCAATAGTGTTTCTGTTTTGAACCAAACAAGATAATGATGCTCAAGGTTTTTTTAGGGTCTATGGTGAGTTGGTAACCTAATTTGGTAATTTGGTGGCTTTTAGCAAAGTGAAACAAGTTGCAAAGTTGTGGATTTTGGTTGAAAGTTTTGTTGATCTTCTTAGTTTGGGATTAGCGTCAGAATTACCCTTGAAGTTTGTGGAATTGTGTAGATGCTTTGCATCAGAAAGCTTTCAAGAGTGGTATGCACATCCATAATAAAGGATTGAGAGATGATGTTTTTTTCTTACTTCCTTAAAACTTATGTCATATATATGTGTATACAAAATGTGGAAGCATACAAAAGGTAAGTGAATTGTTAAATAACAAAATTCCTCAAAGAGATCTGGTTATAAAGTGTAATTGGAAAGTGTATAGAATTGTGTAATTTAAAATGTGCATTGACAACCTAAGGTTATAATGACAAACAAAAAATGAAACCAAGCCATAATAGAATGAAATAAAATGTGTAAACAATTCACATACCTAAAAAACTAGAGTTTGAAATGGAGGAGTTCTACCTAATTATGTATCTTTTTCTTCTTCTTTCTTCAAACTCCTCAACAATTTGACTTTTTCAAAAGCTTGTTCCCCTCAAAAATTCAATTCTATATCACTTTTGAATGGAATTCAAACATAATTAGATATCATATGCCTTTCAATGTGAAAATTCTGCTATTTCATGAAAATGTGGTGGAAATATCATGAAAAACGGGGTGGAATGTGAAAAACATCCATGCAAACATCACAACATCATCAAAAAGATACTTTTTGTTAGAGCACACACAAAACTAGGAGAATATGCATAATGTGGGCCTTGAAACCATGGGTATATTGATTTTTTTACCGTTTATAGAGCAATCCAAAACATTCTCACATTATAACATGAGAACGTTATATCTTACTAAAAATGATCACACCTCTACTACTTTAAAACACGCTCGTGCTATTTGAAATTTTTTTTCTAGATTTATTTTCTCTCTTTGTCTATACCCTCTATACCCTAATTCTATCCCTATCCCCTCTATCCTCTATCCTTTATCTCTCTCCTACTCACTCTATCTCTTTCTCTCTCTCAACTCTATCCCTCTCTCAACTCTCTCTAAGTCAGTCACTCCTTCTGTCTCTCTCCCCTCTACCCTCTACCCTTAACCCTTATACCCTATATCCTCTACCCTCAACACTTAAGCCCTAATTCTATTTCTCTCCCCTGTATCCTCTACCCTTTATCTCTCTCTCACTTCCTTCACCTCTCTCTCTCTAAATTTTCTCCCTCCTACCCCCTCTCACTCTCTCAACTCTCTCTCTCTCTCATTCAATCACTCCTTTTATCTCTCTCCCCTCCACCCTCTACCCTTAACCCTTATACCCTTTTTCCTCTACCCTCAACCCTTAAGCCCTAATTATATCTCTGCCCTCTACCCTCTACCCTTTATCTCTCTCCCACTCCCTTAGTCTCTCTCTCTCTCTCTCTCATTCACTCACTCCTTATATCTCTCTCCCTTCTACCCTCTACTATTAACCATTATACCCTCTATCCTCTACCCTCAACCCTTAAACCATAATTCTATCTCACTCCCCTTTTCCCTCTACCCTTAACCCTTAAACCCTAATTCTATCTCACTCCCCTTTTCCCTCTACCCTTAAACCTTATATCCTCAACCCCTATACCCTAATTCTATGTCTCTCTTATTTACCCTCTACCCTTAACCCTTATACCATCAACCCCCTACCCTAAACCCTTAAACCCTAATTCTATCTCTCTCCCCTCTACCCTCTACCCTCAACCCTTATACCCTTATACCCTCAACCCCTATACATTAATTATATGTCTCTCCTCTCTACCCTCTACCCTTAACCCTTATACCCTCTATCCTCTACCCTCAACCCTTAAACCCTAACTCTATCTCTCTACCATCTCTCCTCTACCCTCTATCTCTCTCCCAATCCCTTTGTCTTTGTCTCTCTCTCAACTATCTCCATCTTGCTTCCTCTCCCTCTCTCAACTCTCTCTCTCTCATTCACTCCTTCCTTCTATATCTCTCTCCTCTACCCTCTACCCTTAACCCTTATACCCTATATCATCTACCCTCAATCTTTAAACCCTAATTACATATCTCTCCCCTCTGTCCTCTACTCTCTATCTCTCTCCCACTCCTTTTGTCTCTCTCTCTCTCTCTCTCTCTCAAGTCTCTCCCTCCTACCCCATCTCCCTCTCTCAAATCTCTCTCATTCACTCACTCCTTTTGTCTCTCTCCCCTCTACCCTCTACCCTTAATACTTATGCCATTTATCCTCTACCCTGAACCCTCAAACCCTAATTTTATCTTTCTCCCCTCCTTCCTCTACCCTCTATCTCTCTCCCACTCCCTCCCGCTCTCTCTCAAGTCTCTCCCTCCCACCCCCTATCCCTTTGTCATGTCTCTCTCTCACTATCTCATTCCTTCGGTCTCTGTCTACTCTAACCTCTACCCTTAACTCTTATACCCTCTATCCTCTACCCTCAACCCTTAAGACCTAATTCTATCTCTCTCTCCTCTCCCATCTACCCTTAACCCTTATACCCTCAACCCATATATCCTAATTCTATCTCTCTCCCCTCTACTCTCTACCCTTAACCTTATACCCTCAACTCCCTACCCTAAACCCTTAAATGATAATTGTATCTCTCTCCTCTCTACCCTCTACCCTCAGCCATTATACCCTCAACCCCTATACCCTATTTCTATCTCTCTACCCTCTACCCGCTACCCTTAACACTTATACCCTCTATCCTCTACCCTCAACTCTTTAACCCTAATTCTATCTCTCTCCCCTCTACCCTCAACCCTTCATTCCTTATACACTCAGCCCCTATACAATAATTATATCTCTCTCCCCTCTACCCTCTACCCTCTACCCTTAAACCCTTATACCCTCTATCCTATACCCTCAACCTTAAAACCTCAACCCTTAAACCATCTACCCTATACCCTCTACCCTACAAACCCTTAAACACACATCCCTAAACCCTCAACCCTTAAACCCTAAACCATTAAACCCTAAACCATTAAACCCTCTACCTTATATCCTCAATCCCTCTACCCTTAAACCCTAATCCCTTAACCCCTATACCATCTATCCTATACATTGGACCCTCAACCCTAATCCCCCAACCCTATACCCTAATTTCTCTACCCTCAAGCTTAAACCGTCAACCCTTAAACCCCAATCCCCGAACCCCTATACTCTATACCCTATACATTGGACCCTCAACCCTAATCCCCCAACCCTTTACCCTCATTCATCTACCCTCAACCTTAAACCCTCAAACCTCTACCATCTACCCTATAAACCCTTAAATGCTCAACCCTAAACCCTATAACCTCAACCCTTAAACCCTAAAACCTTAAAGACTCTACCCTCAATCCTCTATCTTCTACCCTCAACCCTAATCCCTCAACCCTTAAACCATTAAACCCACTTAGTAAACTCTCTACCCTAATCCCTCAACTCTCAGCCCTCAACCCTTAAACCCTAAACCCTTAAACCTTCTACTCTCTACCCTCAATCCTTTATCATCTACCATCAACCCTAATCCCTCAACCCTTAAACCCTTAAAACCACTTATTAAACTCTCTACCCTAATCCCTCAACCCTCTTGACCTCTTATCCCTCAACCCCTATACCCTCTACCGTATACATTGGAACCTCAACCCTAATCCCCCAGCCCTATAACATCAACCCTATACCCTGAACCTTAAACCCCCAACCCTTAAAAAATCTACCCTCTACCCTCATACATAATCCCTTAACCCTTAAACCCACTTAGTAAACTCTCTACCATAATCCCTCAACCCTCTTGACACATAATCCCTCAACCCTCAACCCTTAAACCCTAATCCCTCAACCCCTATACCCTCTACCCTATATAATGGACCCTCAACCCTAATCCCCCAACCATATACCCTCTACCCTCAACCTTAAACCCTCAACCCTTAAACCTGCTACCCTCTACCCTCAATCCTCTACCCTCTACCCTCAACCATATTTCCTCAACCTTTAAACCCTTAAACCCACTTAGTAAAATATCTACCCTAATCCCTCTACCCTTAAAACCAGATCCCTCAATCCCTATACCCTCTACCATAATTCCCCAACTCTATACTCTCTACCCTCTATCCTCAACCTTAAACCCTCAACCCTAAACCCTAAACCCTCAACCATGATACCCTCTACCCTATACATTGGATTCTCAACCCCAATCCTCTAACCATATGTACCCTCAACCCAATACCCTAATCCCTCAACCCTACAGGTTGTCAACCTTATAACCTCTATTTTCAACCCTCTACCCTATACATTGGATCAACAACCCTCATGTATCTATGTCTTGCCCTCCTCTTCTCTCCTTCTCTCTATCTCACTTCTCCATCCATCTCTCTATCCATCCATACCTCCCTCTCTACCCTAAACCCTTGACTCTTAAACCCTTAAAAACTCAACCCTAAACCTTAAAACCTCAACCCTCAACCCTTAAACCCTCTACTGTCTACCATCTACCCTCTACCCTCAACCCAATACCCTCTACCCTAAACCCTAATCCCTCAACCCTTGAACCCTTAAATCCAAGAATACTCTATACCCTAGTCCCTACACCTTAAACCCTTACACCCTAAACCCTTTACCCTCAACCCTCAAACCTTGAACCATAATCCCTCGACCCCTATACCTTCTAACCTATACATTGGACCCTCAACCCTATACCCTATACCCCTAATCCTCTACCCTCAACCTTAAAGACTCAACCATCAACCCTCGACCCTTGAACCCTAAACCCTTAAACCCTCTACCCTCTACCCTATACATTAAACCCTCTACCATTTACATTGGACCTTCAACCTCATCCTTCAACCATATACCCTCAAACCTATACCCTTAACCCTTTACCCTCAACCCTAAACCCTCAACCCTAAACCCTCAACCCTAAACCCTTTAACCCTAAACCATTAAACCTTCTACCCTATACCCTCAACCCAATACCCTCTACCATCAACCCTAACCCCTTAACCATCAACCCTTAAACCCTAATACCCTAGAAACCATCAACCCTATAGGCCCTCCACCCTAATCCTTCAACCCTCTACCCTTAATCCTTATTGCTTGGACTCTCTATCTATACATCTCACCTCTCCCTCTCTCCTACCCTCTCTAATTTTCTCTATCTACCCTCTCCCTCTTTCTATGTACCTCTCATTCAATCAATCTATACCACCCTCTCTTACTCCCTCTATCTATCTCTCTCTATCCCCTACCTCTCTCTCCCTCTCTCTAATGTCTCTCCCTCTAAAAATCTACCTAGGTAACTCTATATCTCTCTCACCTCTCTCTATCTATCCCTCCCACCCTACCTAGATAAGTCCATCTCACTCCACCCCCCTCTTTCTCTCCCTCTCTTTGGTCACTCCCTCCCACACCCTCCCCATCTCTTAGATCTCTCTCTCACACTTCCTCTCACTACCTATCTCTCAAGTCTCTCTCTCACCCCCCCTCACACTCTCAATTCTCTCCCTTTGGAACCCTACCTACATAAATCTATCTTTCTCTCTATCTCTGTCACCCCCTCTCTCAATTCTCTCTCTCGCACCCCCCTCTCTCTCTCTCCCCCTCCCTCCCTCACTTTTTCTCTCCCACGCTACCTACCTAAGTCTCTCTCTCTTAAAATCTCACTTCCACCCTCTCTCTCTCTCTCGGTCTCTCTATCTCTCTATCTCTCTCTCCCTCTCTCTGTCTCTGTCTCTGTCTCTATCTCTCTCTCCCTCCTACCCTACCTAGACAACTCTATATATATCTCTCTCTTAAGATTCTCCCTCCCTCTAAAGACATACATAAATACATACATACAAGAATAATACATATGTAAATAGAATCCTACATGCATACATCATACATTTATATGTGTACATACACTTACATACATATAGGCATACATACAATATGCATGCATTGATACATACATACATACATACATGACATAAAATCATACATGTACATACAAAAATACATATATATATAAACATACATTGAATAGAGTAGCATTTAAAATTGAGCAAGACATAATGTGAGCATGTTATATCACACTTGCATTATGTCTTGCTAGACATGTTCCTCACAAATTCAAAAAAACCATGTCAAAACTAAGATATAACACGTGCACATTATAACGTGCTCATGTTATAACACATGCACATTATAATGTGCACATGTTATAATGCATGCACATTATAATTCACACATGTTATATCTTTCTTTGACAATCCCCAAGCCTTGGGATTGGTATTTGCCTTGGAATACCAACCCAAAGGTTTGGAGGGCATTCCCAATGACTAGAGACGTGTTTTTTAAAAATTCTACAATATTTCACATAATTGGGTTTGTACTCACTGTCAAGATTGCATGTAGTTCAATATCAAAAAAATTGAACATTTGAGTAATGTTAGGTTCTCTCTTAGCTATCCAACAATGTAATTTTTTTCACTTATTGACAATTTTAAGCCTTTCATCCATAATTTCTTTTTTTTGTATGTCTCTTTTTTGGAAAAAAGAAATGTTTGGTGTTTTTTTCATTATAAATTAACCATTTATCAAAACTTCAAATAAATTCCATTTTTAGAAACTAGACTCCATTCTACAAATTTTTAAAAAATTAAAAATTTAATTAGTTTCCAAAATTTGTAGGGGTAACATGGCCAAAATTCTAATTTTTCAAGAAGTGTCTACTTCAAAAATTAGTAAAAAATTATCAAAAAAATCATGCATCAACTACATACTGTTAGCTAACTTTTGACCATTGTGATTTTAAAAATACTAAAAAAAAGTTCACCATACAAGGGTCGTACAATAGTTGCTATGTTAAGTTTTTCTAACAAAAACAACACTAGCTAATTTGTGTACATCCCTCTTTTGAACCCCTTAATCTCAACCATTTTTTTAAAAAATTAGTAGTTTAGCAAGTAGAATCAAAGAACTTTGATCCTTGTTTTTGTTCCATCTAAAAGAAAATAGTGTAACTATCCTCAATTTCACGTCCAAGGTTAATATTTCCTAGTTTCAAAAAAAAAAAAGTGGCCACTTAAGCCCCCTTTTTGGGACCCATATTTTTCACTTAGCCCACATTGGAATTAAAGTGGATAGTCACACAAACCACCAATAAATTACAAAGCTTTCAAAGGGATCCCTTGGGAACCCGCCGTGAAGAGGGGTTCTACTCAAGGGATAAATTGATTTAAAGTGCAAGAAATATGTTCCTTCTCAAATCGATTCATCATCAAGGAATTCGATAGGAAGAAAATTTCCCCTCATGAGGGGAAGGTAAAAGATCATTTCACCTCGGAGGAAAGTTCCCAAGTTCTTTCTTTGTAAACCCATGATGAAGGAAACACGTTCCATTAGGGGTCCAAGTCAAGAATGCGGTTTTCAAAAAGTCTTGCAAAGATTCTCAAGAAAGGATTCATTGACAACGAATGATTTAAAAAAAAATTGAAGTGTTATAGAAAGGGTGTTGTCACGCATGAGAGGTAAAACTCAAGAAAAGAAGAGAGAAGGATAAGAGAAGAGTGAAAGAGAAAAAAAAGTTAATAAATGACAAACACACAGGTGATCTGATATTTCGGGGTTTGTGCTGCTCATACATATATATATATATATATATATATATATATATATATATATATATATAAGTATAATAGTAGTATATAAATGAACTATCATCAACCCCCTACTATATCAAACCAGGTGAATAATTCATGAGAAGACAAAGTAAAAATAAAAAATTGGGTCAACATGGAAGGGGAGCCTAAATTCCCCCAATGCTTTGCATCATCCCCATTTTTTCTAAAATTTGATCACAAACATGGAAGAATGATGATACAAATAGAAGAAGGTTTATGAAAAAAAAAATCAATCTTGTATCCAAGCACCAAGAAGGGTGACAAGGTTCATCCAAGAACACATAGCACATGAATGGGGGGGAACATATCACAACACACACACACATCTAATCTAAAGATAAATAAGAGTCCTCCCCCTAATACTCATCAACTAAGAGGTCATCTGATTCCCACTCTAGATAATTATAATGGGAAGGAGGATGAGACTATAGTGGTGGAACATTAAGGGGAGGAGCTTCCAACCCTCTCACAATAAGGGCCCAGGAAGAAGCCCCCACAAGGTCTTCTCTATTAAGCTCTTATGGAGCTAGGGTTAGAAATTTCGCAAAAATCGCTGACAAGGTCGAAAATTCATCCAAGGAGTTAAACATGAACTTTACTCGAGTTCCATGTTGTACCTCAACAGATGGAGAGGGTTGTGCCTGAGATTCGCCACTAGGCTCACCAAGTGATTCGGGAGCATTGACAAACTTTGGGGAAGCAGAGAACGATTCTATCACAGAAGGCTGGGCTGGTTTCCAAAGATTTGGAACTGAATCCACACCTAAAGTATATTCATGAAAACACCAAGAAGCAAAGGCACTGCACTATCCAAAAAATTTATGATCTACATTTATACACATGTCTTTGCACTCATTATCCCTCAAAGTCTAGCATACTCCATGAAATTTACTACTCAAGTTTACACAATAGTCGGACACTTGCAATCATCAACATATTACAAATGGGTAAGTAGTGGTGAATATCAATGTTTAAAACCATGTATTCATCTACTAATATTAAAGAGTAGATGAGAAAATTTATTATTATTACCAGAATTGAAAGAAAAACTGGTCATGAGCAATGAAAACAAAAGAAACACATATATTCCCTTCACCATGTAATCAACTACAAATGTATTCTATCGAAAGGTAATAATGTATTGTATGAGTAAAGGATTACTGCTTATATAGAGGAGAGGAGCTGAAACATAGGTGGGGGCCCTAATGTTTGATGGAAAATGTGCTCGTTGGGGCCCACACATATAAGTTGGTCCTCCAGAACTTAAAAAAATATTACATAAATAGGCATGATGAGATGAAACTCAAATAAAATATTAAGTGTACACATAGTTGTATATATTTGTCAACACAAAAATTATGCACTGGCATCCAAACATGATGAAGTGTATCAAACTTGTATCTGACATAACACTATAGAAATCCAACTTGGAAATTAAATATCCCAAAAATAAAAGGTCGTACCCTTCCCCATAAACATTGAAACCTAACTATCACACCAATCTTGAACTCACGTACACATTAATCATAACTGCATAATATAAACAAGGTGACAACTCAACATAATTCAAACCCATTTCACCCATCTTTGACCAAAATTTGAACTCATTATAACCATGTTTTCCACTATAGCATAACCAAACCATCATGCAAATGTGTTTGACTATCTCTTCAACCATGAGACCTACAACATCTATCAATATGATTCTATCCCATCTCACTAATTAGGGTGTACATGTATTTGCATTGAACTCAAATATGCCACCTGCATTCATTTTTACAAGCTATAAGGCTACCATTATTCAAAAAACAATTATGGAAACAATTACAAAAAATCCACCAAACCAATGAACTCAAGAACTAATGTCCAAAATCAATCAAATATCCATTTCATATCACCAAATTTCAGATTCAAAATAGGACAAGAATTTAATTTTCCACACCAAACAAGCATCAATCAGATTCAAATAATTCCCAATTCAAGTAGCTGTGAAAGCCTTCAAGTATTCACTTATTTTGTAGTGAGTGACATAAGAAAAGGAGTGATAAGCACAAAATTGACCAACTTACTTAACAACAAGGGGAGGTAGTATCTTATATTCTAGTACACCAACATCCATATTGTTCCAAGTATCCCTCTTATAATTTTCCATTCTTGATCTTTATAGTTTTCTTCATTACAACCATTATTGTTTTCCATTTGTAAGCTTTATATTGATCTTCACTGCAACCATTATAGTCATAGGTTTTTATTTATGTTTCCCTATGATTTAAATTGCAAATATTACAGTCATAGTTTACCATATAAAGCTTTTACTAGGGTTTATATTGCAAATATTATAGTCATATGTTAGCATATGTCTTCCTTAGGGTTTATATTTCTAAGATTATAGACACAGTTTACCATTTCTATTTACCTAGAATTTATAGTGAAAATATTACAGTCATAGTTTACCATCTATGTTTCCCTAGGTTTGATATTGCAAACATTACAGTCATAGTTTACCATTTTTGTTTTAGTAGGGTTTATATTGCAAATATTACAGTCATAGTTTATCTCATTTATGATTCATAGGTTGTATATTATCATTCACTCCAGTTATCTTATTCTCATAGGTTCTGAATTATCATTCATATTGTAAATATTATAGTCATAGTTTATCATTTTTGTTTCATATGTTCTTCATTATCATACACTCTAATTATCTTATTCTCATAGGTTCTACATTATCATTTATATTGCAAATATTATAGTCATATTTTAGCATTTTTGTTTCATAGGTTCTTCATTATCATTCACTTTTCTTATCTTATTCTCATAGGTTTTTCATTATCATTAACCCTATTTATCTTATTCTCATATCTTATGCATTATCATTCACTCTGGATATCTTATTCTCATAGGTTCTGCATTATCATTCACTTAGGTTTTCTTTGATTCCTTCTTTAATTTGGGAGTTTCTCTTTTTATTAGGTTTTTTTCCATCTTTTTCATAGGTCTTGATTCATCAATTCACAAAGATTTATGCCTTCCAATGAGTTCATCATTCAAAAAAGATGTGAGATTTGTTAAAATCTTACTTTTTTCCATTTGTAAGCTTTCTATTAAATTTCATAGTTAAAATGTGAGTGCAGTTCCCACTTTGGTTTGCATGAGAATGTTTATGTTGTACATGCTTAAGAGATATGAGATATTCTTAAACTCTAACTCCCTTGCATACACTGTAAGTATGTGCTTCTCACTCCTCTATTTCCTTATGTTGCTCACTCCAAAATAAATGTAACTCTCTAATCTGTTAATAGCATTTTTGAATTTAAATACAATAAACTAAAAATAAAACACATATAGAAACTAATTAATATTCTATTCAAGCATCAATGTCTTCATACATATAAATATAACTCTTCAATATTTTTTTTATTGGTTTTTAATTATTATTCACTTTGGTTGTCTGATTCTCAAATGTTCTACATTACAAACTAAGTATTCTTCTATTCAACCATCACTTTCTTCATACATATAAAGATAATTGTTGAAGAAACAATATTTTGATTATACTTATTCTATGTAGATGGATAGGGGTAATGCAGTGGTGACTCGTACTTGGAATTAAAAAAAAAAGAAAAAAGAGCCACAACAATGTTACCCTCCCATAAAAAAGGGGCTAGATTCCCCCCTGAACTAGATCCTATTGCACAAGTAGAGGAGGTCTATACTCCTAAAATACCGTAGAATGAGGTTACTACACCTCAAATACCATAGAAGGTAAAACAAATACATCTATGATCTTCAGTATACATGTAAAGGGCACTCTATGACATTGAAGAGAATCACATGTTAATAAGGGGGGCTTCCAAAAAGTTGAAAATCCTAACAACCACACTATATAAATGGCTAGGGGGTCTAACAACACCTTCCAAGAAAGGTCTACCAACAATCCTCACTAAAGAGGAAGACCATCTTATTGTGGAATGGTGCAAGAAAATGGCTGATGTTGGGCATGGTCTTAAGATAGTAAATATTAAGGATGAGGTTGCCCAAATTTGCTAGAATAGGCCAAACCCTTTCACCAATGGCTTCCTAGGGAAATCCTGGTGGACAGGATTCAAGAATAGGCATCCTAAAATTTCATTGTGAACTATTGAAGGCCTAGACAAAGGTATGGAAGTCAATCTTAGAGCTAATATAGCTTCTTTCTATAATATATTTTCTACAACATATGAAGCATATCCTTATGATCCTAATCACATATTGAATTGCAATTAAATCGACATCTAGGAAGGAAAAAATGGGTCCATGAAGGTGTTGGCCAGAGAAGGTAGTAGGAATGTCTCTTATATTATCCCAAAGAGCCATGAATGGATAACCATTCTATGGTGTGTCAATTCTATCAAGAAGAGTATTCTAGGATTCTACTTGTTCAAGGGGAGTATGAACACAAGTAATTACATCATTGAATGTGAATCAGGTACTTGCATGGTAGCCCCACCCCATGCATGGCTGATGTTGATCATAAAACCTTTCACCTCTCCAATAGCCTTAGGGGAAATTCAGCAAGTGAGGGACCAATTTTCACCTCTTTCAACAACCTCTAAGATTTTTATAGAAATTCGACTCTTATTTGCATTGGCTGAAAAAGGTAGAATGCGAATAAAACATAAAAATGGTGATCTGCCAAAGCTTTTACAATATTTCAAACCTCAAATTATTTCCTATGAAAGATATAATAGACACAAAATTCCATAGATCCTTCATTTTTGGGAAGAGAACGAGCAAAAAAAGCTAAGTAAGAGAATAATGTAGTATTTCAAATGTCCCCATGGGAAGCAACCATTAATGTTAGATAAAACATAAGAAAACTCTACATGTTAACAGAAATATCTAAAAAATTATAGAAACCCTTTCTCCCTTTACACTATAATATTAAAAACAACTTTTACAAAAAATGGAAAAGTTCAAGAGACATAATTTGATTTCCAAAAGCTATTATTCAAAATAGAATCTTAACAACATGGAAATTAGCTACCAAGACTATCAAACTAAGATTAACATAATGTTTTTAATATGAACGAAAACATTAAGAAGAAATTTAGCTGAGGCCATAACATGCATAGTTTCAAATATTCCTTTTAAATAGATCAAACTTCAATATTAAATGAAATGAAAAACAAAGGTCGGATGCCAATCCAATGATAGTTTGAGTTAAAATATAACATGCCAGAGAATAGAAATATTTTTTAAAGCTTTCTACTTCTGAAAACATAAAACCTCCCTACTAGATTTGCCTCCTTCAAAAGGATTGTTGAAGTAACTTTTTCTAAGTTTTTTGCACTATGCTGCCAACCCCTAATTATAGCCGAAAAAAGAAAAAAGCACCACCAACATTCTAGAAGTAGAAACTATTAGGTGCCTACATTTGATAACCCACTCTAATCTTAGATCTTGATTAGATTGCAGTAATATTTTCTCATTAAGTCCCAACTGCTACATTTATGGCTTTAGATATTTAACAAGGATTGCAATAAAAAAATAATTGAATTCAAACACAGCCTGGAAAATAGATTTGATGGCTATGACTTGAAGGGTCCACCTTGAAACAAACACCCAATGCATTCCAAAAAACTCCACCCGAATAGATCATTATACAAAAATAAAAATTGCTTGAACAAATAGATGATGTGTTGAGTGGGCAGGAAATCTCATATTTTATGGGAATGGATTTGAAGAAAATCCCTGCCAAGTTGACACGTGTCTCGACTCACACTTAAAAGGAAAGTGATATACAAAATTTTTGCAACCACCATGTGGCACATTGTGCGCCTTTCTGAGTAGTCTCTTCTTCATTAAGCATAGACTCTTCTTGAAGCTGAAAAAGGTAAAAGTTGAAGACCAAAAAAGATTAAATAGAAAAAAATTCTTTAAGTTCTGGTGACTCACAGGGGGCCTTCTCTTGCAAAGGCACAAACCTAGAGCTTTAGTAACTGTTGGATTTTGAGGAAGGTCAAGTGTTGTAATTCTAAATCTAAATTAGTGGGCTAGATGAGAGTGCAGAGAATCTCGTATGCCTGATCCAACTCAAAAACTTCTTTAAAAGAAATACCTCCCCATCTTGATGAAATAGCCCCAATATGGTAATAGAGCTAAGAAAGGGGAAGGATATCCTTCTCAATTTCATCAATAGTGGGTGACTAGCTTATACCTAGGAGTATTATAAAAGTATGGACCTTGTGTTTGATTACATTTGTGATCTCCTCGATTGACAGCGCTCCTCCATCTGATGAGAAAAGTGTGGGTAACCTGAAATTGAGCAGAAAATTGAAATCCTTTTTTATTTCATTAACCTTTTTATTTAACGCTTCCTAGAATTAATGAATTCACTTTCTTTCCTTAAGGAAGCTCTTCGATCAAGAATTCTTACACCTCCTAAAGCCTCTTTAGTGGCTTTGTATAACCTAAAAATGAGGTTTTTCAATTCCGTAGTCTAGGGAGCATAAATTTTTAGAATTCGCTCAGCAACTAGGACCACCTTCTCATCTAATTCCTAAGAATCCCTTAGAAACTACAAGACTGTCTTTAGATAAGAAAATACAACTATGATCCTTTCCCATTGTTTGGATATAAGTCTTTTCAATATTAGGAGGATATGAGATCCTTGCACTACCACCAATTCCTGATGGAATTGAGATTATTTTGCCTTCATATTATCCTCCATCTGGTTCTTCTCTTGGAGGGTGTTTGTTAGTTCAAAATTCAACCTTTCAACATCTTGATCATGAGTCTACAAAAAAAAGTCAATCTCCTTCTTCTCTTATGTTCCCTCTCTATTTCTTCTTGGGCCTTTTGTCAATTCTTAGATGCCTGAGATTGGACACTGTCGATTTCTTCTTGCATGTTCTCATGGATACATTGTTATTCTGTATTTTTTTGACATTTAGCAGCAAGCTCAACAATTAAATTTTCTACGTCAGAAGAAAGCTCACTCTATTGATTTTGGGCCTCCTCAAACAACTTAGTTGATTCTCCCTAATAATCCTATATTTTCCTTATGCAAGGCATTTCCACCTCTTTTCCCTTGATTTGTTCCTATAGCCTACTCATTGTGTCCTTTACATTTACCAACTCCACCTCACACTTCTTTAATTTCTTTTCCAACTTCTCATAATTAGTATAGATCACATTCTGGGTGGCCTTAGCTTGAACCACCTCATAATGTGGGTGTGTTTCACTTAAATCTAGGCCCATAGCTCTTATGTCATAATATTCCATCTACATTTCTTCCTATGGCTTTGATACTAGGGTCTTCATGGTAGAAATAAATAGGGAATTCTTCTCTTCATTGAAACAAGCCTCTATCTTCATAGTAGCTAGTTGTGTCACATTTTTAATCTACAACTTCTATTTTCTAGCATATTAGGCCATATTTGTCACATCAAAAGGACTTCAGAGACTACATGGGGTGTTAATGCTTTGTGAAACAATGGAAGCACTTGGAGAGAGGCTAAATAGGGTGATGAAAGGAGAAGCCTAGGTTGTATGATATTAAAAAGAGGTGAAGGAGAGAACTATCATAGAAAATGGTGGGATACCATATGGGGACTATGGAGGAGGAACACCCATTAAAGTGAAAGGAAAAGTGGGTGGAAAAAGTAACATTTTCCCAAAAGAAGATGAATTCAGTGAAATTAGTAACATGGACACTTCAAATTTTTCAATGGGGGCCCTTTATAGGGTGATTAAAGAATCAATCATGGCCAATGTGGATGATGTTTGCTCAACACATGGGGTTTCCTCACAAGGTTCATTGTGAATATGGCTAAGGGTTCATTTAGAACAAAAAGATCAAAATCTATGGAGGGAAGACTCTTTTCCACACATGGAGGCAGAGGAACAATCAAAGATGTAGAGGAAGAAAGAAAAGGGGGAGAAAAAATTACCTAGGTCATAGAACTCAAATATCCTAGTGGAGCAGACTTCATTTCTTCCTCTCCTCTGGCTAGTGCACTAGATCCACCTTGGTCCTTAACTCGTCTCTTTTTTGTATGATAAAAATATGTAGATTCAGATCCCTTGGTAGTCGATCTTGTTGAAACTTGGCCTTCTTTAGCCGCAACATACCTCTAAGGACCATCAGGTCCTCTTTCCATTTCCTTGGGCATTGATGGAGGGTGTGACCTATGAGTCCTTCTATTTCAACCCCTTTCCTTTCCTAGGCTCCTGAGGCTAGGAAGTGTATAGTGAAAGATCTCCCTATTCAATCTCTTGATTGGTCTCAAGATTACTATCCTTAGTGTCAACCTCTTTGTCATAAATTTCATCAAACTTTCCATCATGTGGTTGGATATACTCATACATTGTGTTGAGACTCCTCTTTTACTATTGAAACCTCTAGAAATCTATCTTCTTTCTCTCCGACCACCCTAGAAACTTCAATTGTGTACTTAGAGAATTTCCCATCAGAAGGATCAGATGGTACTCTATTGTCTTGACATAAAATTCAAGCCATGGTGGTTGGTCAAATGCTATGCAGGCTAAGTTGATGTACAATTTTGTCCTATCTTTGGTCAGGTTCTTTCTTGATTCAAAATACTCCCAGATTTCATGCTTCACAATTGGGAGGTTCTTTATCAAGTTATAGCTCCATGCATCACAAATGAGAACCAGGCCCAAGTGTGCTAATTTTTTCATAGGCACTCTATGTGCCTTCCCTTTTATCAATGTTACCTAGTTGTTGGTAATGGTGAGGGGAGTTGAGTAAGGCCCTTTATTTTTCCTTCCAACACCATAGCTATTGTTAATGATAGTTACTTGATGACATGCCTCTAAAGTAAAAACCCTATATTTTGCAAATTTAGGGAGCCTAAAAGGCTCCTTGATGAAACCATGAAATTTGATGAATGTGAACTCAACTCCCAAGAAATAATCCATCGGGTTTAGTGAGATATTTATCCATTGCAATAATTTGGGAGAGAAATGACCCCAAAGGTTTGGGGACAAGTCTATGAGAAATGGCCTCATACAATAATCCACAAACTAGTAATTATCCCATGTCTTCAAAATAACATGGGTCCAAACAGAAAGTGGTTGTTATGACCCCCTTACATCAAATTTAAAAAATGACAAGTATCTTTTGAAGAATTCAAATTTTTGATGTAAGATAAAATGTACCAGAAAAGAAGAGTCCCTTAATTTGTATTCAATTCCATTATTCCTTAGTTGTTCCACCATCTTTTGAGCTATTATTTCTATGAAATCATAATATTTCTAGCCCTATTCCCTCTTGAGCATAAAGCCCATGCCTATATGAAAAGGATAAATCTTTTTATAATCATCATAGCCATAGATACATGACAACATTGCAAAAAAATCCTGGAGATCTATCTTGAATTTCTCATGCGACAAAGGGAAGGAGAGTTGACCTCCCGAACCAAATCGAAAATTGGGAATGCTTTATAACCACTATTATCCCTTGGTCACTCAAAAATGTCCTAGGAACACTAACTATCAACCCAAAGGTGAGTCAATTCTCAAAAAGGAATACCTAGGAGGGGGTTCATTAAGCTTCGAGGGATTCATGACCAATCAAAAGCTTGGAAAAGGCAACTTAACATTCAACTCATAAAACCTAGTAATGTAAGTCAAATGATAGAGCCAAATGATGAAATTAAGTAAAAAAAAGTTATAATGTATGTACCTAGGAAGTTTGGAAATGTGATGATGATTTTAGAAATAAAAAAATGTTTTCAAAATGTGCTAGGGAGGACTAAGACGCCCTTACTTTTTTCTTAGTCCCACAGCTATTTTTCAAGGCAAATGCAGAATCTTTGGATGACAACACATGATCTAAAAGAATCTCTACAAAATTCCCTTGGGAGGACTAAGACACCCTTGCTACAAACTTAGTCCCATCTTGAATTTCTGAAATCTCTCAATATGATCCTAAGGCTCAATGTCTTCACTTCTTCTTAGATCTTACATCCTAAAACTTCTAGATCTAGCTTGTAGGTGATTTTCTATGAAGATGACAAATTTTTAATGAAACTTTTCACTCTAAATGATCTTCAATTATTCCACCTAAATCTACAAAAAAAAACATTCAAGAGAGGAAAAACTTGTTGATTTTTAGTAAATAGGGGTTTGCCTTGGTGAAACCCCTTGTTGGTATTTAAACCTTGAAATGAAATGAAATAAAAGAGGGAAATGATGAATGAAAAAAATTCTATGTTGATACTCACAAAACCCTTGTTATGAAATATGCAAACTTGTTTGAGATGGCTAGATTGAATGTAGATCTTGATTTAAAGGAATTCTTGATATATCTTTACTTCAGTTGCTTGCTTGAATCAAAACCCTACATCACAAATTTTAGCTCAAAAACACACATGATGCAAGAAGATCTTTGATATGATACTTGACTATTGATGATGCTTCAGAATTCTTGATGAATTTCTCTTGAATTCTCTTCTGATCAAAAAATTTATATTAGGAATGCTCATTCAATTTGATTGATTAGAATTGAGTGAAATAACCTTTTATTTATACTTATATATGCTTAATATCCTAAAATTATGCCACAAATAGATGACATATGAATTCATTAATTAAAGGATGCTAAATGCCATCAAGATTTGAAATTAAATCCTGAAAAGTAACTTAAAATGGGACTAAGACAACCTACCTGGTGTGTTAGTCCTGAGGCATGAAACTTAGGGCACAGACTCCAAAAAGGGTCCTATTTAGGTTTATTTTGAAATTAGGGTCCCAAGACCTTTGGGGGATAAAGACACCCTAGGTGGCATCTTAGTCTTGACCCAAAAATTAGGGACACACATCTAGAATCATTAGATTATCATTTACCATTTGATGTCTGTTAGGATTAGCCATACAAAGATAGTTTATTAAGGTTGTGGATGCAAAAAAGGACCAATTAAGACATAAATAGGGATAATTAAAGCAAGGAGGGCCCAAAGAAGTGTGAAAATGTAAGGGTATGAATTTTAATACACTACATTTAGCTCCCACTTTAGTGAGAAGGTGAACTTTCTTCAAACTCACACTAAAGTAGACAACCACACAATCAAGAGGGGTTCCAATGCACAAATTCTAGTAAAATAGGATGACAATGACCAAGAGGGTGGCCAAGCCCCCAGAATCAAGATCCTATGAAAACAAACATAGGAACAAAAGAAAATGCATGTGGATGATATATGAAGCCATAACTAGATCACAAACATACACCATCAAAGATAGAAAAAGGAAAATAAAGGAAATAGGAAAAAGAAAATGCAATGGATAAAGCTTCGATTGGCCATCCAATGTGTTATGGATTGGGTCTTGGCTATTTTTCCAAGAAAAAAAGGCTTACAAGTGGAACATGTTTCCCACTATGTGAACAAAATCCATGCTCATAAGGGCTAGTGAAGCTAGTTGTCCAGTAGGTGAGCCCTAGGGATCCATATCAAAGTCATGCCCCCATCTCTATAGATAAGGACAAAAATAAAATGCATGCTCACAAGGGCTAGTGAAGCTAGTTGTTCACTAGATGATCCCCAAGGAAACCATATAAAATCCATACCACCATGAATTTAATAAGGTACAAAAAGAAAATGCATGCTCACAAGGGCTACTAGAGCTAGTTGTTCACTAGGTGAGCATTAGGGTTTCATATTAAATCCATACCTCCATGACTTTAATAAGGCACAAAAATAAAACACAACTCAACAAGAAAGAGAGATGTTTGAAGGAATTTTTATTAATTCATGTGAGATCTTAATCTTGGGGGACATTGTTCCTAATGTCTCCAAGAGATGACCAATCAAAGGATAAATGATTTGCAACTTAGGGAATACAGTGTGTCACATCACCACTAAGAGGAATGTAATATGCTAAGATAGATCAAGCTCTTGAAGGAAATTACTCCCAATGTCACCACAAAGACAAAAACACATTGCATGAAGTAAGAAAATCACATCAAGGAACATGAAATAAGGTCAATAAAATAATTCCAAAATAGTGCCAATGTATTCCCCCACTTTAAAGAAATTTCTAAACACCATGCTATGAGAAATTACTTTAAAGTAACCAAAATTGAAAAATAAAAAGAGGTTTTCTCCCTAGAAACACATAAAGGTTCTATGGATTTGGGGTCAATATCTATCTTTGTTGCAATGATATTAAAAATATCAAAATTTTCATCATTCCCCGAATAGACATAGAACTAAAATAATGACACGGAGAGAAAAAAACAAAGAAAAGCCTTTTGAGTGAACATGGAGGAGACATAGGATGTCTGATGCCTTGCATCATCCCCAAAAGGAAAACACATGACAAAAATGAAATTGAAAACAAAATATAATGCAAAATATTTTGGGTCAACATGGAAGTGACATAGGGTGTCTCAATGCCTTGCATCATCCCCAAAAAGGAAAACACAAAATAAAAATGCAAATAAAAGGTAAAGACCAAAGAAAAGGAAAAAATCTTATGACATATAGAAGAATGAAGGTACAAATAGAGGAATGCGCATAGAAAGGAAACATCAAGTAATATGTGGAATCTGTTGGAATATGTGCATCAACTTATTCTTGAATCTCGATTAAGGACTGGACGAATTTACCCTCCATACCATGGAGTCCTTCCTTCCCTTTGGCAGGAGCATAATGGACCTTGGCTTCATCAAAATAATGATTGCATATCAGTGTGTGACAATGTGTTGTCTCACTGATATGCCAATATGTGATAAATGTTGTGTTGGTGAGACTTGGGTTCATCAGTGGAACCCAATCAGTAGTCTCAATGTTAGAACGATACACTCTATCGGTGTGACTTGGGGTCATTTGTGGAACCTTTCACCAGGCTATGCCGATGGACCAATGGCAGATGAAAGTGAATTGGTGGGGACCATAGCATAGTGTACCAACAAACGGGGATCTTGATCTATGGTTGAGATTTGAAAAATCCAATGGTGCTCATTTTATTCCATGCTCAGTTGAGGAGAGTACCAATGAACTCTTGTGAATAGAGCGGAATTGTCTAAGTGTTTGACACTTGGTGGAATGCAAGGTGTACAAGCTTTGAACACGTGTTGTTGTTTCAAGGAAACTTATTGGGAATACTATAGACTCTTTTTGATTCACTGAAATTGCATAAGATCTGTTTGTGTGTCTTAGTGGAATCTGGTTGTCTGGCGATCAGACAGTTATTACCATACCATGGTAGTTCGATAGGCTTTTCTTGGAGCACAGTTGACCATTTTGATAGTCAAAGAGATGGATGAATTTTATGATGAAACATGGCATGATATCATTCATTGATTTTACATCACTGTTGTAAATCAACTGTTATTGGTTGAATGTTTAAATATGTGAAAGTGATATGTGCATTAACTATAAGATCTGATTCAACGATTGACATAATCTAAATCTAGGTAATTCTCTATAACAAAATTAAATGCTTGGGCGACCCGATGTGTAAATGTAGGGCGATCTGATCAAAGATCTAGTTGCTTGTCGGTGAAGTATGGAATTGAATAGATTTCCCCATTGGTTATTAAAAAGTACAGATAGAGACCTAGGGTGACAAAGATTGAGTTCATTGTATTCGTTAATAACATTGGAACATTGAGGGGGTTCGAACTAAATTATGTTTCTATGAGCTAACTATCAAAGAGTGAAGTCTATAAATTTTATGTAATCTATTTACTATAATACAAAGTGACTTTGCTTGGTGTGGTGGTTTTTTCTCTCATAAGGGTTTTCCCACATATATCTGGTGTTATCTCTGTGTATGTTTTATTTCTATTGCCTTTGTCTTATTGGGTATGTGCATCTCAAATGGAAGAAATGTTTTTTGCACTTCCCCTTTGTGGTTTTAATGTTAGGAAAGTGTATTCCACACCTCTGATTTTCCTTTCAAGTGGTATCAGAGCCTGGCCAATTGTGTTATCCTTGTTAGTAGGGATTTTTTTTTTCTAACCCTATTTTACTGGGAGTCTTGCAAAGGGAGAACCAATTACTGAGTCTACTATTTGAGATGGCAACTACTTCAGGAAGAGTAGATATTGAAAAATTCAATGGCAGAAATTTTGAGTTGTGGAAACTCAAAATGGAAGACCTATTGGTGGATAGAGACCTCTAGATTGTTGTGTATGGAACTATACCACAAACCATGAAACAAGAAGATTTGGATCTTGTAGATAGAAAAGCTAGAGGCTTGATAAGACTTTTTCTGGATCATTCTGTACTCCTGAATGTCCACGAGGAGAAGACTGCAACATTATTATGGAAGAAGCTTGGTGATATTTATTAGGGAAAGTCTCTGGTGAATAAGTTATTCCTAAGGAAAATGTTGTACTCCTTGAAGATGGAAGAAGGTGCATTTGTTGCAGACCATCTGAACTCATTTAATATGAGTGTTTCTCATCTGGCATATGTGGGTGTGAAGATAGAGGAGGAGGATCACTGCACGCTTTTATTATATTCATTACTTGACACTTGGGATAATCTTGTAATGGCTATTGGAAGTACGAAAACTACTTTCAAGATGGAAGATGTGGTTGCTTTTTTTCTATCAGAAGAAATGTGGAGCAAGTCTTTGAAGATGTCCAAAGAGGCTCTTTCTATTTGAGGTAGATCAAAGGAGAAGGGTAAGAAGAAGGACAAGAAGTCTAAATCCAAATATGAAGGGATATAAAAGTCTCTTGGAAAAAATTCCAAGGTGAAATGATGGAACTAGGGGTAGCCTAGTCATATTCGAAAGGATTGTAAGGAGGAGAAGAAGAAGAATAATAACTCTTCAGACAATTATTCTTCTCAAAGTGATGCAGACTCCTTCATTGTAGCCTTGGCAACTCAAGCATCAGATGATGTTTGGCTGATTGACTCAGGTGCATCTTTCCACATGACGTCTCATAGAGAATAGTTCTTTAAATATGAAAAGTATGATGGTGGAAAGGTGTACCTAGTGAGTGACTCAACACTAGATATTTTTGGCTATGGAAGAGTCAAAATATAATTCCTTGATGGAAGAACCAAAGGGATTGGTGATGTACTACACATACCACGTTTGTCTCATAACTTACTTTCTATCAGTAAGCTAAATGATGTGAGCATGCAATTTTTTTTCTTGACTGGAGGTTGTTAGATGACTAGAGGATCAATGGTGTTCACTAAGGATGGATGCACAACCTGTTTAATGCAAAAATGTCTCTGTAAAGTCAAGCAATGGTGCTTGTGTAGAGAAGGAGAATGAAACTCCTTTGGGTGAAAATTCCTTGGAGGTAAAAATACTAGTAGAGAAGACCATGTTGTGGCATCATAGACTCTATCACATAGGTGAGAAAGGTTTAAAAACATTGAAAAATAAAAATCTTTTTGAAGGCCTTTTTCATTGTAATCTTGAGTTCAATTTCTGTGAATACTGCATTTATGGAAAGAAACATCGTGTTTCATTTTATTTGAGTCCTCATAAATATTTTGTTGTACTAGATTATGTTCATTCCCGATGTGTTTGGTCCAGTGAATGTTCCTTCATTATCAAAGTCTATATATTATGCTTATTTTATTGATGATTATTCGAGAAGGGAATTTATATACTTTCTTAATTGTAAATCAAAAGTGTTTAGTCGATTTAAAGAATTTAAAACTTTGGTAGAAAATCAAATTGGAAGGAAAATCAAATGTTTGAATATGGATAATGGTAGTGATTTTTTTTTTGCAGATTTTGAAAGAGATTGTAGAGACCATGGGATTAAAAGGCATAAAACTACACCTTATACTCCACAATAGAATGGAGTTTCTGAAAGGTTGAACACGATGTTGATGGAAAAGGAAAGAAGTATGTTGAGCAGTGTTGGTCTAGAGAAAAAGTTCTGAGTTGAGGTTGTGGCTACAACATGTTACCTGGTAAATCATTCTCCTTTCTTTTCTCTTGTTGACAAAACACCTTTGGAAGCGTGGTCTGGTAAGAAGCTCTCTATGAGTAATATTCGTATCTTTGGTTGTGAGGCATATGCATATGTTTTGATAGAGAAAATATCTTAACTGGAGAAAAATGTTGTTAAATGTATCTTCATTGGCTATGGTGTTGGTGTGAAAGGATACAAGCTTTGGAATCCTAATACTCAAAAGGTTTTGTATAGTAGAAGTGTAATATTTTGTGAGCTGAATCCTTCAACATCTAATCAATAGTTAGAGAAAGATCAAAGAGAAAAGAAGAATGATGTAGCTGGAATTCCTCAAACTCCAAAAAAGAGGAACTACATAGTGTACCTGAAACTAAGGAGTGCTCTAGTAGCTCTGAGAGTTCTGAAGAAGAAGAACCACAACCTCAACCAGTAAGAAGTTCTACACTTGAAAAACAACAACCTGATAGTTATAGTTTTTCTATGTTTGATTTGAAGTGTACCTAGGCTTTGATTACTAGCACTGATGAGCCTAGGACTGTAAAAGAGGTGATTAATATGTCTGATTCAAAATCCTAGTTGGAAGCTATGAATGATGAAATGGAATAATTAAAGAAGAATGAAACCTAGAATTTGGTGCCTTTGCCTAAAGTATGAAATTTTATTGGTTGTAAATGGGTATTTAAGAAGAAGACTGGTCCAGATAGCAGTGCTGAAAATTATAAAGAGGGGTTGGTTGCAAAATGGTATTCTGAGGTAGAGGGAATTTATAATGGAGAATATTTTTCCCCTATAGCTAAGATGACATCTATCATATTTTTGTTGTCACTTGCAGTTGCGTATGACTTAGAAATCGAGCAAATGGATGTGAAAACAATGTTTCTCCATGGAGAGATGGAAGAAGAAATTTATATGTCCCAGCCTGAGCACTTCGTTGAAAAAGTTAACTAAAACCTGGTTTGCAAGTTAAATATATCTCTTTATGGTTTGAAACAATCGCCTAGAATGTGGTACCAGAATTTTGACACTTTTGTGTTGTCTATGGGATTTACGAGATCAAAATTTGATAATTGTGTGTATTACAAATTTGAAAATGATCGCATGCTTATTATTAAACTATATGTGGATCATATGTTGTTCATAGGAAATAGTAAGACTATGAATTCTGATCTTAAGTCTCAGTTGTCTGCAAAGTTTGAAATGAAAGATCTGGGTGCAGAAGGTACATTTTGGATATGGAAATAACCACAGATAAAATGACCATAAAGCTTTGGGTCAGCCAGAGTAAGTATATTAACACTGTTTTGGAGAGATTTGATATGAATGATTGCAAGAAGTTAGTTTTTCTAGTTTTGCAGGCAATGAAGCTATCTATTGAAGACTGTCCAAAATCTTCTACTGAGATGGAGGACATGACTAGGATACCTTATGCAAGTGTTGTTGATAGTTTAATGTATGCAATGGTTTGTACAAGGCCAAACATTGCCCAAGCACTGGGAGTACTTAGCCAATTTATGGAAAATCTAGGAAGGACACATTGGGATGCTATGAAAAGAGTGTTTAGATATCTAAGGGGTACTTCAGAATATGTTATGTGTTACCATGGAAATTTGGTTGGTTCACAAAGGACTCTCAACATTTGTGGATATGTGGATTTTGATTAGGCAGGGGACATTGATAGCAAAAGTTCCATCAGTGGATATAATTTCATGTTAAATGGTGGTGCAATCAGTTGGATGAGCAAGCGATAGGCTATAGTCACTTTGTCTTCTACAAAGGAATAATACATGGCAAAAACTCATGCCTGCAAAGAAGTTGTTTGGCTTGGTATTTTGTGTCATGATATTGGTTTTGATGTAGGGAAAAATACTATTTTCTATGACAGACAGAGTGCCATTTGTTTGGTGAAAAATCCAACTTTCCATGCAAGGATGAAACATATCGATGTGTAGTATCACTTTGTTTGATATATGGTGGAGGATGGAAAGTTCTCCTTAGAAAAGGTGGATACTCTAAAGAATTTAGTTGATGCTTTGAAAAATCCAATGAGCATGGATAAGTTCAGATGGTGTGCAAGTTCAATGGGCTTTGGGGCCTATGATCGTTATTAAATTTGAAGTCTGGAGGAAGCCAGTAAGCCTTCGTCAAGTAGGGGCTTGTTGGAAAATGTGCCTCAACTTGCTGGCTTGAATCTATATTAATGACTTGATGAATTTACCCTCCATACAATGGAGCCCTTCCTTCTCTTTGGTAGGAGAATGGTTGACCTTGGCTTCATCAACATAATGATCACATATCGCTGTGTGACAATGTGTTGTCTCACCGATATGCTGATATGCAATAAACATTGTGTCAGTGAGACTTGGGTTCATCGGTTGAACTCAATCGGTAGTCTCAATGATAGAACTATATGCTCTATTGGTGTGACTTGAGGTCATCGGTGTAACCTTTCATCAGGCTACGTCAAAGGACCAATGATAGATGGAAGCGAATTGGTGGGGACCACAACATAATGTACCACGTAGTGATGATATTAATCTATGGTTGATATTTTACTAATCGAACGGTGCTCATTTTATTTTGTGCTTAGTTGAGGAGAGTACCGATGAACTCTTTTGAACTGAGTGAAATTGTCTAACTGTTTGACACTTGGCCGCATGCGAGGTGTGCAACCTTTGAACACGTGTCGTTGTTTCAGAGAAAAATATTGGGAATATTGTAGATGTTTTTTTTATTCCCTAAAACTGCACAAGATGTGTACACGTGTCTTGGTGGACTCTGGCAGTCTAGCAATCAGATGGTTATCACCATATTGTGGTGGCCATTAGGCCATACCGTGGTAGCTTGGTAGGAGTTTCTCAGGGCATAGTTGTTTGTTTTGATAGTCAAAGTGATGGATGAATGGCATGATGAAACGTGGTGCAATCTCATTCATTTATTTTACATCACTATTGTAAATCAACTATTATTGGTTGAATGTTTAAATCTATGAAAGTGATATGTGCATTAACTATAAGATCTGATTCAGTGGTTGACCGAATCCAAATCTAGTTAATTATCTATAACAAAATTAAATTCTTGGGTGGCCCGATGCATGAATGCAGGGTGATCTGATCATAGCTCTAGTTGCTTGTCGATAAAGTATGGAATTTAATAGGTTTCCCCATTCGTTGTTAAAAAATATGGATGGAGACCTAGGGTGATAGAGAGTGAGTTCATTGTATGCGGTAATAGCAATTGATCAGTGAGGGGGTTAAAACTAAATTCTTCTGTCATGAGATTGTATACACCTAAAATTGGTCTAGAGCATCTGATTAATTAAATATAAATTATTTGATTAATTAACCTAATTTCCTCTACTATCGAATAAATAGAAATATTTATTTATATAGTTCACATTTAAATTTATCTTAATTAAATAAACAAGATTAAATACTTTATTTAATTTAATTATCAAATCCCTATTTTATTCTATCACATCGATTCTAAAATAATTAAATAAAGATCAAAAAACTTTATTAATTAATTGCCATATTCTTCTGTTTGATTTAATAAACAACTATCCTATAGTTCGTTTTATTAAATTATTTATTCCTCTTTTGCTAATTTAAATAGATCAAAATATTTGAATTAAAGCACAAAGAATATTCCATCTAAAATTCCTCAAAAATGAATTAGATATCCTATGTCTAATTTATGTAAAAATCATTTCTAAATTAATTGATTGAAACTTCACAGGAAGTTTTGGAGACAAATTCCAAATTCTTCTCTCAATCCTCCTCCATTAATCTTTCCTCTTCTCTTGCCTGGTGTTTTCATGGGTAGAGACAATCTCCATCTCTCTCTCAATCTCCTCCATCTTTCACCATTCAATCCTCCAGATTGAATCCACGCCTCTCAATGCTTTCCCTATGCATTTCTAGAGCTAGGAAATCTATAAATATAGCCTCATTGAACCAAGAAAAGGATCCAGATAATCAAGTTTATGCACTCTTACTCTACAGGAATTCAAGCACAAAGCATCAAACATCCAAGCATTCAACAATGAAGCTTTCATACCATGGCTACCTCCTGTAGCTTCAATTATCTGTTTCATATCATTTCATGCTATTTTAGTTCATTTACCATCTAGTATTATCATATTAAGCTCAATATCACTACATTATCATCCATCTCATTCTTTGAATTGTCATTTTAATAATCATAGTGCACTCACGATCTGAGAGCCATTTTGATTTAATAAATCTTTGAGGATAGAGAACAATATGACACTTTCAATTGAATATTGCTTTGAATAAGTTCAACTTGATTTATCTTTGATATAATGTCTTATTAAGAAATGTTTTGTGCTTTACACCTAATCCCACACTCACAATTCAATTGAAAGAATGAGATGGATGCTAAATGCAGGAAACTAATCCTAGATGATGATTTCTAAATGATCAAACATGAAAATTGACAAATGAAGAGCTACAGGAGGCAACCATGATATGAAAAATTTATTGCTGGATGCTTGAATGCTAAATACTTGATGCTTGGATGCTTGGATTCTTGATGCAATTATGCATAGTAAACTTGATAACTTGGGATCATTTTCTTGGTTCAATGAGGTTGTATTTATAGTATTCCTGGCTATAGAAATGCACAGGGAAGGCATTGAGAGGCTTGGATTCAATCTGGAGGATTGAATGGTGATATATGGAGGAGATTGAGAGAATTTTGGTGATTTTCTCTACCCATGAAAACACCAGGCAAGAGAAGAGAACGGATTGATGGAGGAGGATTGAGAGAAGATTTTGGAATTTTTCTCCAATTTGTCTCCAAAACTTCCTGTGAAGTTTTAAAGCATTAATTTTGACATATTTTAGACATAAATTAGACATAGGATATCTAATTCATTTTTGAGAGAATATAGATGGAATATTTTTTATGCTTTTATTCAAATATTTTTTATTTATTTAAATTAGACAAAGAGGGATAGACAATTCAATAAAATGAACTATAGAAGTTGTTTATTAAATTAAATAGAAGAATATGGCAATTAATCAATAAAGTGTTTGATCTTTACTTAATTAATTTAAGATTTGATGTGATAGAATAAAATAGGGATTTGTTAATTAAATCAAACAAAGTATTTAATTTTGTTTATTTAATATGAGATTAAATGTGAACTATATAAATAAGTGTTTCTATTTATTTAAACAGTAGAGGAAATTAGGATAATTAATCAAATAATTTGTATTTAATTAATCGGATGCTCCAAACCAATTTTAGGTGTATGAATTTTGCCCCTCTTCGAGGTGATGTGTTTATGCATTGCTTCAAAGAAAATTTTGCTGCTACTACCAAAATCGATGATAAAGAAAAATAATTTTGTATGCCCCAGACATTGATTTTCAGATAATTAATGATAATATGCCCCCTTGGGAGATAAATTAATGATTTGATGATTTTTAGATTTTTTCAAAAAATTTAATGATTTTTTGATGATTTGATAAAGATACGATGATGAAATAATTTATCGCCCGACAAATGATGAAGAAAAATAGCCCTCAGATGAATTCCAATTAATTTTACGAATAAAATTAATTAAAAGATAATAAAATCCACCAAAAATACCTTTCCAAAAATTACATATAGTCCAAAAGGTCATTTTCCAAGTTATTTGCACTATTTGAGTTTAAAAAACTTTGTGATAAAGAAACTTGAGCCAGCTGGAGCAGGATGTCGATCCCTTACCACACTCACCATTTCGAGCGCGTTCGACATCATCGACAGTTGGCCGCTTATGGACCTCCGATATGTACCCTTTGACCTCCTCGTACTTCATGAAATTCTATTTTTTATGCATTTTATAGCTTTCCATGTTTTTTGTTCGCTTTAGCACTTTCAAGCCACGTTGTAGTGCTTTCACGCCGGTGAACTAGTGCTTCGGATGCCTATTATAGCGCATCGGAGTGTTAAGGTAGCACTTTCGAGATTCAACGCTTTGGGTGTCTAATTTAGCACTTTTAACTGATAAAGTAGCACTTTTGGGATGTAGCGCTTTGGGTGCCTATTTTAGCGCTTTCATGTCAGGTTTGAATATTTTGACTTAGTGAACCCTAATTTTTTCACTTTTGATCATGTCCATTCTTTGGATTGGTATGATTGATAATCCAAATTCTTGATGTTGGATTGTGATGATTTAAATAAGACTACCTTCTCATGATAGGAAAGAAGAAATCCTATTGTTGATGATCCTCATGATAGGCGAGGAGATGATTCAATATCTGATAAATCTAATGATAGGCGAGATTAGATAATGTTTGATGAACCTCATGATAGGTGAGGTTTGTTGATGTTCGCCCATGAATTTTGATTGAAAATTCATACCAGAGATTTTTTTTTTGGAATAAACTTGATAGTAGAATGACATTTGATTTCTTGACATAGTTTCCTGATTGTGGATTTTTCATTGTGATGATAGGAGCATCTGGGTACTCTCCAGATGTGAGAGTGGTTTCCATGGACCACATACTTGATATCTCATCTGACACCAGATGAGCTTTAGGTGATAGGCCGATGTGGCTTGACCAGTTTGCTCGATATGCCCCAGATTAGGATTAATTGGGGTCTATTGACTGCTTTGGTTGAGAAGTGGCATAGTGACTACGACACCTTTCACCTACCCACTAGTGAGATGTCGGTCACACCTGAGGATGTGTGGTGTATTATACACATTCCATTCATGGGAGAGATCATAGTATATCATTCCCATGGGACCGCCGGTAGAGATGCTCTTTGCAGAGTATTTCAGGATCAAGACATTGCGGGTCTGAGCCTCCGATCAAGGAGGATTGCCGACTGCTACGCGAAACTACCAGCAGTGCTTGCTAGTTTTATTAGAGGTTTCCTTTGCCATGATCACAGGTCAAAGGGATTCCTTGTTGGCTTGGGTAGGACATTGGAGAGCATGATGGTACACGGTACCAGATATGCATGGGGGATGTGCATGCTGGCACATCTATATCATGATCTTCATTTGGTTGTGTACCTAAGGGCATGCAGCTTATCACTAGGGATGACCCTGTTATAGGTGTGGGCATGGGAGCATTTTTATATTGCTCGGCCATTTCCAGTTGCAAATAGACCAATCAGTAGACCCTACGTGTTTAGATATAGAGGTCAGCTTACACA
Source organism: Sequoiadendron giganteum (assembly GCA_007115665.2). Taxonomy (NCBI): domain Eukaryota; kingdom Viridiplantae; phylum Streptophyta; class Pinopsida; order Cupressales; family Cupressaceae; genus Sequoiadendron; species Sequoiadendron giganteum. The sequence goes on from CM021110.1 coordinate 308,411,485, forward strand.
AGCTCGGATGGGCAAGTTAGAACATTGGAGGTGGGTTTTTTATGACACTGAGATAGTTACCTGGTGCCCATACCTTGACTATGAGCAGTGGGATGAGGATGATGTAGTGTTGGGATTTCTCTATGATTCCATGTATCTCATCGAATGGACACCTTTTGTTTTAGAGATATTTTTTTGTGCCACGTATATAGATAGTATGGCATCGTGCAGTGTATTCCATAAGGGGTAGCCCATTATGCTAGGCAACAAATGGATATTCCTAATTGGGGGCCCTGTCTATCGTATGACACTTTAGTAGAGGGATACAGGGCATTGCAACCATCACCCTAGGATATGCATAGAGATATTGTAGAGGCACCAGTCACTGAGGAGTATGTTGCATTCTTAGCTTTGGTTCCACATCCTCACATTACCATCCCAGATGAGCCAGCACCGCTACCAGTGGAGGAGGATGTGGTAGAGGGTTCCACAAAGAGTGAGGGTGGTACTCCGCAGGCAGTAGCACAAAGAGTGGTAGTGATAATAGCAACAGTGATGATAGTGATGGTGGCAGTGGAGGATACAGATGGGTAGGGCCAGCCATTAGTGGTCCATCATCCAGTAGGCCTCGCAAGAGGTGAGCAGTGACAGTGCCACTTGTGAACCAGCAGAGATAGATTGTAGGCCTGCAGACATAGGTTCAGACACTATAGCAGCAGTTGGTATAGGCTTGGGCTTTTCTCCTTCAGACCCAAACTCAAATGCAGGCCCAGGCATAGGCTCATGCTTAGGCTTTAGTGCAGGTTTAGGTATAGTTGACAGCTATACAGACGCAAGTGGCTTTTTGACAACTCAGGGAGACAGTGCTCAGTAGATTGCCGAGAGGTCACAAGAGACAGCAGAGACCCTCTAGAGAGTGGTTGATGGTACGTCAGTGGGGGAATACATGAGAGAGGTTATGCGGGCTGGCCAAGAGGCTTAGTTTTATAGAGGCAGATATCATGATGCAGTGCCTGTTGAGTGTGGAGTTAGTTATGCCCCTTTGAGATCTGGATGGACACATACATGGATAGTTAGTGAGGGGGTGATGCAACCTCCATGTAGAGATCCCAGAGATCCTAGTTCTTTCGGGGGTGGTGGTGGTATAGTTCTTGTTGGGCCCACACACTTTGATAGTAGCAGACCGTAGATGCTATAGTGATTCTTCTTTTTGAGACATGATATATATTATGATGTACCTCATTTTTGATGATGTATTTTTATTCCAAACTTCAATGTATACTTGACACTTGATGATATATATATGAGATGCAATTGATGTGATTTTATGATGGTGTATGATTCTATGTGATGGATGCATTTATTATGTGATGTTTTATGCAATATGTGATGATCTTATTTTAAATGTGATGATGCAATGATAAATGTATATGTAGAACATATGATACGTGGATGTATGATGTGATGTAAATGTATGGATGGATGGATAAATTCATTTTATTTTTAAAGGTGATGATGATAAAAATGATGATCTTATGATTGATGATAATGGATGAATGTAACAATAATAATGACATGACTTGCATTTATTTCATATATGTGATAAAATGTATGGATGGAAATGATGTATGCATATGATTTTGATGGATGATAATGGTAAAATGAACATGATGTACTTATGGTACAATTTAATTCATAATATATTTGATGTATGATGAAATGATGAAACTAAATGATGCGATGAGGACTTTTATATGTTTTTGATGATTTTTGGAATTATGTCAAGTATACTCAGTCTTATTTTTGTAGATAAGATCATCATTGATTTGGAACCCTTTATGCAACAAGTACTCTGCTGATAATGAATATGATTAAATCAATCTAATTTTAACATGTAACTATATGCAAAATTATTGTCATTTTAATAGTCTCTTTGTGCTTTTTGTCATCATAGAGCTTTATTGGATGTTGAAAGTGAATACAAGCATTAATGGTATGGGTTAGACCAATGACGACCTGAGTATTTCTTTCATGATTTTTGATATTGCAAGCGAACATAAGCATCTAGGTGTGATTTAACTAAGATGACCTAAGCATTCATTATGTAAATAGATGGTGGTTAATCATTTTAATGTGTGAATTGTGAATGTCATAGGTGATACATTTGCATAGCACATCCCACGACAATTCATACATTTATATGATTAACTTACATACAATAGATATTAAAAACATCATTCTTCTTCCTTGTTCCTCTAGTTCAATACATCATTGAGTTACTCCAAAGAAATGATAACAATGATAAAAATGCAACATGTTCAACCTTTTCTTAAAGTATTTCAATCATTATTTAGATTAGATCATCCATCCTGATTTTGTGATTTTTGACTGAATTTTGACTTCTTTTTTTTTGGATTTTGATATGATACGGATGTTCAAAGTGTTCTGATGGTGATTGATGTTTACACTTTGATCATTGTTTTTGTTGTGTTTTTGCTAAGCTCATTGTTTATTGCCCCCAGTGATTTCAGGATTTTTCCCCCAAGCTAGGGTGAGACATGACCACATTGCAATGATATGTTCTTGAGATTTTATTGCACCTTTTTTCAAATTTTATGATTTTTTTGTATTTTTCGGGATATTTTAAGATGAAATGAGATGATATGCCTGATTGAAGGAACAAGATGCCCCACAATAGGGTTAATGCAACCATGGATAATTGATAGATCAAAATAAAAGTTTCACTACAAAACATGTCACACAAGCAATATATCTCTTGTCAAAAGATGATAATGATATGATTGATTAAGATGCCAGGAATGATTGATTCCATAAGACATGATGATGATAAGATTGATGATTGTTGATGATTGATTGACAAAAGATATGAGGATTGGATAATCTTTTGTAGCTAGGCTTTAAATATGATTTGTATGATAATATTTTAGGTTGAAAATGGACATGATGACATGAATTTTGATAAGCTAGAATATATGGAATGGAATAAAGTGAGGATAAAAATGATGAATGGAGGTGATCAAGATTAACTAGATAAGATACAGACACAAGGCCCAAGTGTTTTTCCCCTATTCCTCATCAAGACCAAGGAAAGGAAGAAAGGATGTATTTAGTAAGAATGATGGAATATGGATAAGATGAAAGATATGGTATGGAAGATATGGATAAAGCGTATAGGATAAGATATATGATGTTCAAGAAGATCCTTAACCTGTAAAGATCAAAGGTGGAAATGTTAGGAATGAGCATAGAAAGGATAATGACCATGAATGATAAGATGGATAAAACTTGTCCCTAAGTGTAGAGTGCAAGAGGAATATGGAAGATAGGATATGGATGATAGGCTTAAGCATAAAGTTTCACAACAAAATATCCCTCTAATAAACCATGCCAATGGGAATTAGATTCCTAAATATTGGCAAATTAATGATATGATGGAAGAATCTAAGGACTTATGCAAAGGTTTGGATTAAAGGAGAATGATGGGGGATGAATGTCAGATAATGGATAGGAGGTTGGAAGACATGTTGATGGATAGATGGAAAGGGTGGAAAGATCAACATTGGCACACACCTTAAAGGGTGGTGGAGTGATGGACAAAAAATGGATTTGGAAGGTGATAGGTTATTAGATGGAAAATTGGAGGAAGATTTTGGGTTAGCAAATTTGCATGCCAATTTATATTTTATTGCTTCTATGAGACTTTTAGGAATCCACATGATTTTTTACTTCAATTTTTTCTTTGTCATCCTTTGCGGCCTTTCACATTTTTCTTTTTGATTTATGGACCTTTGTGGTCTTTGAAAATTTCCTTTTTGTTTTGATGGGCCGTTGTGGCCTTTTGAGATTTTCTTTCGATTTATGGACCTTTGTGGTCTTTGAGATTTTTTCTTTGATGGGCCTTTGTGGCCTTTTGAAAATTTCTTTTGATTTTGGATCAATTTTTCTTTTATTTTTGCGTGTCTCTTCGAGGAGAAATGTTGATCCTTTGATACATGTGGATTTTGATATAGAAGCTTTTGATATTTGGCTCCCAAATTTCTTCCAAGAGCAATGGGAGGGGTGGATTGAGATGAATGATATGGAGGTATTATGGATGAGTTAAGGTGGGTATAATTTTGAAAGGGCATCAATGATGTGTGCCTTTGTTGTTCTTGAGAAATAGGATATGGACCTAGGATAGAGGGAAGGTTTGATGGACTAGGATGAGGACCTAGGATAGATGGTATGTTTGGAGGATTAGGATGAGGACCTAAGATAGATGGTAGGTCTGATGAACTAAGAAACTTATGTGTATAACCAAGGCCATGGTGATATGGGTTTCTTTGAATAAAAAGGAGTTCTAGGATACCTTGTTCATGAAGGCCTAATCCTTTTCCTTTGTAATTCAAACTTTGACATATTTATTTACCAATGGGATATGTATTGTTTGTGAAACAATATGCGAGTCCATTTTGGGGAGGATATGACATGGATGAGAGGATAGGTGTTGGAAGTAAACCAGAATGGATAAAAGTGGAGGATCCTAGTTTATAGGTGTGGGGTTCATGGATAGCTTTAATATGTGTGATAGGTTCTTGACATGGGGATGATGGTGTGTTTTGATCTTGATTTGGAAAGGAATTATGAAGTGGTATGAAAATAATATCTTGATCATGAGAAGGATAAACATCTTCAATGGATGAAAGGGTATCCTTGAATGGAATCATATCTTGACCTCAATGAGGAAAGAAATCATGAGATTGTGTAGAAAGCATGTCTTGATCATCAATTGGTAAGACATCAGTAGATAGGATGGAAGAACTATCATTCTCTTGTGATCTAACAAAATCATGAGATGGTATGGATTGATGAGATGATATGGAAGAAGAACCTGGAAGGATAGTTGTCTCTTGAGATGGAAGGGAATCATTTTGGATGAAAAGTGAAAGGAGGGGATCATCATAAGATTCTTGAGAAATGGGATCTTGATCAAAGATTGGAAGAATTTTTGGAATGTTGATAGTGGAAAGAATATTTTGATCTTGATGTGTAGGGGAGTCTATGCTAGCATGCTTTGGATTGAGAGATTGACATGAATCATTGGATGTTGAAGATATGATAGAAGAGGATGATTTAGCTTCAGTGAAATAATCTTGAGGTTTATTTTGGCTTATTGTGGATGGAGATAAATGCATCATATGATAGGATTGCTCAATGTCATTTGTGTTTGAGGACTTAGATTTGGGCTTATGGATCTTTTGTAAAAATTCAAAGAAATCGAACTTGGATGATGTAGTTGTTGGTGGAGAGGGTGTCATGTCAAGATATTTTTTAGAGGAATAAGCACGAATGTCTAGCAGAAAATGTCTCTTTGTGGTTCTTTCCCTTTGCACATCCCAGATTTGTTGTTGAAGTTTTTTCATTTGATGACTTAGAGCATTCAATTGATCCTCATCTATTTTGGCCATGGTGGTTTGAGTTTCAATTTCCCGTTCTTTGGATTTTTAGTCTTCGTGACCTTATTAAAATGGAAATACAAACTTTATTTGTTTTCAAAAAAAAATTCATCTTAGCTTGGTATAGTGTCAAGGATATTAACTCAAGTAAAATAGAATGATAGATTCTATTGATTTAGACTAAGTTGAGAAGTTTGATTATACAGTTTAGTTTCTTTGATTTAGGATGATTGATCCTAAAACATAACATAATAATAAAATATGTTTGATTGAGACACTTTTGGATTGTAGATCTTGGTTTGATTTGAACAAATTCAATTGTAAAGTCCAATTTATGCAAGTTTAAGACTCTGTTTTGATTTAGGACATTTTATGATCTAATAAAAAAAATCCAATTTTTGATGTTAACTATCTAACAAGGGTTTCCCATAGCTTTTTGTTTTATTTGTGTTTTTCAGGATGATCTTATTTGAATTAATTTTTTTGAAAACACAACAAGCATTTGTAAAAAAAAAAGTTGTTTCTAGAGTCTAAACAACAAGTCTATGTTTAAGAATCAAACATGATCCTTCTTGATTTCCATTGGTTTTTGATAAAGAATAAACTTCAAGAATACTCAATCTTAAGGTCAAAAGGACCATCGTTATACTCAACAACCCACATCTTGAAATTGCATTGACGCACATAGCCGTGTCACCCTCTAGAGGGCGCCCATGTTTTTGTTGTTTCCAGGTGCATACTTAGAGTTGGATTTATCATCCTCTGAGAAAACAGTCCTTGGAAATTATATGGTGAGTGTCTTGGGGGTAGATTCTTCCCTCCCCTTGCACTTTGAGTATGGAAATGTTTGGTTACTAACTCGATAGGATTCTACACTATGGTTTGTAGATAGGGTTTCCGTTTGGAGCGGAAAATGATAAAATCCCTCAAGAGACCTCCCAATCTTTAGAACAAATATTTTTGGGATGGTTATATTGCACACTTCCATCAAGTTGGACTTTCATCAACAACTTGCTTTTGATTATAGTGGGTTGGAAAACCTGGCTTTGGTTGTTCCCACTTAGGTCATTCCCGTAGGGTGAGTACTTTTTCCCACTATGACAAGCCTTCTAAAGGATTTAACAAAGCGTAAATAGCATGAAGTAAAAGTGAATTAGGAATTTTGGTCACCTAGTTAAGGGGAGAGCATAAGCCTACTCACCACAAGCACATCATATAATTTTTTATGTTTTAAGCCCAAAAGACAATTTTCTAATCTATGTGGAGGTGTTTCTTCACAAAAATCATGATGTTCTTTTTAACTTTATACTGCAAAAATGTGATGACTACCCTAGGATTGTTAAATTTTCTTTAAGAAAAAAAAAAAGTGGCTACCCTAGGATTGATACATTTTAATCCAAGTGACTACCCTAGGATTGGTTCTTTTTAACCAAATTTTGACAAAGCTTGTGTAGATGGTTAATTTTAAGCCCAAAGCAATGCTAGTTGTTCCTAAAGCATGAACAGAAAAATAATATATGATGGGTTATTTTCCCATGAGTGTTTGAAAACACTATTACAATGGATATCAAATGACTCTTTTCACTTTTTTTGAATTTAATGCTCTATATTCCTCTTAAAACCTGCAATAAATGCTCCAAATGTTAGATGAGACTAAGAAATAAGAAGATATAAAGGTTAGATGAATGATTAAGCATAAAAACCCTAAAATTTAGACCAATTTACAATGTGATTTGACTTTAAATGTAAAATTTAAAATTTAAACTCTTCAAAAAGTGCTAAAAATGTACACGATTGCATAGCTTATGAAATTCTACCCCACTTCAAAAAACAAAGTATCAAAAAAGACCTTCGTATGACCAAGAGATGACCATTTTAAGATTGACTGTCAAAGCACTCAAACATAAGCGCTAAAAAAGGTATGCGCTAAAAGAAGTCACTGAAGCGCTAAAATAAGTCACAAAAGCTCTAAAATAAGTCACAGAAGCGCTATTTTTTTATGAAAGCGATAAAATAAGTCACGGAAGTGCTAAATAAGTCACGAAAGCGCTAAAATTTTATGAAAGCACTGAAATAGAGGATGAAAGCGCGATAGTTTGCCACGAAAGTGCTAAAAATTTTAATGGAAGTGCTAAAACAGAAATCGTTGGGAATCTGCATGACACTTTTCAGAGAAAATGATAAAAATGGGGGAATCCTAAGCGCTATATCAATGAAAGCGCTACATTATCCTATGGAAGCGCTAAATTTTTAATGTAAGCGCTAAAAATCAAAGCACTAATCTACCTACTGGAAGCGCTACACCGGAGTGAAAATGCTAAAATAGACAAAAAACGTGGAAAGCTATAAAATGCATAAAAAGCAAAATTTCACGAAGTACGAGGAGGTTAAGAGGTACATACTGGAGGTCCATATGCGGCCAGCTATCGATGATGTTGAACGTGCTCGAAATGGTGAGTGTGGTAAGGGATTGGTATCCTACTCTAGTTGGCTGAAATATCTTAATCACAAAGGTTTTTAAACTAAAATAGTGCAAATGACTTGGAAAATGACCTTTTGGACTATATATAATTTTTGGAAAGGTATTTTTGGTGGGTTTTATTATCTTTTAATTAATTTTATTTGTAAAATTAATTGGAATTCATTTGAGGGCTATTTTTCTTCATCATTTGTTGGGAGATAAATTATTTCATCATCGTATCTTTATCAAATCATCAGAAAATCATAAAAATTCCAAAAATTCCAAAAAACATGAAATCACTAATTTATCTCCCAAGGGGGTATATTATCGGTAATCATCTGAAAATCAATGTTTGGGGCATACAAAATTAATTTTTTTTATCATCAATCCTAGCAGTAGCAGCAAAATTTTCTTCAAAGCAACGCATAAACACATCACTTCGAAGAGGGGCAAAATGTATACACATAAAATTGGTCTGGAGCATCCGATTAATTAAATACAAATTATTTGATTAATTATCCTAATTTCCTCTACTATCAAATAAATAGAAATATTTATTTATATAGTTCACATTTAGATTCATCTTAATTAAATAAACAAGATTAAATACTTTGTTTAATTTAATTATCAAATCCCTATTTTATTCTATCACATCGATTCTAAAATAATTAAATAAAGATCAAAACACTTTATTAATTAATTTCTATATTCTTCTGTTTAATTTAATAAACAACTATCCTATAGTTCATTTTATTAAATTATTTATTCCTCTTTTGCTAATTTAAATAAATCAAAATATTTGAATTAAAGCACAAAGAATATTCCATCTAAAATTCCTCAAAAATGAATTAGATATCCTATGTCTAATTTATGTCAAAATCATTTCTAAATTATTTGATTGAAAATTCACGGGAAGTTTTGGAGACAAATTGGAGAAAAATTCCAAATTCTTCTCTCAATCATCCTCCATTAATCTTTCCTCTTTTCTTGCCCGATGTTTTCATGGATAGAGACAATCTCCATCTTTCACCATTCAATCCTCCAAATTGAATCCAAGCCTCTCAATGCTTTCCCTATCCATTTCTATAGCCAGGAAATCTATAAATACAACCTCATTGAACCAAGAAAAGGATCCAGATAATCAAGTTTATGCACTCTTACTCTGTAGGAATTCAAGCACAAAGCATCATTCATCCAAGCATTCAGCAATCAATCTTTCATACCATGGATGCCTCCTGTAGCTTCAATTATCCGTTTCATGTCATTTCATGCTAGTTTAGTTCATTTATCATCTAGTATTATCATATTAAGCTCCATACCACTACATTATCATCGATCTTGTTCTTTGAATTGTCATTTTAACAATCATAGTGCACTCACGATCTGAGAGCCATTTTGATTTAATAAATATTTGAGTAGAGAGAACAATATGATGCTTTAAATTGATTATTGCTTTGAATTAGTTCAATTTGATTTATCTTTGATATAATGTCTTATTAAGAAGTGTTTTGTGCTTTACACCTAATCCTACACTTATAGAGATAACTATCAGAGAGTGAAGTATGTAACTTGTATGTAATCTATTTACTATAATATAAATTGGCTTTGCTTTGTGTGGTGGTATTTTCTCCCGTAAGGGTTTTCCCATGTATATCTGGTGTTATCTTTGTGTATCTTTTATTTTTGCTGCTCTTGTCTTACTGTGTATGTGCATCTCAAAGAACTTTTTTCTGCACTTCTCCTTTGTGGTTTTAGCATTAGGAAAGTGTATTCTGCACCTCTTCTTTTGCTTTCAAAATCACATTACACACATGCAAACAACCAAAAATAAAGCCAAAAGAAAAGAAAAAATGCTAGTTAAGCACATGCGATTCAACCATCTAGCAAGTCATCCACATCCAAGTCTTGTTCAGTATATGCAAAATTAGAATCACTAGTGAGAGGGACAATTTCAACTACTGTACTAGGAGAATCACCAAGTTCAACACCTGGTACATCAATCGGTTTAGGAGGATCATCACAGTTGTTATTGTCTAAGCTCATGGAAGAGGAAAATAAAAAATTCAACTTATTATGCACTTTCTCATCAATTTTTAGTATATCTTCATTGTCATTAAAGTTAACCACAATAGGAGGATGCATGATAATATCCATAGAATCTTTTGGTCCTTGTTGTGTTAGAGATGTAGGATCTATTTGTTTTGGTAAGGGAGGAGGCTCATCAGTTATTTCTTCTATCAAGTTCATATTTTAATTTTCATTGTTTCTCTCTTCATTCATCTTTTGAGCAATAGAACGAAATCAACACCTACTCTTTCTAGCATTTTTTTTCTTTTATTAAGGTTTTCAAGTTGTATTTGTGTAGGATCGGGTTTGTCAACCATTGGTTTTGTTTCTTATTGTGAGGAAAGAATAGAAGAAACATTGGAATGTTTCTCAACCACTTTCTCTTTGGCTTTATAATTTTTCTTAGGAGGCGGATTAGGACTTGTTTGGTTTTCTCTTGGACTTTTGTAGGAAATAGGCAAGGGGTTATTGATGAATGGGTCTTGGTTAGATGAAATGGCTTTAGGTTCAATATTTTTTTCTTCAAGGAGGGGAGGAAAATTTTCAAGGGATAGCTTTGCCTTGCATTTTTCTTTGAACTTTTGGCAGGATGGGAAAAGAAAGTCCTCATTAGGTCTTATAGGTTCCATGGGGTTAGGCCAAAAATATTCTAATGAATAATTTCCATGAGAAGACAAGTCTAAAGCCACTATGATTCATAGTAAATATTTCATTGTTGACTGGAAAAATTAAGCACTTATGGACAACGGATGAGGTCACATTCATGGAGTGAAGCCATTTGTAGCCTAATTTAACATGAATTTGGTTTGAACTAGAGATGACAGAGAATGATACATTTAATTTCTCCAGTCCTACTTGTAAAGGGAGTGTGATCAATCCCATCATAGCATGAGAAAAACCATCATGTTTTTAAATAGATGCTTTCATTTCATTATATCTATCTTGAGTGAGTTCATGCACATATAAGAGTTATTTTGTGATCACATTCTCTCCATAGACTAGATCAATTAAAATCCTAGGAGTGGGTCTGTTATTGATTCTACCAGCTATGTAAAGAGTACCACCAAGTGCATTTTTTATTGTTTCTTCTGAAAAGAAATTAATTTCAATAGGCATTATGGTTTATTGTTTATGAGGCTAGATTTCAATCACTCCTATCATTGTATCAATAGGACTTTGGTCATTAGTATCCATAGGAAATTTTTCATTATTTTTCATGTTTTCATCATCTATGTCAACATTCATCATATTGGGCTTAGCTTCACTAGTGTTGACAAGTGAAATATTATGGTTAGTCATGAGATTGGTAAAGATTTCTAAGTTTTTTAGGAGGAGCTACAGATTTATTACCTTTTTCATTCACCTCTCCAATTTGGATATGATTAGAATCAATGAGGTCTTGCACAAGATGTTTAAGACACTTACAATTTTTTGTATCATATCCTTTTTGTTGGTGATAAGAACAATAGGCAGTGTTTCTAAAGCTCAGAGGTAATGAATTGCTAGGGTCAAGAGGTCAAATCGGAGGTAAGGTAAGCATGTTCTTGTTTAATAGTTTATTCATGATATTATGAAGTGTGTCAAGTAAGGGAGTAAATTGTCTTTGCAGATCTCCAAAGATATATCGATTACTCTTATTTATAGCAACTACTTGGTTATCGAATTGCTAGGTAGGTTGGGAGGTAGAATTTAGCTGAAGGAAACTTTTAGTTTGTCTTTTGAAAGGCTAGTGGGTACTTTGGTTTGAAGATTTAGACTTTTTCAAGATGTGTAGAGGTGGTTTTTTTCTCACAACTACCTATAGAATTTTGATAATCTCTAAGGGAAGTGCATAAGTACATGAAGGAATGGAATTTAATCATGGTAAGCTTGTCTCATATCTTACTTTGTAAATTTTCTATGAACATCTTTTAAAGGTGAGAATCAGGAATCTTCACACTAATTTGGGAATAGAGCGATTGGTAATGTGAAATAAAGTCAGTGAATTTTTCAACCTCACTTTTATTACATCTCATAAAATAAGATAAATTCATTTCAAGAACCATATGCACTTGGAAATGGTTAATAAAGGCTTCAAAAAGTTCACTAAATGAATGAATTGAGTTATTCGGTAATGTAGAAAATGAGTCCAAGGCAACATCTGTCAAGGATCAAGGAAAGCGCTTAGCCAAAATTTTGTCTTAAAGGAAAAAGTCAATACACAAAACAATAAAGGAATTAAAATGATTAGAAAGATCTCCCTTTCCTCCATATTTCTCAAATCTATGGATCTCTATACCTTGTGGCACCAAAGTTCTCAATATCTCAAAAGATAGCGGGTTTCTTCTGACATAGAATGAAGGTGGGACACACTTTTTTTTAATTTATGGTGGAAACTTGACATTGAATAGATGAAAGGCTTTGTAGACAGTGGTTAATGATAGGGTCATTGTTTTGAGATGGAGGTGAATATGGTGGTGGTGTGTATGTGTTGGGAGGAAAAGTGAATGGATTTATTATAGGAGGAGATATAAGGTTAGATGCCACATAAGTATAAGGAACACTAGTGGAAATATTTGAGGTAGGAAAGAAATTTCTATTTGGTTACATCATTGTAGTCACTTGAGGATTGGTATAGGTGGGAATAGAGGTTATGGTCAGAGGGGGATAAGTTTGAATTCCTCATTGGCTTTGCACATTGTTTGAAGCTTGATCACCATTGGTGGTGGAAGGAAGATGTTTTCCAAAGATTTGAGCTATGTTACACATAAATTCTAGTCCTTCATCACTTTCCATTATGAAGTGAATACTATCTATGGTAGGTATAATAGTGTTGGAAATATTTTTAGTACTCATTCTATCTTGTAAATGAGCTAGGTCTTCATGCATTTTCATTATGTTTTCTTGAGGGATATGATCAACCATTGTTTGAACACTTGGCATAGCACTTGTAGTTAAGTTAGGAGTAGAAAAAGAGGTATCAAAGGTAGATTCCATACCTAATGAACTATTACCAACACTAGGAGTAAGACAGCTAGATAACCCAATATCCACAATGAGTGTTTTATCATGGGATGCCACCATTGTCGCACTTCGTCTCACCACAACATTGAAAGTAGGACACCAAGTAGTAAAACTCATACAAGGGATAAACCAAATAAATTTAAATGAGAAAAATATCCTATGCTTACAATTACACTTGAAATGAAATAAATAGAGATAACAATAATTCTACAAACTATAATAAAACACAACAAACAAAAGCATTGAAAAGAAATTTGAAATCTTGAGAACTAGAAATTCAAAGTCAAATGGGACTAAGATGCCAGTAAGGGTGTCTTGGTCCTACTAATGGAATTCTAAGGTTCCAGAAATTGGAACATATACCAATTAATAGAAACAAGATTCTGAGGGAGCAACCCATAGAGGGATTAAGATGCCAGTAAGGGCATTTTTTTCCTAGTAGAGGGTTTTTTTAGAAAAAAAAGGTAGATTCTAAGTTTTTAACACTATTCTCAAGTTGCCTACCTATGGACCTAATGTTTAGAAATAAAAAATTGAGAAAATTAATGCAAGAAAAAAAAATTAATGTAAATCAATTGGATGCAAATTTGAATGCAATTTTCTTTTAATTTTCAATCCAATAACAATGTTCCTAAATGCAATTAGGATGATTGACAATGCACCTTTTTAGTTTTTCAATGAGATAGAATGATGCAAGAGAGAAAAAAATACAACCTATATGCACTTTCACTGATGAAACATGCAATGAAAGACTGAATGCAACCTAGATCTTGGACTTTAATGAACTCCAAATCAAAGAATTAATGCTCCAAAATGTCAAGTTCACCATAATGAACTAAATGGGGAAATGGGAATGCTTTATAACCACTATTCTCCCTTGGTCACTCAATAATTTCCTATTAACCGAAATTGGATTGACTATCAACTCAAAGGTGAGTCAAATTTCAACAAGGAAGACATAGAAGATGGTTATTTAAGCTTTGAGGGGTTCACCACCAAGAAAAATCTTGGAAAAGACAACTTAACATTCAATTCACAAAACCCAGTAATTCAAGTTAAATAATGGATGAAAATGATGAAATTAATTAACAGAAAGTTATAATGTATGTGTTAGAGTGAAAAAGACACTGAGAGGGGGGGGCAAATCAGTGTCATTAACAATTTTGAATTTTTTTACTAAAATTGAAATAAACCAGATTTATGCTATCATTTATCAATGATAAACTCATTCATGTATTGAATACAATCACATATAACTGAAATGGGAATTATAATAGTGAAACATATCATATTAAATAATTAATGCAATGAATAAGATGAACCACAGATAAGAAAAACAACATAAGATATGTCAAGTGGAAAACCCTCCTGGGGTAGAAAAAAAACTCCTAAACTACTGCCTTTCTAGGCTTTTATTTTAATAATCACTTTTGACAATGTTTCATAGGCTGATTTCTAAGCACCAACCCCTCTTTTAGAAACACCAATTTCAAGGAGCACCAACCCCTTTTTTGTTTTCAGTAAAACATACAATGATACACAGGATCTCTTTGTTTCTCTCTTATCTATCAATTGCCTCTTGACAGACAATATCTAAAATCCTCAAGGTTCCAAGATGAACCTTCAAAATTTCAGCCATTTTCAAGTCTTAAGACAACTTGATAATTAACTCATATTTCTGATTTTCAATCTCAAAAATAGGCATTTCTCCAATACAGTCAATGTGATGTACTCACACTGGTTTTCACTATATTTCTCATACATTTCTCATAGTTCTTAAAAATAGTTAACCCTATCTCACTATTTCTCAAGAATCTAAAAACTAATCTCTCACAATTTTTTCAAGACTAAAAGCCATAATCCCTCTATTTTTCTTCCTACACAAATTTCATCATTACATCTCAAGGAAATTACAACAATAAATTATTTTTCATATTTCAAAACAACAGAGGCTATTTTAAAAGTACCCATTTTATGTCAAATAACATTTCCACGTATTACTATGTTTTTCAGAAAATATTCAACATGAAGGTTTTCTTTTGACAAGAACATTCAAGGAATGTGCAATTTTAGAAAGGAGACTGAACCCTGTCCACATAAGGAGCCTACATAGGCAATGCTAATTCAAACAACATTAAACAAAAAAATATTCCATGTACAATACCCTTGAAAACTGTTGCAATAGTAATGTAACTGAAACCCCATTATAGTGCAACTGAAACCTCATAATAATGTACCCAAAAACAATTATCACCAAATGTAGGTGATAGACTAAAAGGATTTGTAGAACTCATGATTATCCATAGATAAAAAGCACCATCCCTTAAAGTAGGAGCAGAATTAATATGGTAAAATATTTTATTATGCATTTCAGATTATGTGAAATCGACATGCATTATTTCTGACCATGAACAAATAAACCCATTTTACCATTTTCTAGATAAAAGTAAACACATTTCTTCTATTATAAGAGCTAATAGAAGTAATGGTTGTAAAAAATAGTTGAAAAGATGAATACCTGAGAAGAATGACAGAGACTATCACGAATATATTTACTAGACCGGTCAGAGAGAAGAATGACCTAGACTCCTTCCAATTTCGAGCCTTCACCCAAAGACAAGAAGCTGATACAACCATCGACCAAGGTAAGGATCTTTCAGATACCCTCATTTTTTGTCCAAGTGTTTCAAAAGGCCAAAACACACAATGAAATGGCTGAGAAGATTTATATGGTGGCGGCTAAGTTAGGGTTCTAAATCCTCGAGCATGTGGAACACAAAAATTATTGCCATAACTTTCCAAGGCAATTCAATTGATTACATTTACAAATTATGATAAAGTTTGAAGTGCAAAAGGACTAAAGTAATAATTAGAAACCCATAATGCATTTTGAATTCTGTGGACAGACCAATGCAATGCATGTCGACCATCTCATTACCTTTGAATGCATGCACACCATAGATCATCATTATCAAAGTTCAATTATTAATCAAGTGACATGCTGACACAATAATGCCTTACATAATTTGTCATGACCACTTACCAAATTTTGATTACCTTATTCATCCTTGTTTCCAAGGAATCAAATCTATGTCACTTCCATAGTGACTTTTAAATAAACATAACCCCATACCTGTTGTCGGCCTTAAGGCCTAGTGATTTATCAACCATAAGACCCAATATCATATGCAAATGTAATGATCAATTCTTTTACAATTATTCAAAGCCAATTGCCATGATATAATGCCCAATATATCCAATGCCTTATGAAATGTAATAAAGTCTGATTCCATGCCAATATCAATATACCATATGCCCAAGCCATTACCATGTGTTTCATATACCCATTCCAATATCACTATATCATATGCCCATGCCATTAACAAT
This sequence comes from Sequoiadendron giganteum, assembly GCA_007115665.2. Taxonomy (NCBI): domain Eukaryota; kingdom Viridiplantae; phylum Streptophyta; class Pinopsida; order Cupressales; family Cupressaceae; genus Sequoiadendron; species Sequoiadendron giganteum. The sequence continues at coordinate 308,427,838 of CM021110.1, forward strand.
TATTTAAGGAAAACCGGGAGGGTTTTCTTAAGACTAAGAACCAACTACATTTGAAAATCCCAAGAACCAAGATAACTGAAAGTATTACCTGCCAGAGTCTGAATAGAGAAGCAAAACTCTGATGTTATTCAGAAAATTGTATCAATGTCATGATGTTATAAATCTGAACAAGCCAATAACATATAACCCTCTAGATCATTGTAGCACAAAATGTCAAACCACAATCATATCACCTGAGCATGGGAACATTATCCTATAAAGAAGATTCCTTATGATTTGCACATAGAGCCAAGAGATCAGTGCCATCAAAGATAACATCATAGTGCCAAAGTAAGTATGCCAATGATAGAATAAAAGAAGTGAAATTGAATAATGAATCATCAAGATGCCAAACTGAAACACAATATTGTCATCAAGGAAAAATAGCAAAAGAGAAGCTCAAAAAACTCCCCCTTTGTCCTTGATGGTAAGAACTGAGCCAGCAAGCTAAAATACTGAACCAAAACCAAGAGCTGATAATTCTCCCCCTTTTTGTTACAAGGATAAAAGGAAGACAACAATGAAATTCCATGAAGCTACAAATATAGCAATGGATCATAAATGTATGAGCTGCAAGGAGAGCTAACCATCTCCCCCTATCACCAAGATAGAGTATTAAGATAGCAAGGATTGAGAGACAACTCCCAATCTAGATCGAAGTCCTTCAAATACCTCTTTAGCCAAAGGCTTAGTAAAGCTATCAACAACTTGTTCTTGTGTAAGAATATATTGCATAGAAACCTTGTTAGTCAGTACCTTCTCACAAAGAAAGGGAAATTTAATAGCAATGTGTTTAGTGTGAGAGTGCATAACATGATTTTTGGAGATATTAATCACACTAGTATTATCACACAAGATAGAAACAAGTTTGGGAATGCCAATACCCATGTTAGATAGGTTTTGTAACATCCAAATTACTTGACTACAATAAGAGGTGGCATCAATATGTTTTTCTTCAGCAGTGGAGAGTGAAACAGATTCTTTTTTTTTGTTGTTCCATGCCACTAATTGATCACCAAGAAAGAAAGCAACACCATTGGTTCTTTTCCTATCATCCAGAAAACCAGCACAGTCAGAATTAGTATATGTAGTTAATGAGAAATCATTGATTTTGGGATACTAGAGTCCATAATCAAGAGTGCCCTAAACATATTTAAGAATCCTTCTAACAACACTAATATGAGATTCCTTAGGAGATGACTGGAATATTGAAACCATGCAAGCAACTTGCATTATGTCAGGTCTTGAGGCTGTTAGATATAATAGGCTACCTATCATTAACCTATAGTCAGTTGGATTTATAGTAGGAGAATCATCAACCTTGCTAAGTTTGCAATCAGTAACCATTGGAGTTCTAACTAGATGGCATTCATCCATTTGAAATTTCTTTATCATCTCTCTTGCATATTTTGTTTGAGAGAGAAAAATACTAGTTTCAAGTTGAGATATTTGAAGACCTCAGAAGAAGGATAGCTCTCCCAACATTGACATTTCAAACTCAGATTCCATAATCTGAGAGAATTTTTGACTCAAAGCAATATTGTTGCAGCCAAAGATAGTATCATCAACATAGATTTCAACAACTAGAATATCAGAACCTTCAATCTTAACATAAATATTGATGTCTACACCTTCTCTAATAAAGCCTTTTGAAATTAAATGACTATCCAGTTTGGAGTACCAAGCTCTAAGAGCTTGTTTTAGGCCATACAAAGCTTTTTTCAGCTTGTAAACATGATTAGGGTTGTTTTTGAAAGTAAACCCTTCAAGTTGTTCTATAAAAACTTCTTGATCCAAGTAACCATTCAGAAAAGAAGTTTTGGCATCCATTTGATATACAATAAAGTTCTTGAAAATAGAATAATCCAAGAATATTCTAATGGATTCAAGTCTAGCTATAGGTGCAAAGGTTTCACCGAAGTCAATACCTTCTTATTGAGCATATCCTTTATAGACATATCTAGCCTTGTTGTGAACAACATGGCCATTTTTCATCATGTTTCTTTCTGAATATCCATTTTCCTCCTATGAAATTTTTCTCATCTAGTATTGGTACTAGCTCCCAAGTCTGATTTTTCTCAATTTTTTCAATTTCATCCTGCATTTCATTAAGCCAACATTCATTAGTTAGAGCTTCATCAAATGTTTTTGGCTCAAACTATGTAATTAAACAGAAACCAATAATCTCATCTATGTGATCTTTTTCGTCAGAGTTAACAGTTCTTCTCCTTGTTTGAACTCTTGTAGATTTATCAATAATCAGATCTTTAGGATGGTTTCTAGCAAGAGATTTTGAAGGAGTTTTTGTTACACATTTTTCAGGACTAGTTTTAGCATGTTTAGATTTTTTTTTTCAGCTAGTTTAGTATTTTCCAATTCTACTTCAGTCTTTTCTATTTCAAAGCCTTCTAAATTTATTTCAAGTTCAAATTCTTCTTCCTCATCATCTGGCATAGGTTTAACATCTGAAAGCAGATTTTCATCAAATTTGATATTGACAGATTCAATAATCTTATTCATCCTATTATTAAGTCATTTTTAGGCTTTGTTGTGAGTAGAGTATCATAAAAAGATACCTTCATCAAACTTAGATTGAAAGTTGCCTAAGTTATCATCATCTCTCTTGATAAAAAATTTGCAGCCAAATATTCTGAAATATTTAATTGAGGTAGATTTACCATACCACAATTCATATGGAGTGAAATTAGATTTCACTGTGATTTGCACTCTATTCAAGATACAAACAACTATATGAATAGCTTCTTTCTAGTACATGTTTGGTAGTTTTTCTTCATCGAGCATAGTCCTTGCCATCTCTTTTATAGTTATGTTTTTTCTTTCAACTACCCCATTTTGTTGAGGTGTTCTGGCAGCAACATATTGTCTTTTTATGCCATGTCTTTCATAGTAGTCAGTGAATTATTGTGAGGTGAATTCACCACCTTTGTCAGATCTTAGAGATTTCAATTTTAAATCTGAATCCCTTTCTACCATTTTTCTAAAGACTTTAAAATGTTCAAAAGCTTCATATTTGTGCTTGAGAAAAGTTACCCATACTGTACGAGAGTAGTCATCAATAAATAGCATGAAATATTTCTCACCATTGATAGATCTAGTCCTTTTAGGACCACATAAGTCTATATGAACAAGTTGTAGAGGCCTAGTGGACAAATTTTCTTTAGATTTAAAGCTTACCTTTGTTTGCTTTCCTATGAGACATTCTTTACATACTGCATTTTCAAGTTTTCTTAAGATTGACAGACCTCTTACATTCTGGTTCTTGTTGATCCTAACCATATTGTCAAAATTAATGTGACCTAGCCTCTTGTGCCACAACCAACTTTCTTCAACATGATTCATTAAGTTCATACCTTGATTATTTTCATTTCCAGATGTGTCAAGAAGATTGTAAACATCTTCCTTAGTCCTTCTTCCAACAGTAATAGCTTTTCCAAGCTTATTTTTAATCTCAGATCCTTGTGAAGTGAACAAGACCTAATATCCACTGTCACAAATTTGACTGACACTTAGAATATTGTGTTTTAACCCTTCTATGTAGTACACATGGTAAATAGGAGTGTCTTCATTCAGAAGAAGTGAACCTCTACCTTTGATTTGTATACTTGAATTATCTCCAAACTTCACATTTCCACCTACATAGTCTTCAAGATTATTGAATTTTTCTTCGTCACCAGTCATATGGTTTTAGCAACCACTGTCCATGATGCATAAGTCCTTTTTCTTGGAGTGGAAAGTAGTTTGAACTAACATTCTATGTTGTTGACAATTTTAAGTTTCCAAACCTTTTTAGTTTTCTGTTGTTTATTTTGTTGACCAACTTTACATTGCTTAGTAAAATGATGCATGGAATTTCATGTGAAGCATCTAATCTATCTAGAAAAGCCAAGATTTTTCCTATAACAAAATCTAGGTGTTCTAGGATTTATAGACCTGCAAGAGCTCACTTTGTGCCCAGATCTATTTTAGAAATAACAATACCCATAAAAGAAAGGGCTAGAATTATATGATATTCTGTTATTCCTAAAAGGATGAACATGATCCTTATCAGAATCAAGATGATTAGATTCAGAACTTTTGCTTCCAGCAACAACATTATCCTTTGCACTGTCATTTGAACATTCACCCTTCATAAATCCAATAGCTATTTTTTCCTTGTTCAATTTATGTTTATTGAGCATGTCATTCAATTTAAGATTACTCTCATACTTCTCAATGGTGTTCCTAAGATCAACAATTTCATGTTCACATTTTTGAATTTCTTGACCTTTATGATTTAAGCCAATACGAAGAAAATCTTCAACTCTCTTGGATTGTCCAAGTTTAGTCTTCAAGGAGACTATTTCTTGATTTGTGAGTTTCTCTTGTGCAAGATCTTGAGAAGAATTTTGTTCTTGAGCACACATTTGTATTTTGAGTTTTCTTAGCTCTTTTAATGCACATTTCAGTTCACCTTCTAGATCAACTTTGCCATCTTCAACATCATTATTGTTAGTATCTTCTTGCTGAATGATTTCAGCCATGAATAGGTTTTCATCTTCTTCATCTAGAGAATCTTCAAATTTAGTGTCTATTTCATTTTTCCTAAACAAACTTTTCTTCTTTTTGAAGTTGAATTTTTGTTTAGGTCTATAGGCCTTTTTCTTAGGCAATTTTTCTGATTTCTCATTATTACTGTTCAGATCACCATAGGGGAACTTTGCAAAAAAGTGGCCTATTTTACGAAAGTTAAAGAATTTGAAAGGAATTTTTCCCTTATACTTTCCAGACCCCTTTTTGAGGTTCGTAACAAAGTGAGATTCTTTGGAATCAGAAAATTTTGATTCAGTAGCCTCATTTTTTTCTTTCCTTTCAGTATTAAAGGCAATTTCTTTTGCAGAGGAATTATTTTTACCAATTCTCATTTCATAAGCAGTTAGAGTGCCTTGTAGGTTGTCTAGGGTAAGTTGGTAAAATTTTTTCTTCTCTTCTAGAGTAGAGAGACCTTAGATTCAAATTTGGTTGGTAATGTTCTAATAACCTTAGCTACAACATCAAATTATTTTACTTCTTCTTCTAGACCTTTTATAGCATTGACAATTTCATCAACTCTCAAGAAGTAATCAGCTATTTTTTCATCGTCCCTCATTTTTATTTCTTTAAACTGGGGTTTTAGAGTGAGGAATTTTGACTGTTTAACTCTTTCATTTTCTTCATAGATATTTTCAAGTTTAGTCTAGATTTCCTTAGTAGAACTGCAATGCATGACTCTGATAAAGACATCTTTAGTCAATGTACACAAGAGAGCATGTTTTTCTCTGGCATTAGTTTCATATTTTTTATTCTCATCAAAATTTGTGGGTAATGTATTTGGTATAGTGTACCTAGTTAACACTATCCTCAACACATCGAGATCAATAGAAGTTAGATAAGTCTCCATTCTAATTTCCAGAATACATAATCAGTTCCATCAAATATTGGAGCTCTAGTCATGGATGTACCTTCATGAGCTTGAGATATTTTGAACAGAATCCAAGGCCAGAATCAATCCTAGGTTGGAAAGACCTATCAGAGGACCCTAGGCTCTGATACCAATTGTTGGAGTGAAAAAGAAACTGAGAGGGAAGGGGATCAATGTCATTAACAATTTGACAAATTTTACTAAAATTGAGATAAACCAGATTTATGCTCTCATTTATCAATGATAAACTCATTCATGTATTGAATGCAATCACATATAATAGAAATGAGAATTATAATAGTGAAACATAGAATATTAAAGCATTCATGCAATGAATCATATGAAACCCAAATAAGCAAAATGACACAAGATATACTGAGTCAAAAACCCTCCCGAGGTAGAATAACCACTCCTAAACTACTGCCTTTCTAGGCTTTTATTTTAATAATCACTTTTCACAATGCCTCATAGGATGATTTATGAGCACCAACCCCTCTTTTAGAAACACCGATTTCAAGGAGCACCAACCCCTTTTCTGTTTTCAGTAAAACATACAATGATATAGAAGATCCCTCTGTTTCTCTCTTATCTATCAAGTGCCTCTTGAAAAAAAAATCCAAATTCCTCAAAGTTTCAAGATGAACCTTCAAAATTTCAGCCATTGTCAAGCCTTAAGAAAGCTTGATAATTAACTCATATTTCAAATTTTCAATCTCAAAACTCAACATTTCTTCAATATAATAACTGTGATGTACTCACACTAGTTTTCACTATATTTCTCATAAATTTCTCATAGTTCTTAAAAATAGTTAACCCTATCTCACTGTTTCTCAAGAATCTAAAAACTAATCTTGCACAATTTTTTCAAGAAGACTAAAAGCCCTAATCTCTCTGTTTTTCTTCTTACACAAATTTCATCATTACATCTCAAGGAAATTACAGCAGTAACTTCTTTTTCATATTTGAAAACAATAGAGGTTATTTTCAAAGTACCCACTTTATGTTGAATAAAATTTCCACGTATTGCTATGTTTTTGATAAAATGTTCAGCATGGAGGTTTTCTTTTGACCAGAACAGGCAAGGAATACGCAATTTTAGAAAGGAGATGGAATCCTGTCCACATAAGGACCCTGCATAGGTAATGCTAATTCAAACAACATTAAACAAAAAAATATTCCATGTACAATACCCTCGAAAATTGCTGCAATAGTAATGTAACTGAAACCCCATTATAGTGCAACTGAAACCTCATAATAATGCACCCAAAAATAATTATCACCAAATCCAGGTGAGAGATTGAAAGGATTTGCAGAAATCATGATTACCCATAAATAAAAAATACCATCCCTTAAAGTAGGAGCATAATTAATATGGTAAAATATTTTTTTATGCATTTCAGATAATGTGAAATTGACATGCATTATTTCTGACCACAAACAAATAAACTCATTTTACCATTTTCCAGATAGAAGTAAACACATGTCTTCTATTATAAGAGCTAATAGAAGTAACAGTTCACCAAAAAATTTCAAAAGATGAGTACCTAAGAAGAATGATGGAGAGACTGTCATGAATATATTTACCGGACTTATCAGAGAGAAAAACAACCAAGACTCCTTCCAATTTCGAGCCTTCACCCAAAGACAAGAATTTGACACAACCATCGACTAGCGTAAGGATATTTCAGATACCCCCATTCGATGTCCAAGTGTTTTAGAAGGCCAACAAACATAGTGAAATGGCTGAGAATATTTCTATGGTGGCAGTCGAGTTAGGGTTCCAAAACCTCGAGCATGTGAAACAAGAAAATGATTGCCATAAACTTTCCAAGGCAATTCAACCAATGACATTTATAAATGTTGATAAAGTTTCAAGTCTGAAAGGAATAAAGTAATACTTAGAAACCCATAATTCATTTTGAATAACGCAGATAGACCAATGCAATGCATGTCGACCATCTCATTACCTTCAAATGAATGCACACCGCAGATCATCATTATCAAATTTCAATTATTAATCAAGTGAAATTCTGACACAATAATGTGTTACACAATTTGTTATGACCTCTTACCGAATTTTGATTACCTTAGTCATCCTTGTTTCCAAGGAATCAAAGCCATGTCACTTCCATAGCAACTTTTTAATAAACATAACCTCGTACTTGTTGTCGGCCTTTAGGCCTAGTGATTTATCAACCATAAGACCTAATATCATATGCAAATGTAATGATCAATTTGTTTACCTTTATTCAAATCTGATTGCCATGATATAATTCCCAATATATCCAATTCCTTATGAAATTTAATAAAGTCTGATTCCATTCCAATATCAATATACCATATGCCCAAGACTTTATCAAGTGTTCCATATATCCATGCCAATATCACTATATCATATGCCCATGCCACTAACAATTTTTTAAGAAAACCTGATAGGGTTTTCTTAACACTAAGAACCAACTGCATTTGAAAATCCCAAGAACCAAGATAACTGAAAGCATTACTTGAAAGATTCTGAGTAGAGAAGCACAACTCCGATGTTATTCAAAAACTTGTATCAATGTCATAATGTTATAAATCTGAACAAGCCAATAATATATAACCCTGTAGATCACTGTAGCACAAAATGTCAACCCAGAATCATATCACTTGAACATGGGAACATTATCCTATAAACAAGATTCCTTATGATCTGCACATGGAGTCAAGAGATCATTTCCACCAAAGATAACATCATAGTGTCGAATTAAGTATGCCAATGATAGAATAAAATCAGTGCAACTGAATAATCAATCATCAAGATGCCAAACTGAAACACAATTTTGTCATCAAGGACAAATAGAAAAAGAGAAGCTCAACAGTATGTACCTAGGAATTTTGGAAATGGAATGAGGATTCTAGAAATGCAAAAATGTTGTCAAAATGTTCTAAGGGGGACTAAGATTCCCTTACTATTGTGTTAGTCTGGTTACTATTTTTTGGGGTAGATGCAAAATCTTTGAATGATGGAACAAGATCTAAAAGAATCTCTACAAAATTCCATTGGGAGGAATAAGATACCCTTGCTATCGACTTAGTCCCATCTTGAATTTCTAAAATATTTGAATGTTATCTTTAGGTTCAATGTCTACACTTCCTTCTTCTCAAATCTTAGTTCTTGAAACTTGTAGATCTTGCCTGTAGGTGAGTTTTTGTGAAGATGACAACTTTACAATGTAACTTTGCAAATTTTCACTCCAAATGATATTCAAGTCTTCAACCTAAATCTACAAACACAAACACACAAAAGAGGAAAAATAGGTTGATTGTTAGTAAATGGGGGTTTGCCTTGGTCAGACCCCTTATTACTCATTAAACCTTGAAATGAAATGAAATAAAGGAGGGAAATGATGAATGAATAAAATGCAATGCTGCAACTCACCAAACCCGTGTTATTGTGACCTCCAGAATGGTACTCCATTCTTGGAAATACTATAATCCTTGGTCTAATTTGGACCTATCTTTGGTATCCTTGCATTAATTATCCTTTAAATAATCACTTATAGGCCCCTTACACCCATTATTTTTGATCTCGAGGCTCATTTCACTCAAAAACCAATAAAATAACTCAAATCACTGAAAATACGAAAAAAACACCTTAAAAATCCAAGGTGGGACTCATTCACCACCTTGGCTAAATGAATTCTCTTAGGTGGGACCCATTCACCAAGGGTGGCGAATGAGTCCCATTTGGGGATTTTTTCAATTTTGAGTGGGAAATTTATGTTTTGATTCAATATATTGGTGGATGTCAGCCTTTGAGATCTAAATAATGGTCAATTAGGTGTTAATGCATATAAAATAAAGTTTCTAAGGAATTTTTATCAACTCTAAGCACTTTGACCAAGCATTTTTCAAGGGATAAGCATCAAGAATCTTCAAGCAAGCTTTCACAAGAGAATTCTAGTTCCAAAAGAAAGCAAAGTTGAAGCATTGGAGTAGCTTTAAAGTATTTTTGTAGGTCTTTGAGCTCACTTTCAATCAAGATCTAGCATTTTCAAGGGTTGATCATGGATTCCTATGATTAATAATGATGGATTCTATGTTGGGGAGATGCAACTAGTCATCAAGCCAAGCCTAAAGACTTGTTTCCTAAATGATTCCATCTTCCATTATCACTCTACATCCAACCTAAGGAAGGTACAAGAATCATTGGAGCTCATTTGGGGTGATTAGAGATCACCACAAGTGATTCATTCATATTTATATTTCCATTATTGCATCATATTCTTGTACATTAGAATAGGATTTTATCATGTTTTAGATTTCCTAGTCTTACACACATCTAAAGCTAGGGTTTTTCATGCAATTATCATTATTTCTATATAAGTTTAATTACCAAACTAGGGGTTTGACCAAGGAAAAACCCCCATTATAAAATCAATTTGAATTATGTTTCGCAAGTGTTTTTCATAGATTCAGATCTAGAAGGAAAGTTGGAAGGAAAGTGCAGGTGTTAGAGTGCAGAGCAGAGCTTTAAATTTCCAAAAATGTTCAACAAGACTGATTCACCAAGAGTGGTTAATGAGTCCAACTGTATTTATTTTCCAGATCTGTTTGTAGATTCTGATACCCTTTTTCTTAAAATAAGCTCCCATGTAAAAACCTTGATTTGGGACTGATTCGCCTAGATTGGCGAATGAGTCCCAATTGGTCAAAAAGTTAAAATTTCAAAAATTTGAGAGCTATTTCCAATCACTTCAAGGTTTCCAGTTGCACATCATTTACATTTTATCTTTTCTATTCTTTTTTACTCACATTCATAGAACATTTTTTAGGTCATTGCATTGAATTAGGGTTTGTCTTACAACTTTCATTGTATTGTCTTTTCCAAGTCTAAACTTAGTGGTGAAACCCTCATTAGATAGAATTCATTTCCTAGGATAGCCCTATTGCAAGATTTCAATATCCTTTGCATTGAGATCTCTAGGGTTTTCCTTGAGTGGAACATCCTTGAAACTAGGTGTGAATACATCATCATCATTTCCACCATTTTCATAGGTTCCATTTTGGCAAACCTGCATTTCAGACATTGAAATTCTGATTTGAAGTGCATTTTCATCCTAGATTTAGTTTACATTTAATATTGGTTTATGATTTACATTGGTTAATTTTCATTCTAGGGTTTCAATTTTTGCATTAGTGAAAGCTCATTTAGCTTGCATTTTTGTACTTAATTTCAATGAAAATTATTGAAAAATTGCATTTTCATCTTACACTAGCATACGAAACATAAAAATCAACCAAAATTTTTTGAAAAATCTAACAAAACCCCTACTAGGAGGGTATGTGCAGGATCATCATGGAAGAAAATGTCCTTAAGTGGCGATAAAAATTCAGAAAATTAGAGTTAGGCAACTTGACCTAAAACTTTGAATAAGTTATCTATATATTTCATAAATATGTAAGAATAGAATCTATAGCAAATTGAATGTAGTGTGTAAACTACTAGGTTTATTTATTTATTTTAAATCTATTTGGTGAAAATTTGAAATTTCAATGCAGTAGTACTTAAATTTCAGGGAAAAAATAAGTAGGTGTCTGTTTCACCACCCTAACCACAATAAAATGATAATATTTTTTATAAGATTTTAGATATAAGTAGAGGACTCATGTCTCGATGTGATGCATATTTTTTTGTAATTTTTTTCTAAGTAAATAATTAATTATGAGTGTTTTATTAGAACTTTTAAAAAATATAAAAACTGGTAAATTAGACCACCTTAACTTGCTCAAAACTTCATGAAATTCAATTTTTTTTTAATCCTATAGTATGTGAAGCATATAATGTCACACATGTTTTGAATTCAAAAAATGTGATATCGTTTGAAATCTATAGACATTTTTCAATCACTATCAATTGGGACTTTAGTCGTAATTCAAATAGAAAATGACTACTAATTAATTATTAAATTCAAAGTAAAGCATAATTAATATTGGTGGAAAGCTAAGAATCTCCTTCAAAAACCCTTTTTTTTTATATCAAATTTGGGTAAAAAAAAAGTCATCAACCACATGGGCCATAATATCACTTACGTATCAGCACTTTTTGGCCCATCATGATCCTGTACATACCCGAGACTCATTCACCACCTTGGGCGAATCAATCCTAGTGCAAAATTTGCACTACTATTTATAGAGTTAAATTTCCATTTTTAAGATTATGTTTTCTCTCATTAATTTTATGTTTCAGTTCAGTTGCTTTCTACTATACCAAAATCATTAGAAATAACATCATTTACATTCATTAAAATTTTGGAGAGAACTAGCTTTTTGCAATTTTCATTTTTCAGCATTTAGATTAGACTACATTAGACACAGATCAGAAAGAAAAACCAAAAACATTAAACTTAAACAAGCATAGATGTATGGTTACTTAAGCATGTTAAAACTCTTTTTCAAATTTAGCTTAACCTTCAAGCATTTTAGTCATGATGATTTTGATATGTTATATGAAGCCCTTGAGGAATTCATATTGCAAGGTTTGTCCACTAAGGCTTGTTCAAACAAACCTAAAAAAATTAAGTAAATGATATCCAACCTCAACTTATTAACAAACCTAAGCCTTTTAGTAGTGATGAATTTGATGTATGTTAGACGAAGCCCTTGAGGAATTCCTCTCAGAAGGTTCATCCACTAAGGCTTGTTATGAGAAACCAAAACCAAGTGAAGTTAACATGATTCAACCTCAACTCATCCTTTACCCACCTTCGCACAAACCATAATATAAAAAAAAGCCCAAGTTTATCCTTTATCCACCTAAGAATAATGTCTTGCAAAAACCAACTCATAATACCATTTATCACACATATAACACTAGGAATAACCTATAACCAAAACAACCAACTCACAGAACCTTACCTTTTCCTAATCCCATATTACCTAGTGCTCCTTGTTTTCCTTCGAATAGTGGGAAGGAGTATGATCTTCTCGAATAACTTAAGAATACTCCTGCAAAAATATCCCTATGGGACCTCATTCAGAATTAGCCTAATTATCACACTATGCTTCAAAAAACCTCACAACAAGTAGTGGTTCCTCCTGCTATGAATGAAAAAAATGTGATATCTCTAATACAAGGAATGAATACAATTAATGTAGATATTACCTTTCACCAACATGAGCTCCCTCCCTTGGAATTGAGAAAGAAAAATGAGGCCTTTATGATAATAACCTAATTCAATATAATAGGCATAAAAATGAAAATTTTTGATAATGGCTCATCCCTTAATGTGTGCATTATGAAACTCTTAGAGTTATTCTATGTAGACAAATCAAATATTGAACCTAAATCCTTATTGATTAAATTATTTGACAATCTATGAAAGAAACAACTCGGTGTGATTACTTTACCTATTACAGTCAAAAAAGATTCCTTACAAACTCGTATTCATGTCATGCCTCATGAAATTTCATACAATCTTCTTTTGGGAAGACCATGGATTCATGAGATGCATGTGGTGCCTTCTACCCTTCATTGTATCATAAAATATGTCTATAACAAAAAGGTATACCAAGTTGAAATAGGCCCCGATCTTGAAAGTTTCCTGCAAGTTGAAAAAGGAATGACAAGTCCTCTAAATACATTAATTCCAACATCCAACATATAACTTATAGAGGTTGACAATCAAGAAGTAGAAACAATGTCAAAATTATTGGAGGATGATTAGGGTTCCTTGGATTTCACACCCTCATTTATGGGAGAATATATAATCACAAGAAAAGTGGATGAAAAAAAAAAACAACTAATGATCATGTCAACTCAAAATTTGGAATAAAATCCACAAGAATCTACCTCATCCATTCTAGAAGAAAATACAAGTTACACAACTAAGTTTGATGAGATAGATTAGCAATAGCCACCAAACCCAGAAGAAATGGATATTTTTTTGGGAGAGTTTATGAACTTGTGGAACAATTGGGCTACAATGGTAAAGGATGTGGAAAGAAAGAAAAAGGAACTCAAGTTCCTATAGAACCTAACATGCAAGATGCAAAGAATGGTTTGGGGTATTTTCCTTCTAAGGCAATAAAAATAAATAAAAGACCACCATTAAACATCAACAATATCATGTGCAAACTAAAAATTAGTCTCACTATGAAGCATCCTGAATTGCTTGATATGGATTTACCATCACCATGGGAGTACTTTGAAAATGATGAAGCCTTGAATCAAATTTTAGGAGTTTATGACAAGTCACCTTTTACTCCTCAAAAGAAAAATGTTACATGTGCTATCATCGGTACCAAGCAAAAAGATGTAGAAGGCAAAAGTAATGAGAAGGACATAAGTACAAAAAAATACAACCCTAAATTAACAAAGTCAAATGCACTTCCTTTAGGAGATACAATTGATATACCAATGGATATAACTGATAAAGAGAAATTCATTAAGATAGGGAAGTTCCTTGATTATGGTGCACAATAGGATACTACAACCTTGCTACATGACTTTCCCGAACTTTTTTCTTGAAAATATTCAGATATCCCAAGAATCGATCTGAAGATAGTGACACACAAAATTTTCATTGCTGAAAGTACTAAGCTCATTCGAAAAAAGATACAAAAGATGAATCCTAAGATAGCCTTTCTTTTTAAAGGTGAACTAAAAAAACTCCTTGACATTGGTTTCATACAACCTATAGATCATTCTCCTTGGATCTCAAACATTGTTGTAATAGCAAAACTTGACAATCGTATTAGGATGTGTATGGATTTTCATGATTTAAATAAAGAATCTTTAAAAGATGACTTTCCCCTTCCTAATATAGATATGATAGTGGATTCAACTATGGGACATGCTTTGTTGTCATTCATGGATGGATTTTATGGATACAATGAAATATTTATCAACCCTCAAGATCAATATAAGATAACATTCACAACAATTTGAGGAAATCTTTGTTGGGTTATGCTTCCTTTTGGATTAAAGAATGGGGTGCAACCTATCAACAAGCTATGGAACTGATATTCCATGATTACATACATAATATTTTGGAAGATTATGTTGATGGCATTCTAACCAAATCACTAACAAGATAGAACAACGTGAATGTCCTTTGGAAAATATTTGAGCAGAAGAAAAAATTCAACATGAGATTAAATCAATTTTTTTTTGTCTTTGGTGTAGACATCAGGAAACTTTTAGATTTTATCATATCTCACAAAGGCATCGAGGTGGAGACAAATAAAAATTGATTCTTTAATAAAAATGCCACCTCCTACAAAAATCTCTCAATTGTGCATGTTACAAGAAATAATTCAAGCTATCTACCATTTTGTGACATCTTTAGTTCATCAAACATTACCATTTATACATCTCCTAAAAAAGGGTGTGCACTTTGATTGGAATGAAGATTGTGAATAGGCTTTTGAGACTTTAAAGGAATACCTTGCAACTCTACCTATTTTATAACCCACTATGCAAAATAAATCATTCATACTTTATTTAGCCACACCAACCCATGCTCTCACAACATTGTTGGCTCAACAAGGTGAAAATAGTAAAGAACATTTTATTTATTACATCAGGAAAACCTTGATTGATTACGATAAATGGTTCAAAACAATAGAAAAATAATGTTTGGCCCTTGTACTCACTACCAGTAAGTTGTGACATTATTTACTGAATGTGAAAATACAAGTGATGAAAAAATTTGACCCTCTGAAACATCTTTTCAATAAAACAGACTTATGAAGACGTCTAGCTAAATCGATGATGTTATTGACTGAGTTTGACCTGAAGTTTATTTCAAAAAAATAAATTAAGGGTCAAGCTATTAAATGGGAGTTATATTTTGATGGATCAAAGTGTAGAAAAATCTCTGGTGTGGGATTTATAATAATACTACCCGCAGGAGAGCCTATTCACTTGTCTCGGTTAAACTTCCTATGTACAAATTATAGTTAGGGAAAATCAGATATAAAACTAGAATAACAAGATATCAAAACCCTAACTAGCACAATAGAGTACAAGCAAGCATGAAAATCAAAACAAGAAAGCAAAGCAAACCGATCTCCGAGCTAGATTTGATTTATCTCCATTGCTCTTCTCCACTTAAATGAGAATGCAAGATTTTGAAGGTTTGATTGTTGATATGTTGATTGCTCATTTTCATAGAATAACGATAAGATGGATATGATAGAAGAAAATAGATAGATAGATGAAAAGATTCAGAGAAATTTTGGCAGAGTGAGGATGCTAGAAGAAGACTCTCCAAATGGCCTGTGAAAGGCTTGATTTATAGGAGAAGGCTGATTGGATTCGATGGCCAAGATTAAAAGTCAAATTTGTGATATGTATGGCTAGGATTAAAAGTTTATTTTAGTGTCTATGACACACATTAAGTGGGTTATGACATGATGCTAAAATTAAGATGTGGGGAAATAAGTGGGATTCTATTATTTATTTTGAAAGAAAAGATGCTTATGGCGCACAATGAATGGGGTTAAAAATAGGATGTGAGTGGGAATCTCATAATTTAAATAATAAAATTATTTAAATTATTTATGCATGTGAAGAGTTGTAGTCATGTGATACATGTTGCAATGTGACATTAAGTGAGGGATTAATTCAAATATTTAATTTGAATTATTTTGAAACATGTGAAGGGGGAATTAATTAAATAAATGAGATTTATTTAATTAATTGGGAAGGTGATTAAGTGGAATAAATGGGATAAGTGGGATAATGTAATGACCTAGGGTAAAATATTACAAGATGTTTTACAAGGTCATGTATTGACTAGGTAATGTTATGACATGGACAATTTTAAGGAAGTAAGGAATAAGATGAATGAAGAAAAGGGATGATAGAAGAATATGATGATGCAAAAGATATGAAGAAATGGAATGATGATATAGGATATGATAATGATGATGATGCCCCCTCGAGAGGATAGGCGGGTTACATAAACACGGATATTCTCTCGAAATGAATGAAGTGATAAAGGAGGGATAAGATGAATGATACAAGATAAGAAGTAGATGAAAAAGAAAAATGACACGCTATGCTGCAATAAAGTGAGCAATCATATGTTTGATATAGCACTAGACGTTATGCACCAAGGTATAAAGGACCAAGGTGACGATGTGTCTCGTGCCCCAACATAATACAACCTTGTCTAGATACAAGATATGAATATTAGCTGGGAGTGATTCAGAGTGATGCAACACAAATTAAAATGATAAACACACAAGCAAGCAAGCATGCACAAATGATACAAAAACAAACAAGGTATTGCCCCTGTCAAGCTGTAAACCGATGATTAATTGATTGATTGATGATGATGATAGTGTTGTCATTGTGGGGAATGATATATCCCTAGATCAACACAAGATTGATTGATTGATTGATGATGATGATAGTGTTGTCATTGCGGGGAACGATATATCCCTAGATCAACACAAGGATGATTGACTGATTGATTGGGTTTACAACAAGATTAGGATCAAGACCAAAGGATGTGATTGGATAATTTGGAAAGATTGATTAGCTTCATTGGTATGGATTAAGGATTGAATTGCATTTGAAATATTGCTTGGAAGGATTGAAGATGCTTGATTTGAAGATTTGGATGATGATTGTTGAATTAAATTAAGGAATAATTTACTTGGAATGATTTTGATTGATTGGATTGATGAAGAAATGATTTGATTTGATGGTAATGATTAGATTGATTAGAAGAATGGGTTTGATTAGAAGAAGTGATGTGATTGATTAGAAGAATGGATTTGATTAGAAGAAGCGATGTGATTAGATAATTTGATGAAAAAATTGATTTGAAGAAGTTGACTTGATGCGTTGAAGTGATTTGGTTTGATTTTATTGCTTGGATTTCTTGAAATGTTTTGATTTTTTGGATTTTTGAAATGTTTTGATTTATTTTTTTTAGATTTTTTCAAAATGTTTTGATTTTTTTGGATTTTCGAAATGTTTTGAGATGTCAATGGATGACAATTTGGGTAGCCTTTGTGCTAGATACCAATGACAAGGGAAAACCAAGTCTAGGTGCAAGGATATAGATGTGATTGATGGATGAAAGGGTGGGTGATAGGATAAGGGACAAAAAGGCTCATGATATATGGATGGATAAAAAATGATAGGATGTATGCATGATAAGAGGGTAGGGATGTGATCACCAAAGACTATGTCGCATAGGAATAACATGCCCCATTCTAGGTACAATACTTAGGATTCTTCATGACAAAGCTTATGACACTAGGATAATGATAGGCTTGTTTGGAAGGATGAGGTATATCAAAAGATATCCAAAGCATGTTTCAACATTTTGCCCCATATTTTTATCAAGATCAAAAAGAGGAAGAGAGGATGAAAGGACTCAATATGATAAGTATATGGGTATGATGGATAAAGATGGTAGGTAGGATGGAAATGATATGATAAGAAATTACATGGTAGAATAGATAGTGCAGATGAGACAAAGTGCCCCCAAGTGTAAGTGACATAGAAGATCAACCTATACATGATGCCTGTTTATCAGGTTTTCATCATGGTACCTATCCAGGGTGCCTGTTTACTAGGTTTTCACCGTTGGTTGAAGGGATTTATCTTTACTCTTTTTTTTTCTCTTTTTTCTTTTCTTTTTTGATTATTTTTTTTTCAATTTTTTAGATAAAAGAAGGGGAATATGGATAGGAGGGACTCAAGTGTCTAGTTCCATGAAAGGTGATAGTCCCAATAGAGATGGATGTCATCTCATGCGCCATGTCAAATGCCATTATGCTCATAGATGTTTGTAAGGGATGACATGAAAGGGAGATGGAGTAGGTAGATGATGGATTATGATGTGGATTATGGAGGGATTGGTGGATTATGGTGTGGATTATCTAGGGGAGATGAATGAGAGGCTTAGCCAAAAGCATGGACCATAGGAAGGTGATGGGGGAGATATGTAGGATAATGAGTGAAGGGTGAGGAGATAGAGGTATGTGGAATTGTTGTGAAATTGAAGGGAACCATGACCAATGGTTGCACACACTATGATAAACATTGAAGTTTTTGATGTGGAGGGGGTGTAGGAAGCAATGGAGATGTTTTCTTAGGAGATGGGTGATGAAGTGCTTTAGGTACCCACATAGACTTAGTATTTTTATGACTTTTATTTTGCTTATGGGATGAAATATGAGATTCTTGAATAGAGTGGGAATATGAGGTGGAAGTGGATGGTTGGGATTTTTGTGATGTAGATGCCTCGCTTGACTTGTTTTCTTTTTTCTTAGGTACCCAGACCATTTTTTTTTTAGACTTTTCTTTCGAAGGTATGGGATTATATTTCTTTTTGGATGGATTTTTCTTTGATTCTTTGCTTTTGTGTCCTAGGGCATGAGGACCCTTCATATATTTTCTTTTATAGATAGAGGCATCAATTTTTTTGCTTTTGAATCCCATGGGTATGGTGGAATGAGTGGAAGCTTCATGTTTAGACAATGTGTGCATTGATTGGTCATGATTAAGATTTTTAGAGGATTTATGGATAGGTGGATAAGGAGATTGGATAATGGGTATATTAGGTGTTGGGAGTAGTGGAGGTAAATTAGATGGATGGATATTAGGAGTTGGAAGCAATGGTGGCAAATTTGATGGTGGAAGATGTATGGTCACATGCTTTTGTAATTTGTAAGATGATGGAGGAGGGATGGAAACATATGTTTTAGGCATATGATAGGATTTATGGTGGAAAGAGGACTTATGATGGATGGAGGAAGTACCAACATCTTTAGATTGGTGTCCTTGGGGTGTATATCCAAGCCCGTAAGAGCGTGGAGGGACCTTGACATGGATGGGCTCCAAAACACCTTGTTCATGAAGGCCTAAACCTTTACCTTGATAGTTCATGTTCTGAAGGCAGCATGGATAATTAGATTATTTGAAATAAGTGGATTCATTTATTTTGAAGAAAAGATGCCATGACGCACAAGAGAATGGGGGGGAATAGGATGTGAGTGGAATTTAATGAAATAACAATATTTAAATTATTTATGCATGTGAAGAGTATGTAGTCATGTGACACATGTTGCAATGACAATAAGTGAGGATTAATTCAAATATTTAATTTGAATTATTTTGAAACATGTGAAGGGGGAATTAATTAAATAAATGAGATTTATTTAATTAATTGGGAAGTGATTAAGTGGAATAAATGGGATAAGTGGGATAATGTAATGACCTAGGGTAAAATATTACAAGATGTTTTACAAGGTCATGTATCGACTAGGTAATGTTATGACATGGACAATTTTGAGTGTCTACACAAACAACACTACTAAGTATGAAGCATTGATAATTGGATTGCATGCCACCTTAATCATGGGTGCAAAAAAAATTAATATCTTCGATGATTCACAATTAATCATCAAACAAAAAATGGAACATATCAATCAAAGCATGAAAAATTATCAAAATACAAGGATCTCATAATGAGCTTGTTAGATAGGTTTGAATCATTTACCATTGATAATATCCCACAAAAATATAATTGACATGTAGATGCAATGGCAAGTGTAGCTTCCCTTATTTCCCCTCAAGATCGTTCAAAATATTTCACCTTCATTGTGCATACGGTCATGAAACCTTCGATAGACGATAAATTGGAAGAAGTTTTAGCAACAACCAAGGAAGACTAGAGTGAATGGTATGATACAATATTTAACTATTTGAAAGATGGTACCTTTCCTAAGCCAACAACCAATAAAATTCAAGCTCATTTGTGAAAGCTCGCATCTAAGTATATAATTCTCACCAATGTGTTGTATTGGAGATCATTCCATGGTCTCTTACTTAGATTCCTAAAAAAATTTGAGATACCCACAATGCTTAAACAAGCTCATGTACGTGCTTGTTGTGGCCATTTTGGAGTAAAAACATTAGTTCAAAAACTTATCTACATTGGATACTATTTGTGAAACATGGAACAAGATTGCTTTGAATATGTAGGAAAATGCAACAAATGTCAAGAGCATAGCAATATAATCCATGCTCATGCTTATGAATTATGAACTCAAGTCTTGATATATCCCTTTACAATTTGGGGTTTATACAATATAGGAAAAATATAACCCCCTTCTTTTTTTGGACATACATTTATAATAACCACAACAGATTATTTCATAAAATGGGTGGAAGTTGTTCCCCTTTGATCAACAAATGCCGATGTGATATTTCGTTTCATATTGGCACACATTATTACTCACTTTGGACTTCCTTCTGCATTAGTCTTTGATAATGCTACACAATTTAAGAATAATGATATGAAGAGATTCTTAGAGAAATTTAACATATAACATCACTTTTTGACACCTTATTACGCACAATAAAATGGTCAAGAAGGATCAACTAATAAGACTATTGAGAAAATTGTTAACAAGAAACATGTGGATTGGAAAACAAAATTAAAATATGTGCTATAGGCCTATCAAAAAAGTTTCAAATCATCTATAGGAAGTAGACCTTATCATCTTGTCTATAGGAGTGAGGAAATAATGCCCTTGGAGTTAGAGATTCCTACATTAATAATTTCTCTTCAAGGACTTATTGATGACAAAAACTATAAAGAGCAATGATTGTATCACCTTGAAATGCTTAATGAATAGCACATCGATGTGTGTACATTAGAATGTGTCAATTAAATTGAATCTAATCTAATACACCAATGAAACATTATATTGAAAAAAACTAAATAAAATAAAGTAAATGCAAACTCTTGACAGTAGCTTCTTCAAATTCATTCCATTGTCCTCTATCTCCAAGGATTCGCTTCAATATGTTTGCTCTCAGTTGTGCAAACACAACTTATAGAATGGCACTTAAGAGAATGAGATTATTAAGAATGCATATGCATCTACAAGATTGAACTTATTGAGTTAAAATGCTAATGAAATGCTTAAGATGCGACTATAATAACTATGCATGAAAGTATGAGATTCGAGGTTCTTTTTAGCTCATGAAAGAGCTATATTTATAGATTTTCGAAGCTAGGAATTCGATTAGCCAAGATCGACGGTCGAGTTCAAATCTGTTGAAATGAACGGTGAGAGATCGAGAATTCGAAAAAGAGGTGGAATTTTGAGAGACAGAAAATCAAGAGACAATTTGAAAGGTGTCTCTCATAATTAAATAAATAAATATTTAATTATGTGTGAAAGAAATATGAAAAAGTTTTAATTAAATATTACAAATATTTAATTATGTGAGAAAAGAAAAACCCTTTTAATTAAATATTAAGAATATTTAATTTTGTGAGAGAAGTGGGAATTTGGAAAATGATTTAATTAAATATTGAAAATATTTAATTAAATGCGGAGGGAAGAATATCGTTTAAATTTAGAATTTAAACTTTGATAATTAATGTAAATAGATTGCAAAATCTATTTAATTAATTAAGAGGAAGGTAGCATTAATTAAATAAACTTATTTATTTAATTAAATTAGAAGAATTAGAAAATGAACAATATAAATAAATAATTAAATTTATTTATATGTAGAAGACTTAAGAAACATTAATTAAATAATTCATATTCAATTAATTAACAGGTTTGATCAACCATGACCATTTTTAGATGTGTACATTTTGCCCCTCTTTGAAGTGATGTGTTTCACGCATTGCTTTAAAGAATTTGCCCCTGACTTTGAAAAATTACTGATGATGCTATATGCCCCCCCAAGAGATAAATCACATGATGAGAATGATTATGAGACTGATTTGGAAGATTTTCAGATGATTTCAGAGAAAAATGGCGATTTAACTCTCGAAATAGCACTTTACAGAGTAATAAATGCTATTTTTACCCCTTTAAAAGATGAAAAAGGTGAGAAGTCACTTTCATTTGAATAGTAACCTTTGAGGAAATTGGAGCTCTGAGAGAGATAAAAGCAATGCCGATCCCATATGAGCACCACAGATTCGAGCGAAGTCGTAGTCATCAAAGACCACCTACGTATGGACCTCCGATAAGTCGATCAAAACCTCTCTGTTAAATTTTTATGCATTTTTGGATGCTTTTTCGATTTTTTTTCAAATTTTAAAATTCTATTTTAGCGCATGCGATAGGTCTTTTAGTGCATACAATAGATAGTTTAGTGCATCCAAAGTGGTGCATAGGGATAGAACAGTTGCGCATAGAGGCCAAATAATCGCGCATAGGTGATTTAGCACATAGGATAGATAAAATGGCGCATCTATGAAACCTGCTTGTGGAAGATGATAGATATAGCGCATAGAAGATTTAGCACATCCATGAACTGTTATAGCGCATATGCTTGATGAAATAGCGCATCCATGAAATCATGCATCCATAGACTGTTTTAGCGCATCCATGGAATAAAGTTGCGCATCCATGGTTTTAGCACATTGATTGATTGTTTTAGCGCATCCATGTATTTTTGCCGAATTTCAATTTTTGAAGAAAAATTAATGCGTGCTTGATGATTATTGCTAGATTAGACAATAGATTTTATGCATTTGAATATCATCGATGAATAGATTTGATAAATTTTCCTTCATGCTTCAAGAACAAATATGCTTGATAGATTTTGCTTCCATGCGATATGAAAAACAAAATAGAGATGATAATTTGCTTTCCTGATGGAAAGTCAAATAGCTTAAGTCATGATGACTGTTAAATTTGTTTCCATGCGATATGAAAAAAAAACTAGATGTGATGTAAACTTGCTTGATATACTGATTGATTGATGATATTCATTTGCTGATTGATTTTGCATGCTTGCTTGATAATTTTGTAAAGGAGGATTTTAACCTTCTTCAGATCAGAGAGAGATTTCCACAAACATGGGAGATGATTCCCTGACTATCCCATGATGATTTGGGAGTGATAGACCAGTGTGGCTTGAGAGCTCTATTGAGTATCTCACAGTATCAGGTCAATAGGGCACTGTTGATTGCTTTAGCAGAGCAGTGGCACAACGAGCACAACACCTTCCACTTACTGATAGGAGAGATTACAGTGACTCCAAAGGATGTCTATAGGATTTTGGGTATTCCTGTGGTTGGAGAGCTTGTGATTTATGATCACAAGGAGATTGGGGGTACCGATGCTTGGAGATGGGTCTTCCAGGATCCTCATGTCTGTGGATATGAGATTCCCTGGAAGGAGATGATAGAGAGATATGCCCCACTACCTTCGGTTTTGGTAGGGATGATCGGTGGTTTCCTTTGTCCTAATCACAGGTCAAAGGGACTATTGGTTGGGTGGGGGAGGATCCTAGAGGACATGCTTCTCCACCGTACCAGATATGCATGGAGATCCTGCATGCTTGCCCATTTGTACCATGACCTTCATCAGGTTGTGTATACAAATGGGAAGATTCTTTCCTACGGGGTGACTCTTTTACAATTATTCATGTGGGAGCACTTCACGATTACCCACCCTATTGTTAGGAGAGATTGTCCCATCGGATTCCCTTATGCTTATGCATATACAGGGCCCCTTGTCTAGCCGAGGCTGGGCAAATTGGAGTACTGGTGACGGGTACTTGATGATTTGGACACGGTCATCTAGCAACCATATGTGGATTGAGACCTGTGGTAGGCAGATGACATAGAGTTGCCATATGTTACGAGGCCCAGATACTTGATTGGACGCACCCCCTTCATCATCGAGAGATTTCTAGGTCGGAGGGTTCTGAGGCAGTATGGATGGGTTCAGATGATGCCCTAGGGGACGACACACTATTCCAAGTGTCGGGGAGATGTACCAGAGTGGGGCCAGTTTTGACTATTGAGGCCGCCCGAGAGGAGTACTTGGAGTTGCAGCTGGATGATTGGACCATTCGACCAGAGGTCACAGATGCAGGGATGATGGATGACTATGCCGCATATTTCTACACACATCCATTTCCTCATTTCACTAGTTCGGATGAGCCTGCCCCATTGATGGGAGGTTCGGTTATCCACGCAGGGTTACAGTAGCCACTAGGACATCCAGTAGCAGGGCAGCCACAGGATCAGGGGCAGGTGGCAAATATCAGCGGGGTAGCCATGGAGGTGGATGATGAGAGCTCTGAGGCTAAGGAGACAGATGAGGAGTCAGATGACTCCGATGATGGGGATGATCAAGGTGGTGGGAGGTAGAGACTATTCTTTGACATTCCCTTTAGGACGAGGCCACGGACAGCTAGAGCAGTGGGTCAGGCCAGCACTTCAGCATTGCGGATCACCATCAGGGCTCCGTCATAGGGACAGTTAGATGCCTTGCAGACCAAGGTTCAGACTCTTAGGAGTCAGCTAGCATAGGCCCAGGTGACTATCAGTTAGCTGCAGGGACAGATAGCACAACCACCACCTCCTGACCCACAGATAGCGTAGCTTACGACCGAGAGGGACAACTTCCGAGAGAGATGTGTACAGGTCGAGGGGGTAGCTGAGAGACTACTGAGATCAATGGAGAGAACCTCTATTGGAGAGGTTGTGGCAAAGGGATTAGAGACTGCTCGAGAGACCGAGTATTACAGGATGCGCTACTTTGAGGCAGTGCCACTTGAGCGGCAAATAGCCTTCACTTAGTCAGGTACTCGGACTCGGACTCACTCACGCAGTCACTCTAGGAGTGCGACTAGGAATGTGGGCCAGCCAGCAAGATGAGAGAGCAGAGCCTTCAAGAGCAGAGATCCAGTGAAACCCGCTACCTCCAGCGGCAGCAGTAGCCATGATCCACAGCCAGAAGCCCCTCAGTGATGAGCAGTTTTGTTTATACCCATTGATGCCATTGTATGATATATCTTTTTGAAATATTTGATATCCTTGTATTCCTGGACATTTGTTTTGATGAGATCTATGATATGCAGTGGCGATTTGATTATGCACATGTGTCATGGATGATTTTATGCATATATTATGGATGTTTTGATTTATTTTTTATATGCCATGTCATGTATGATGATGATGCAAATGATGATATGATATGATTTAAAAAATTTCTTTTCTTTTATGATGTATGTAATGAATGCAAGATGCAAGATGTAAATGATTATGATTTATGATGATGATGACGATGTAATGATGTAATGAAAATGCACTCATGTAATGATCTTATGATATATGATGTAATGATGTGAAAAATATGAATGCAATTTATATTTTATGGATGTGTGAACTATGCAGATGTATATGCTAATGAATGATGAATGATAACCATGCCTATGATGTAATGATGGAAAATGACATGGTAAGGAATATGATAATCATATGAAATGATGATGATGAGATGCAACAAACATCCAATCTTACTCAACCATTGTCGAAAAAGATATTTAAGAATGTGATCCACCCTCAAAAATCTATTTTAAAAAGAACCTCAAAATGCAAATGAATTATGCAGTCCTAAATGAATTATGCAACCCTAAATGAAATAATGAATCATTCTCCTTGTTTCCATTTCCTACTGTGTTTAGTTATCATCATTGAGCCTTTTGATATGTTGAAAGTTAGTTCAAGCATCTAAGCGTATGTTAGCACCAATGATGACCTGAGTACTGCTTCCATAATGTTTAATGTAGCAAGTTAATACAAGCATCGATGGTATAATTGAACCAAGATGACCTGAGTATTGCTTGCATAAACAGACAAAAGTTAATCAATTTCCTATGCAAATTCTGAAATGTCATCAATGATCCATTGTGGAACATGTCCCATGATCAATTTGCATCATACTAATGATTAACTTGCAAACAACAATCAAAGAAAAATCATACTTCTTCCTTGTGATTCTAGTCCAATACATCATTGAACCACTCCAAAGATATGATGTCATCAAATATCAAAACAACAATTTGCAACTTTTTCTTTTAAGTTTTGTCATTCATTTTATTCAGATTAAGATCATCCAATTTGTTTTTAAATCATCTATCAAGATAATATGTAAGCTCAGAAAACTATTGTTTCAAACACTCTGACCCCTAGTGACCATGCACTATGACTCTTGCTAGACACAACTGTTGCGATGGATAAACCTCAAATCATCAAGCCATGATGAGATCCCTGTCATTTCAAGGAAAATGATGCGAATGCGATAGTGAGGTGTGTGTGATACTGATACGAGGATGCATATGTAGAATGAATCCTAATAGATGAGAGAGCTAAATGAAATCACAAACAATGCATGTTTGCCAGGTTTTCATTGTTTGTTTTTATTGCACTTTTTCTTGATTTTAGGATTTTTTTGTTATTACCAAGATGCCTGTTTGCCAGGTTTTCATCAAGGCAATGTTTTGATTTTTTTTAATTTTTTTTGAGGACTTTTTATATTGTTTTTTATTTTTTCAGGTGTAGAACCTTTTCAGATGAATGCTATTAATTGGGTCTTAAAATAGGTCACCTTCTGCTGTTGACAACTGATATGCCCCTGATCCATAGGCTGCAATGATAATGAATGGACCTAACCAATTAGGTTCAAATTTACCTTTCTTTTCCCGATCTTGTTGATTTTGAGGGTTTTCTTTGAGGACCAAATCACCCACTTGAAAACTTCATGGTTTGACTCTGTGATTGTAGCTATGGGACATGATTTGTTGATATCCCTTCAAGTGATTAACCGCAGTTTGATGTCGTTCGTCAAGTAATTCCAACTCTTGCAATCTTGATACTCTATAGTCTTCATCATTGATTATCCCTTTGAGTGATACTCGAAGTGAAGGAATCTCAACTTCAAGTGGCAAAATAGATTTTTCTCCATAAACCAAAGCATAAGGAGTAGCTCCTATCGGTGTATGAATGCTTGTTCGATAGGCCCATAATGTTGGATTTAATTGGACATGCCAATCACAACCTGCTTCATTCACTATTTTCTTCAGAAATTTTAGAATTGTTTTGTTTGAAGCTTCAGCTTGACCATTCTCCTACGGATAATAAGGTGTGGAGTATCTATGTTGGATGTGAAACCTTTCACACAGTTCATCAACATCTTGATTTTTAAAGGGTCTACCATTATCTGTGATGATGGAGTTAGGAATGCCATATCTGCAAATGATATAATTCAAGATGAATGAAGAGATTTGTTTACCCGTAATAGTTGTTAAAGGAGCAACTTCAATCCACTTAGTGAAATACTCAGTGGCTGTAATGATAAATTTATGTCCATTTGAAGATGATGGATGTATCTTACCAACCAAGTCCAATCCCCGCTGAGCAAAAGGCCATGTTGTGGTAAAAGGTTGTAATTCTTGAGTAGGAGCATGAATGAGATTCCCATGAATCTGATATTTTGCACATTTCTTCATAAAGGCGAAAGATTCTTTCTCCATAGTTGGCCAGTAGTATCCTAATCTTACAAGTTTCTTTGCTAAGATTAGTCCACTTGAATGTGTCCCACAAATCCCACCATGGACCTCTTGTAAGGATTTTTCTAATTCATCGCGTTCAAGACACCTAAGGAGGGTACCATCCAGACCATGCCTGTATAGGACGTCAGCAATTAAGGTATAATGGGATGATTGATGAATGAAATTTTGTTTTTGATTTCTAGACAAGCCTAAGGGTAAAGTAGTATCCTTCAAGTAAGTGTAGATTTGGCCATATAAGGAAGATTCAAAACTTGTTAGATGGAAAATGATTTGCGTTTCAGGATCATCATGGTTGGGAGAAAACAATTATTCCACTAGGAAATCGTACCATTTTTTATTCTCTGACAATTGGAGTAGAGAGGCAATTGTAGCCATGGCGTTTGCTGCTTTGTTATCAATACGTGGAATCTGTTCGAACTTGATATTAACAAAGTATTTCTTGAGATCATCCACCATTCTTTTGTAAGGTATCAATTTGTCATCTTTAGTGTGGTATTCATCATTGATTTGATTTATGACAAGTTGCAAGTCACCAAAAATTTGATGTTCTGTAATTTTCCAATTTACTGCAATTTTCATGCCAATTATCAATGCCTCATATTCAACTATGTTGTTTGTGCAAGGAAACATCAGCTGATAAGATTTTGGGATCGTATTTCCTTGAGGTGTAGTGAAAATAATTCTGGCTCTTGAACCATGTTGAGTGTAGGAACCATCAAAATAGAGTGACCATGATTGTTGGATATCCGTTGTCAAAATATCGGCATCAAGAAAATTTACATGTATTGGATGTTCTGCTGGCATCGGTGCTTCTGCTAATTGATCTGCAATTACTTGTCCTTTTATAGCTTTTCAATCTACATACTAAATATCAAACTCGCTTAAGATCATAACCCATTTAGCCAACCTGCCAGTTAAGGTTGCCTTGCTTAGAAGATACTTGAGTGGATCAATCTTAGCCACAAGCTTTACTGTATGAGTCAACATGTAGTGTCGTAATTTTTGAGAAGTGAACACCACCACTAAACAAGCTTTTTCAATGAAGGTGTAATTTAGCTCGTGACTTGTTAGAGTTCTGCTGATGTAATAAATGGCTCATTCCTTTCCTGAGTAATCTTCCTGTGCCAATAATGCTCCTAAAGATACTTTTGTGGAAGCAATATATAATATGAGAGGCACACCTTGTATTGGTGGAGTCAATACTAGAGGATTCATGAGATATTAATTTATTTGATTAAAGGCTGCTTCACATTTGTTCTCCCATTTGAATAGAACATTCTTGTGCAAGAGATGTGTAAATGGTAAACTCTTATCTACTAGTTGAGCAATGAATCTTCGAATGGATTGTAATTGTCCCTATAAAGAATGCAGTTGACTGATGTTCCTTGGTGGTGGCATATCAAGGATTGCTTGTACTTTAGCTGGATCCACTTCAATTCCCTTTTCTAACACAATGTATCCTAATAACTTTCTGGATTTTACTCCAAAGACGCATTTCTTAGGATTAAGTCGTACTTTGAATTGTTCCATTCTTTTGAAAATTTTAGACAAGATATCGATGTGTCCTTCTCTAGTGTTAGACTTGGCAAGAAGATCATCAACATAATCCTCCATAAATGTATACATCATGTCATGAAAAATTGTTTGTCATTGCTCATTGGTAGGTAGCTCCTGCAGTTTTCAATCCAAATGGTATTACGTTCCAACAATATGTACCCCAAGGACATGTGAATGTTGTTTTATCCTGATCCTCTGGTGCAATCTTTATTTGGTTGTATCCTGAGAATCCATCCATCAATGAGTACATTGCATGTCCAATAGTTAAATGCACAATCATATCAATGTTTGGTAAAGGAAAGTTGTCTTTAGGACACGCTTTGCTCAAATCCCTAAAATCCGTGCAAATTCTGATCCTTCCATCTGGCTTTGAAATAGGCACAATATTGGAAATCCATTCTACATAATCTATGGATCGAATGAATCCAACGTCTAGAAGTTTCTTTATTTCCTCTTTAACCAACAATGCGACGTGTGAATGCATTTTTCTCAGTTTCTATTTTATAGGTCTTTCCCCCGGTGTAATAGATAGATGATGCATGATGAGATCCGGATCCAATCCAGGCATATCTGTGTAGGACCATGCAAAACTGATTTGATTATCTTTGAGAAATTCCGTGAATTTAGGTACTTCTTCATCTGTAAGAGATGCAGCCAATTGCAACACTTTAGGCTTTTCTACAGTACCTATATTGAGTGCCTCTATCGGTTCAATCAAAATGGAAGATATTTCTTGATAGTACTCCAGAAGAGTGTCAAGTTTCCCATCCTCTAGCACCTTTGAAAGGTTTTCACCATCGGATACGCTTTTTATTTTTCTCTTTTCTTGATCTAATACTACCTTTGTTAGGTTTTCACCATTAGATATTTCTTTCATTTTTCTTTTTTATTGACCTAATACTACCTTTGTTAGGTTTTCACCATTAGGTCTTTCTTTTATGTTATTTATTTCGTAGCTGAGAAACTTGGCACTTTCCTATCGAAAACTCTGATCTGGTGATTCCCCGGTGGAACTTGTTTCAGGATTTGATGAGCAAAGAAAGTTTATTATGGTTTCATCATTTGGAAAAGTTGGAACATCAATGGGTGCAATTTGCTCCCAATCAATGAGTTCAGGATGAACCAAAGGTAATGGATCATTAGGATAAGTAAAGTCATTGGCCGTTAGGGTCATGATATTATTGTCAATGTTATTATGGGAGAAGTCTAAGATGGTATCCTCCTCAAAATGTTCTATCTCGCTTTGAATCGAATTGGTCTCACTAGATTCATGATCACTTTGTACGACGCATTCAAACAGAGGTCTTGAGCTTTCTCCTTGTAAGAATGTAGGTGAGAATTTGTGTATCACATCCACTCTTTTTTCTGAGGTAAAAGTATCATCTGAGAAGTCATCCCATTCATATTCATTTGAGTCTGTTTCAGAATTATCCGCTTGAATTTTCAGAATTGATTCAATTAATTCCTCCTTAGACGGCCTTTGTATTACTTTTTCATTAGTATCCTCACCATATCCGAACCCAGTCTTATCTTTTGGGTGCATTGTTTTTAATTAGACAGGTTCCATAATACCTTCTTTTCTCTTACCTAGAGGGCCATTTCCTTCATAACCCATTTGTTGCATGATAGCATAACCCTTTCCATATTGTTGTGTGGGTATCTTGATATGTTGTACGGATTCTTCTTCATCTTTATAGAGCCAATCAAGAATAGCTCTATCTTCCCCTTCAGTTTCTTTAATAAAAATCCCATTAAACTTGGTGATGGGGGTTGAAGTTGAGGCTAAAACTGTTGTAGCTTGCGGTGTAGATGTTGACAGCTGACCATGGGATCTTGGTGATAAGGGTAGGTTAGAGAGAGATAAAGAATATTCTCCTACCCCATT
This sequence comes from Sequoiadendron giganteum, assembly GCA_007115665.2. Lineage (NCBI taxonomy): Eukaryota > Viridiplantae > Streptophyta > Pinopsida > Cupressales > Cupressaceae > Sequoiadendron > Sequoiadendron giganteum. Next base: position 308,459,131 of record CM021110.1, read on the forward strand.
ATCTTTCAATTTTAACTTGCTGCCAAAATTGTTTATCATTTCTTGTACTTGTTCTTTGTTTTTGGAGGTAGAGATGGCCAAAGCCTCTCTATTATGTGGGACAAATGTGTCCTAAGTCACTCTTAGGTTAGAACAAGTTTGACTGCTATTGTGATCAGCAGGGATGGTTATTTCCTGTCCATCATATGGAAACTTCAAACATTGGTGATAAGTAGATGGAATTGCTTGCATGTCATGGATCCATGGATGACCCAATAATATGTTATAGGTTAAATCCCAGTCGAGAACTTGACAAAAGGTATTCTTCACAATAGGTCCCACTCTAATTGGTAACATGATAAGACCTTTTGAAGTTCTTTCCTCATCATCATAGGCCTTGATTGTAATTTTCCTCTGTGGGTCTATAGAGTTTGCTGAATATCCCAAAGCTAGGACCAATTTTAAAGTACAAATATTTAATCCAGCTCCTCCATCTATAAGGACACGTCTAATGCGGGCTTTGTGAACCATGAATTCTAAATATAGTGATGAATTGTGCGGATGGGTTATGGATGAATCATCTCTTTTAGAAAAAGATAAACATGTGTTGGAGGACAAGTGTCCCACCATGGCTTGAAATTTATTGGTATCTAGATTAGGAGATACAGTTGTATCAATGAGAGCCTTTTCTAGAATGTCCTTATGTGCAGGTGATAATTTTAAAAGCTCCAAGATAGAAATTTGGGCTAATGTTTTTCGTAATTGCTTGACCAAATTGTATTGAATTGGAGGGGGAATTGTTGCTTTAGATGAGATGCCTTTGACAATGATCTTGGCTTGTCCCCTTGTAGTAACATTGACCTCTCGATATTCTGGCTTACCTTTGATTCAGATAGCATTGATTTGAGAGTCATCAGTATAGATATGATTGATAATAATGTCTTGGATATTATTAACATTCTTGCCCTTATCCTTTGAGGATTCCCCTTTGTGATAATTAGGGAGCAGATTTTTGAATGCTTGATGATCATTATTGACATTGTGTCCCTCAACTATGATGGTACGATTATCAATTAAATCTTGAATGATATTCTTTAACCCATGGCAACTGTTCATCCTATGAACTTTGCATCTATGATAATCATAGAAGTGTGATTCATTCCACGATGGTGGTTTAACTCGAGGTTCATAGTCTCTTTGTGGTGGCAATGTAATAGCATTTTGATTCAATAATTCTTTGAGAATGGATTCCAAAGATTGGCCCAAGGGAGTGAAACTCCATTGATTTGAAAAATATGATGGTCTGGGCATATTTGAATTTTGATTATTGCCAAAATTATTTCCACAAGCATTATTTGTGTTTCCTTGATTAGAAACATTGCCTTGGTTGTTAGAATGTCCAATATTATTGTTACGTTGAACACCTGACACATTAAGAACGATAGGCTTCGTATTCACATTGTTAGCACCTACTACCCCATCATTCCCAACATTATTATTTTGAGTCCAAAATCGTGACTTGTCATTGTTGTTACTATGGTTGTTGTTGTTGTTGTTGTACGAATTTGAACCCTCTTTATCAATTTTTAGAATTCCATGCTTGATCAATGCACCTTCAATAGTGATTGTGTTTTCAATCTATTTTTCAAATGATGGAGGACAATGAAAATTTAGTCTGTAACTCATTTCTTGATTAAGAGTATCAATGAAGATCTCCATCTTTTCCTTTCCAGGAATAGGACGAGAATATCTAGCAAACGTTCTTCTCCATCTTTGCAAAAATGTAGTGAAAGATTCCCCTACTTTTTGTTTTATCTTACAAAGATCAAGCATGGTTATCTGATGTTGGATGTTGTAAGAGTATTGTGATATGAATTTATTTATCAACTCTTCAAAGGTTTTTATGAGGGAGTGATCTTTGAAAGCCACTCCATGGATTGTCCACCCAGACTTCGTGGAAACAATCGCATTAAGTAGGTGTCTTCATGGGCGAATTCTAAGCTCATATTTCAGAAATCCCTTACATGCTCAATGGGGTCAATTTTCCCATTATATCTATCAAACTTAGGGATTTCACAATGCTTCGGTAAAGGTATCATTCGAAGATTTCTATCGAATGGGTAGGGACATATTTCTTCCAAAACATACTTCTTTGGTGCTCCCCCTTGCATTTCTTTTATTTGCCCTTGTAATTCTTTAATCCGTTGAGTAAGGGCACTAAAATAGTTAAGAGGAGTTTTAGGATTCTCTTTAATCCCTTTCGTGTCAAAATTGGTAGGTAATTTGGCTCCTTGAATAGCTAAAGAAAGGAAGTACCTTTCCTTGTTTCTTTCCAAAATCTTTTCCATAAGAGTATGGAATTGAGGATCTTGTTCTGCTTCTTGAAGCTTTTCTTCCGTTACTTCTTTAGTATTTGGAATGTTAAAGATGTCTTCCTCCCTCTCATTATTATCACCCATTTTTCTTACTATACTTTCCTCTTTTTCTATGTGCTTTCGAGATCTCATGGTAATAGGCATAAGCTTTACTCAAATCCTACTAACTTTGATCAAAGGAATGAAATAGTGCAATGCTGATGAGAGTCAGGATAGAATGAAGATTCTATGACTTAAAAGATTTTTAATCTTTAGTTTGTGATTCCACAAGTGAAAGGATGAAAATCCTATTTGCGGGAATTAAACCAAAGATTGAAAAATAAAGGTGATTTTGGACTTTGTGAAGTTTGATCTTAGCTTTGTAGATAAATGAACTTAGTGGATGCTTAAATGTGTTTGAGTTCTCTATTGTAGAATTTGATTTGGATGAGTAGTATATGCGATTGCAAGTTGGTGAAAATAAGAAGGACAACTACACCTTGATTTCTGAAAATCCAGAAAATCACACCTAAGCTTTGAAAAATAGATGCGCCAAAACAAAGATTGAATGCACTAAAATAGAGCACAGATGCACCAAAATAGTGCACAGATGCACTAAAACAAAGCACATATGCGCTAAAATAGAGCACAAATGCGCTGAAACAGAGCACAAATGTGCTAAAACAGAGACCCAATGTGCTAAAACAGAGACTAAATGCGCTAAAACAGAGACCAAATGCGCTAAGACAGAGATCGAATGTGCTAAGATAGAGACCAAATGCGCTAAAACAGCTTTGAGACTGACATGTTTTGACAGTTTGATAAAATTTTCTTGTTTTGGATGATCTTAATCTAATTTAAATGTGAAAAACACAGCATAGAAGCAAACAATTGTTTTGTTAATCCTAAAATCTAAATAAAGAGTGTATGTTCTTGAGATTTCCACAGGTTTTTGAACAATATAAGTACTTCAATCAGACTCACTCTTAATTTTTCAAATAGGTCATCAAAGTAATCATAGCCCACATCTTAAAATCACGTCAACTCACACAGCCTTGTCACCACCTAGAGGGCACCCATGTTTTTGTCTTTTCTAGGTGCGTACTCAAAGTGATGGAGTGGATACCAAATCCCTTGAGCAAACAATCCATGGTGACTATATGGTGAGTGTCTTGGGGGTAGATTCTTCCCTCCCCTTGCACCGTGATTAAAATGATGTTTGGATACTGACACAGCTAGCTTTCTACGCTATGGTTCGTAGTAAGGGTATCCGTTCAGTGTGGCAAATAGATATACTCCCTCGAGAGACCTCCCAACCTTTAGAACAAAGGTTATGGGGATGGTTATCTTGTGCACTACTGTCAAGTTGGATTTTCATCAACAACTTGCTTTTGATTAAAGTGGGTTGAAAACCTTGGCTTTAGGTGTTCCCACTTAGGTCATTCCTGTAGGGTGAATACTTTTTCCCACTACGGCAGGCCTTCTAAAGGATGTAATAAAGCATTAAATGAATAAAATAAAAAGGTAAGTCTAGTATTTTGATCACCTAGTTAAGGGGAGAGCATAGACCTATTACCCACAATCACAGCAATCAAATAATTGTTCAATTTTAAATCCCAAATTGAAAAAATTTCTATTCTAAGTGAAGATGTTGCTTCACTAAAAGCATGGGGTTCATTTTAACCAAAAACAAAAATGTTTGGTGACTATCCTAGGATTGGTTGATTCCAAGTTAAGTGTCTACCCTAGGATTGGTTCATTCTGTTAAAAAAAATAACATCAAAAAAATTATGTCCATGGATTGCATCGGAAACAGAATTTAAATTTTTACAAGCAAATGCACCAAAACAGAAGATGTATACACTAGAACAGGTTATGTATGCATCGAAATAGGTAACGTATGCACTGAAAGATCTCATAAATGCGTTGAAAAAGTCGCCAAATGCGCCGAAACATGTTATGAATGTGCCAAAAGGGTCCCCAGGGATGTGCCGAAATAGGGTGTCTATGTGCTAAAAGAGGTCATGTATGCATTGGAACAGGTCATGTATGCGCCAGACTAGTCATCGTATGCACTGAAACAGGCTTCGTATGTGCAAACCAAGACTCGTATGCGCTAAACCATGATTTTTGTCCGTCACCTGCTAGAAAAATCTACAAAAAAATAAATTAAAATGCGGGGCTTGGCCCCACGGTGGGGGCCAAAAATGTCTACGTTAGAATGCGTCAATTAAATTGAATCTAATATAATACACTAGTGAAGCATTAGATTGAAGAAAACTAAATAAAATAAAGTAAATGCAAACTCTTGATAGCAGCTTCTTCAAATTCGTTCCATTGTCCTCTATCTCCAAGGATTCGCTTCAATAAGTTTGCTCTCAGTTGTGTAAACACAGCTTATAGAATGGCACTTGAGAGAATGAGATTATTAAGAATGCATATGCATCTACAAGATTGAACTTATTGAATTAAAATGCTTATGAAATGCTTAAGATGTGACTATAATAACTATGCATGAATGTATCAGATTCGAGGTTCTTTTCAGCTCATGAAAGAGTTGTATTTATAGATTTTCGAAGGTAAGAATTCGATTAGACAAGATCGACGGTTGAGTTCAAACCTGTTGAAATGAACGGTGAGAGATCGAGAATTCTAAAAAGAGGTGGAATTCAGAGAGACAGAAAATCAAGAGACAATTTGAAAGGTGTCTCTCATAATTAAATAAATAAATATTTAATTATGTGTGAAAGAAATATGAAAAGGTTTTAATTAAATATTACAAATATTTAATTATGTGAGAAAAGAAAAAGCCTTTTAATTAAATATTAAGAATATTTAATTTTGTGAGAGAAGTGGGAATTTGGAAAATAATTTAATTAAATATTGAAAATATTTAATTAAATGCGGAGGGAAGAATATCGTTTAAATTTAGAATTTAAACTTTGATAATTAATGTAAATAGATTGTAAAATATATTTAATTATGAATGATAAAGCAACGTTGTTAGAGATAGTAGATTCTATTCCATATGCTTTTACATTGCTTTGTTCTTGACAAACAGTTATGTGTGTGTCTCAAACACTAAAGTGATTATTTAATTCATTCTTAAGTTATTACTCTAGGTTTCATACTATTCAAGCTTATCTTGTGTGTTATGCTAGATTAAATCCTTATATGCATTTAATGTTCTTAAATTATCATAGGTGCATTTAATTTAGCATAACATACTTAATCACAATGTTGCATCTAAGGGAAACTATAATAAGTTTTAATTAGATCACATAGGGCAGGCTAAAACATGAAGACATTCATTAAATAATCTTACAAAGGTTATTTAATTAATGACATTATCATTTAAAATTCAACACAAATAATAAAACATTAGGTGCTCATATATATATATATATATATATATAAGTTTTGTGTACATATCAATATCTACAATACTACTGAGGCTTGTGACTACTAGATCCCTCAGGAGCTGGTGGTCGCATTTATCTGGTAGTAGTTATTTGGGAGATGCTGGTGTGTGATCATGATCATGATCCAATAAATGTATTGAGAGAAAACTCTAAACCCTATATATCTATTTGAGGGCCTCCCTATTTGATCTTTCTTTTCCTATAGCCTTGCTACCTCTACCTCTAGTCTCTCAAACTATGTTGGCATGCAATATGATTGTGCCTCTAGGGCAACATCGCCTCAGTGGATGCACCTCCTCAAACTCTCATATGCTACTCTTAGTCTAATGTATGGCCTGGATAACTCTAGGTCCTAATCCAGAATGGATGGGGGCACATAATCTCAGTCTATGGCCTCCTCATGGACTAATGGGGGCACTATTTTTGTAGCCACCTATCACTAGATATCCCAAAAATCTCTCATAGATCATCCAAGATAGAAACAATAAATAGCAATACAAATCATGATATATATATATATAAATCATAAGCATATGCTTAAATTATAACAATAAATAAAATATCATCACCTATATCTCTAGCAGGTTGTTTTAAATCAGCCTCATCATGTGCAGGGGCATGGAGGATGTATTATCCTCTCTAGGAATGTGGGTACAGGTGCCTACTGCAATCACTCCTTATGATCTAAACAAATGAATGGGAGATGGATCTCCCCACTTGTGCCTTGTTGGATCCTCATCTAGTGCCTCATCACCCTCAATCATGGGCCACTCCTCCTCCTCCTCATCCTCTTCTTGGTTCTCCTTGTCATCCTCGTCATCTCCTCTATAATGGTCATCATATTTATGATGTGCATCCTCGTCATACTCCTCATCTATGACATATATATAGATGTTTGTAGCCATGTAGCATGTCTCCTTGACCTTGTCCTCTACCTCATCTCCCTCATCTAGGAGTTGTCCTGCATCATCTATTGAATCCTCCTTAGGAAATAGGGTAGTTGGTTGTGATCCTATCCACCACTAGTCATAGTCATATATGGAACCGACGTCATCCACATTGGAGACTAGAGGCATATCATGATCTGAGTACCCAGAGTCACTATGGAAAAAATCCTTCATAGTGAACTAGAGAAAATCACCAGGTCTTCGGGAACTTTTCTCTAATTTCCTGAAGAAGGGTCATACCCTATTTGGTATCTTGATCATTCCAAACTATCACATGACCTAATTGTAGTAGAAAGGATTCACTATGTAATCATGTCTGCCAATGAAAAATATGTCAAGTTGTAATACCCTCATCTGTTGAGTGTGATTTGGAAACTAAAGCACAAGATGATAAGGTCTCCAAAGGATCTCGTCCTCCTCTAGTTGGTCAAATTGCACTCTCTAGAAGAGTAAATCACCATACTTCTGAAATTGCTATAGAGGATAGTTGAAGGCCTGAGGATACCCCAAGGTCGTCAGACACAAGAAGCTGGTATGTATGGTACAATTAATATGATTATTGAACCATACCTATAGAAGTGTATAGTGTACCATACTATCCACCTCCTGAAAGGAAAATTGTCCAAGATCATAATATAAGTGCGCTAGGATACAACGCCCCTAGGAATATATTGTCTGGTGCTCTGCCATCCCTCGTATCAAGTGTATTAGTCCTCCCTCTAAGTGCACTCTCTAACTGTTAGGGATGAGTACTAGTGAAATTGTAAGCATCATAATCTGTCTAACCAATCAGGTTTGTGAATATAGTAGCATTTCTAGATCAATTTGTACCCTCACCCTCTCATCATGTACTGGTTAGTAAAGGCAATACTACATGTCAAATTTAATCTTGTGGGATGTTTTCTCTACTCGAAAACATACTAGCTCACCCTAAATAGGAACTTAGAGTATGTGATGCACATCCTCTAGTGTGATAATCATTTCACTATTTGATAGATGGAATGTGCATTTATTAGCATCCTAGCACTCTGTTAGGACCATCAAAATTGCATCATGGTAAGTCATCGGTGCCATGAGGTATGCCTAGTATATTTCTATAATCTATAATAGATTTGTATTCGACACTAAAATAATGGGGGATAAATATTTGAGAAGGATAATTTTCTTGCCACCAAGATGTTGACATGAACAGGTGGGAACCTAACAATAAATAAATAAAATTCTATAAGCAATCTAAACTCTTCAAATTTTACATCAAAAATCATAAAAGTGTACTAAATTTGTCCTCGTGTGCTCTCCTCAAGGCCCTAGACAATTTATAACCCTTTTGGGACACTTCGCAAAGAAACAAGACACTTTGCCAAAATGTGGGACACTTCGTGAACAAAAGGGACACTTTGCAAAAAAGTAGGACACTTTGAAAAAGAGTAGGACAGTTTGTGAAAAAAAGGGACACTTGGCAAAAAATGGGACACTCTATGAAAAAATGGGACACTTTGTGAAAAATTAGGACACTTTGCGAAAAAAGGGGATACTTTGTGAATTTTTTTTCCAAGGCCCTAATTTAATCTAGAAATTCATTAAATCATAAAATAATTGTGTAAGGACAAAGCGAAGGTAAAATAATCAACTCACCTCATGATGACGCTCGTTGTCTACCACCTAGTCTTGCAACACGTCTAGTCTCGCAAGCATGTAATCTTGTCTACTAGGCATATTTCACTATTCTTTTAATCATTTTCAAGCTACAAAAAAGTAAATGACAAAATAAGTTAGAATTTACTTCAATTTTTTCTCTTATGTAAGTTAAAACTAGGGTTTTTACTATATTAAGGTTAAAAAATTCTTTTCAAATCAACATAATGGGTGATAGAGAGCTTTATTTTTTTTGTTGTTTGTTGCATTGGAGTCGTGATTCCACTCTTGACATCATCAAATGTCCATTGTTATGTGGCATGGTACATGGAAATTCCCTATAATATGACTCATCCTATTCAACTTGGTTAGACTGCTACCTTGATTCCACCCCCATAAAGCAACTAGAATCAAGCAGGGGCATACATCTACCCTTGAATGTAATTTCTAGAAAGAGGTTAGGCAAAAAGGATTCTTGGATGACTAGTGAATTTGTGTCGCAGTATGTGATTCCTAATGTTATGGTTTTTCAGATGACTACATTGGGGACTTCATTCTCCCCTATTGTGAACAAGTATCCTTTTATGAGATAAAGTGTACTATTTAGAGTCATTTAGCTTACATATGCTCAAAAACTCATATGGGAGCTAAAGTGGTGGCTAGATGTGACCACTGGAATTGTAATCCCTTCTTAGAGATAGTACAATCCTTCATCTACTTTGGACCTATCTTGGGTACCCCTGCATTAATTATCATTTATAATCATTTATAGGCCCATAAGACCCATTATTTTTGATCTTGAGGCTCATTTCACTCAAAAATAATGAAATCCTACCTCAAAAAGCTAAGGTGGGACTCATTCGCCACCTTGGGAAAATGAGTCCCCTTAGGTGGGACCCATTTGCCAAGGGTGGTAAATAATTCCCATTTGGGGACTTTTCCAATTTTCAGTGAGGAATGTATGGTTTAATCAAATTTTGGTGGATATTAGACTTTGAGATCTAAATAACAATCATTTAGGTGTTAATGTCTATAAAAGCAAGTTTTTGAGTCATTTTTATCAACTCTAAACACTTTGAGCAAGCCTTTTTCAAGAGATAAGCATCAAGAATCTTCAAGAAAGCTTTGACAAGAGCATTCTAATTCCAAAAGCAAGCAAGTTTGAAGCATTGGAGCAGCATTAAATTATTTTTGCAAGTTTTCAAGCTGAGTTTCAATCAATATCTATAATTTTGAAGGGTTGATCATGGATGCCTATGGTGAATCATGATGGATTCTAGGGTGGGGAGATGCAACTAGCCATCAATCCAAGCCTAAAGACTTGTTTCCTAAGTGATTCCATCTTCCATTATCACTCTACATCCATCCTAAGGAAGGTACAAGAAACATTAGATCTCATTCGGGGTGATTAGACATCACCACAAGTGAGTCATTCATCTTTATATTTCCATTGTTGCATCATATTCTTGCACATTAGAATAGGATTTTATCATGTTTTAGATTTCCTAGTCTTAGACACATTTAAGGCTAGGGTTTTTCATGCAATTATCATTATTTCTATGAGGATTTAATTACCAAATTAGGTTTTTGACCAAGGAAACCCCCATTAGAAAAGCAAGTTGAATTCTATTTTGTAGATTCGTATCTAGAACTTAAGTTGGAAGGACAGTGTAGGAGTTTGAGTGCAGATAAAACCTATAAATTTTTAGAAAAGAGCAATGGGATTGATTCTTCAAGAGTGGTGAGTGAGTCCCACTATAGATGTTTTCTAGATCTGTTTGTAAATTTTGATACCCTTTTTCCTAAAACAAGCTCCCATGTAGAAACCCTTATCTAGGACTGATTCACCCAGATTGGCGAATGAGTCCTAGTTGGTGGAAAAGTCAAAATTTCCTAAATTTCAGAGTTTTTTCTAGTCACTTCAAGGTTTCTAGGTGCATATCATTTATATTTTTTCTTTTCTACAATATTTTACTCACATTTCTAAAGAATTTTCTAGGTCATTTTATTTAATTAGGTTTTTGTCTTACAAATTGCATTGCATTGTCTTTTACAAGTCTAAACTTGGTGGTGAACCCCTCATTAGATCATATTCATTTCCTAGGATAGCCCTATTGCAATATTTCAATATCCTTTGCATTGAGATATCTAGGGGTTTCCTTAAGCGAAACATCTTTTGAAGTGGGTAAAAATACATCATCATCACTTCCACCATTTTCATAGGTCCCAATTATGAAATTTGCAAACTTGTGAGATGGCTAGCTTGAATGTAGATCTTGAATCAAAGGAATGCTTGATAGATCTTGACTTGAGTTTCTTGCTTGAATTAAAACCGTACATCACAAATGTTAGCTCAAAATAACACATGATGCAAGAAGATCTTTGATATGATGCTTGAATCTTGATGATGGCTCCAAATTCTTGATGAATTACTATTGAATTCTCTCTTGATCACAAGCTTGCTATTAGGAATTCTTATTCAACTTATTTGATTAGAAATGAGTAAAATAACCTTGTATTTATACGTATCTATGTTGAATACCCTAAAATTATACCAAAAAAAGATGACATATGAATTCATTAATTAAAGGATGTTAAATACCACCAAGATTTGAAATTAAATCCCAAAAATAACCTATGGGGGACTAAGATACCCTAGGTGGAATCTTAGTCCCAAGGCATGAAAATCATGGCACAAACTCCAAAAAGGGGCCCATTTAAGGTTCCTTTTAAAATTAGGGTCCCAAGACCTTTGGGGACAAAGATTCCCTAGGTGGCATATTAGTCCCAACCGTAAATTTACTGAAACACGACCAGAATCAGTAGAATATCATTTACCCTTTGATGTGTTTTTGGATTAGCTATAAAAAGATAGTTTATTAGGGTTGTGGATGCAAAATAGGGGAAATTAAGACATAGATAGGTATAAATAAAGCAAGGAAGGCCCAAACACATTTGAAAATGAAAGGGTATGCATTTTCCTAAACTAAATCTCCTTTTGGCTTCCCTTGAGTTTCATCTTCATAAAAATCCAATTGTTTAGTTTCGGTTGCCTAGAACTCTTCCATTACTTCCTAGTTCAAGCTCTTGGAAACCCAGTTTTTAGGGATACATAACATATCTTGGATGGATCTTGCATTGATAATAACCCTTATCATGCCACTGACTATAGCCCCTTTTTATTTCTCAAACCTCTTGGCACATGCATCTACTAGCTCTAGACATGGGTGTACAATGGGCAACATGAATTGTGACAAACCATAATTCTAGATTCATGATGCAAAACCTTTAGGTGCCACATGTTTCATCATTCTTTGAAATGATCCTTCTCTAAGGCTTTTAGGGTTCGCCACTACCTTTGGGTTAAAAATGTTGTCTACAAAATCTAGCATGGCCTCTTTCTTAATATGGTCACTTTCTTGTACCAATTTGGTATGGGAAAAATGGCATTCTTCTAGTGATGGGGCATTCATGAATGACTCTCTCCCAAAAATATCGATATAGCCTAGTATTTTCAATGAATATCTAGCCTTTCTACCCAAATTCAATGTTTTCATCATTCTTGTATTTGAAAATTTGTAAAGAGCTTCCTCAAAGAAATAGCTACTTGTATTTTGTTACTAAAAAAAAATTGCTTTTTGGTGCATTCAATTCTTTTTGCATGTACATGCATTAAGGCACTACCATTACCTTTGGCTTACTAAATTTTTCCACCAAGGTGATACATGTGGATTTTGGATCCATATCCCTCAGGAATTCCAAATTTGTCATGAGAATGGAATTAGTACATTCTCCACGCTGCCTCTTTCAAAAATAAGCTTTATGTTTTTGGAAAGCATACTTTTAGCCATAGGAAGCATGATTAAGGTGTGGAAATTACTCTGAAATACATGCTCATTTAATTTTTCAGAACTTAGCATGTTAATCAACATATTTCCCACAAACATGCAAGATGGTGCTAATGACAACAATGGACACATGGAAATGTTCAACATATGTGAGAATTTACTCCCAATGCCCAAATTTATTTCTCAAGGCTTGCTGATAGATATTTCGTATGATTCATCCCTCGCCCTCTAGTTGCTTTGATATTTTTCATTTTCGTCTGGTGGGCGATGGATTTTTTTGTTAGGAATAAGGTGTCTCAACCTTGGATAATTCCTATTCTTATTATTTGTTTTGTAAAATGTATTTCTTGTAAATAATGTAATTAAGTGTGAGTGTACATGTCTAGTTTGCATGTTGATGTGTCACTCCACTTAATGTGTCGGCATCTTGAATTGTGTGTAAGGAGATCATGGCTGAAACGGTTATGATAGATTCCTATGACACGTAAGAGCTATGTCTGGAAGATTCAATGACAGGTGAATACATGTGGCAACTGATAAAGTTGAGTACTGTACACTCTTCCACGATAGTGGGGTTCCTATTTTCTCGGATAATGGTAAAACCCTAATATAGTTATCTTCGGAAGTTGCCCTAAAAAGGGAAGCGCATGATATAAGCGTTTTTTAGGGTTGCGAAGATGTGTGATGTGAGTGTATTGTTGGAACGTTTTTGATGCTGCCGCATTTTGTCTTCAAGTGTTGGAAATCTCCTGAAAGAACTTGCATTGCAAGTGTGTTGTAACCGTTGTGTTGAAGATAATACATTGTGCAGGTTTTGGAGTGCTGGGGTTTTTTACCGAAAGGTTTTCCCCAGGGTAAATCATTGTGTCATTCTTCATTTTCTGTATGTATGGTATATTGCTGCAATATCTTTGTTAAGTAGATTAACGAATCTGAAATTGTAAGGGTTTAAAACGAATTTACACCATACTTTCCTTAAGAGATTAGTGTAGGAAGCTGTTTCCGCACCTGAGTTTCCTTACATTTTTTTGGTTGTGCTCATTGACACACCCTTTTCTATAAATAGCTATGCCACATTAGTGAAATATTCACTTTAAAAGATCTTTTAGTTAGCAAGATTTTGTTGGTGTATCTTATTCCACTAGATTTAGCATGTTTTCTATCATGTTGCATGGACTAGGCACTCCCACAAATGCCACAATACTCCTTCATGGGTGAAATTACCAAAACTCAAATTAAACACCTGGCGAGTAAGAACAGTCACCTTACTATACTGATGTTCAAGTGGGTGCTTGACAAGGACCATGTGAAGGATGAGAACTAGCGATGATGTAACTCCAATATCATCTCCCACTTCATGGACTCCCTTCTCGACTTGGATATATCCAATCCTTGGATAAATGAGTTATCCATTCCATGTAAAACTCTTTGTATTTTGACAGGCTCGGTGAAATTGTGCAAGTGGCTATCCCTGGTGATGATATTTCAACTGTCATAGACCTCCATAGGCATGTCGACTATGGGGAAGATTTGATTTGGATACCTCCCCTTACTGATTTTCAAACTATGGACGTCGAGAGGCATCACTCATTGTCTCGTCCTGTGGCTTCCTTCCTTTTGAGGGAGTTTGGCATGGAGTGTGTTCTTAGGTTGGACTAGAAAAATAATTTTGAGTTTCTGGTGTATAGTCATGGAGACAAGGACTGAGGTCCTCAATGTGTCGAGCTTGCCCATGTTGTGTGTTGACCACATTTTGTACCCTGTTAAAGAAGAAGAAGAAGAAGAAGAAGAAGAAGAAGAATAACTCAATGAAGTGTCATTTTTACTACCTTGCAATTGTCGGGAGGCTTTTAAATTCACTACCTTTTTTTAATGTGCCTCCTCCTTTTTCCATTTTTCCACTGTACCTTTTGGGTTCGCTCAAGAAATATTTAAGCTTCTAAGAGCCTTAGGCTTGTACTATATTGTAAATTTTTCAATGAACATAATATATAATACACTTCTACTTTTTCTTGTTGTTATTCTCATGGCTTTATTCGCAAAATAATCATATTTTACAATATTTTTACATATGGTACGTAATTGTGAATTTTTTTACAAGAATTTGTGCACTTTATTAGAAAAAATTTAGATGAATACCATTTACCAGTATATCTAGAATGTTTCTATTTATTTATTCTGGCTCATATGCATTCTTCTCTTTGCATGTGTGAATGTGGAAGGGACCCTTCCATAGGGCTTCAAATTTTGCATGTCATTCTAGTTTCACAAAATGCTCATCGTACTTTAGCACCAAGATCCCTTCCTTAAAAACCGGGTCAGAGGCCTTTTTGTCAAACCATCATTTAACTATTTTTTGGTGATCAATAATGGCTTCATAAGATTTATCCCTTTTTTCTTCAAGGTTTAGAATTTTGCTAACCTTACTTCCATTCCGCTATTTTTCTCAAATTCCAAAGCCTTTACTAGTTGTAATACTAGAACCTTTATAGAAATAGGTAAAACCACCTCCTTTCAATATACTAGCTCATAAGGAAAGGCCTTCAAGACTTCTTTGGGAATAATTTTGTTGGCCCATAGAGTGGCTCGCAAGTACTTGTGCCACTCCCTTTGTCTTTCTAACCCAATGCACTTGATTAACCTAATTAGGTTTTTTTTTGTTAATTTTGCTAGCCCATTTCCTTGCGGGTAGTAATTCAATGAAGTCTTGAGGTAGAACCCATGCTGAGAGTGAAATATGACATCCTAGAACCCATAAGAGCTCACATGTTATCAGATTTCATTGTTTGTGGTAAACCAACCCTTGTTACAAGCTCCTTAAGAAAATTGACAATTTCAATTTCCATAGCATTTTTGAGAGCAATAGCCTTTGTCAATCTTATGAAATAGTTGGTTTTTGTAACTATCCACTTATGGCCCATGCTGAAAATGGGATTTATCATCTCAAAAAATTCCAAACACCATTAGGAAAAGGGTTCTGAAAAGGGTGAAAAATTATACATAGGGTGGTTCTCTTTCACCTTTAGGGTTTTGAAGCTAAAAGGAGAGAAGCAATCTTCACACTCTTCACTCGGGCACAAACCCTTAAGATTTCAATGTATAGAAGATTGAAATATTTCAAAGGGACTATCTTAAATGATGAATGAAATATAATGAGGGGTTCACCATCAATTTTAGACTTGGAAAAGACAATGCAATGCAAGTTGTAAGATAAAACCCTAATTGAATGAAAACTAACTCTAAATGACCTAGAAAGGTGAACAAAATGCAACAGAAAGTTATGAAATAGAAAGTCTACACCTAGAACTCCAAAGAAGGATAAATGGAGATTTGAATCGCTAGAAAATTTTCTTCTATTGCTTACTAGGAGTCATTCCCCAAGATGGGTGAAACAATTCTATTTCTGAGAAACTATATAGGAACAAGAATCTGCCAAAAGGGTATCCAAATCTAAAAAATCCTAAAAAATGGCTAGAACTGGGACTGATTTGCCAGATATGAAAAATTAGTCTAGTTGGTCTTTTCTACAACTTCAAAATTTGATCCTTCTCTTCTCTATTTGCTATGTCCTTCCTGAATGGTTCTCAGATTCGAATCTCCAATTTACAACCTGTAGGTCTTCTTCAATGCTCTCTAAGGCTTGATGAAAATTTTGAAGACTTTGTATGATTTTCATCTTTCTCCAATCTCGATCCTTAGGAACTCTGCAACCTAGGCCTACAAATCAAATACAAAGGAGAGGGGGAAATTTTTTTGGGTTAGTGGATAGGGGTTTTGCCTTGGTCAAACCCCTTGTTGGTATTTAAACCTTGAAAGTAAAGAAAATATAAATAGAGAATTATGAATGAAAAAATAAAAAATTTGTAACTCACCAAAACCTAGAAATAATGTGTTGTAAATATGCTTGATATGACTGCAATGGATGTGGTTCTTGAATATTTCTTGATTTTTGTTGATATTTCTTGAAATACTTTCTTGAGTCACAAAACTCTGCACCACAATTGTTAGCACAATAACAAACATGATGTATGAAATCTTTGACATGATGATTGATTCTTGAAGAATTGTCTAAAGTTATCAATAATCTTCCCTTGAATGCTCTTGTGAATGCTAAATGATCTCTTGAATGCTAGGTGTTGAATATGAGTGAAAGAACCTTGTATTTATACTGAATTATGCAAGAATTCCCAAAATTACAACAATACAAGTCGACATTGGATCTAGAACAATAAAATCCCATCAAAAATTTAAATTAAATTTGAATTTGGGCCACATGGGACTCATTCGCCCAAGGTGGTGAATGAGTCCCATCAAGTGTAATGTATGGGACCAAAAATGAAAAGTGCTTAGAAATGTGTAAAAACTAGTTCGGGGCCAAAAGATCTAGGCGGGACCCATTCACCCAAGGTGGTGAATGAGTCCTAAACACTAAATCTAGGCCACACAAGCTAGGAAAACCTAAATTATGATTGTTCAAATGATTGGTGTCTGGATTATTCTAAAAAAAATGCAATAAATGAGGCTTGTGAATACAAAATAGGGCCAATTAAAGCATAAGAAAGCCCAATTATTAATGAAAAACCTAGAGAAATGTGAAAGCATGTTATAAAACTCTACAAAACTCCAAATAAGGAAAGATTAAGGTTGATTATGATTAAAATTATGTTTATTATGCTTGATTAATTGATTAAACCCTAGAAAAGTGTGAAAGTGTGCTACAACACTTCACAACACTTTAGTGAGGCACCATTAAATTTGATTAGTTCACAAGGGTCCAAGACCTAATGTGAATGTGTTATCCACATTACAACACTAAATAAAGGAAACATTAACTAAAATCAGCAAGGAGGGCCCAAAAAACTGTGAAAATGCAAAGGGATACATTTTACTACACTACAGGTTCTTCAGTTACAATCAAGCTTAGGGGTATGGTAGAGTTATTTTGCTTTCCAAAAAAGTATTGGAATTGAGTACATATTAACATGAAATGGTGTGCCTCAAAGAACATAGAAGGCTAGTAATATCCTTCCCACAATATCTTCAAAGAAGTAGTCCTGGCAAAGAAATTTCAACCCTCAGGACTACTATGAAATTCCTTTAAACTCTTTATGCCTATGGCTTATCTAAACATTAGAGTAGGATTCAATCATAAATTATTTTGAACAAGATACCCTCAATTAGTAAATACTTGGTGCCTTACAATCGGTAGTATCTCTTTTTGTGAGGCATAATCTTGATCGATCACTGCCCCTTTTGCATATATTATTTCTGATCCATCACCCATTACTTGTTAAACTCGAACTGGTTTGTGTAAGCTTTATCTATCTCTTCCTTTGTCAAGCAGCTTAACTCTTGTCCAAGGTATTCAGAAATACCTTCTCCTTGAACCAAATTGGTTGGTCTAATATCCACATCATATTCTAGGATCTTGGTGATCTAGTTAGACCTCTTTTCAATTATTTTTCCCTCAATGATATACTCCTAAACACTAGGATGGGCGATGAGAATGGTGATTATGCTGGGTGATACTAGGTGTCAGAATTTATTTAAGCTTTTAACAATAGAAAAAACATGTTTCTCAAAAAAATTGTACCTAGCCTCATATCCTTTGAGAATCCTAGATTGGAATCTGATGAGATGCTCTCTGCTATTTCCCTTGTCCTTCTGAGTGAGCACCGAAGCTATGCTATGTTGACCATTGTAGACATAGAGCCATAAATCCTTGGAGAAGTTTGGGTAAGCTAACATCAATATTGTGGAGATGGTTTCCTTTATTCACTCAAAATTTTTCTTGCCTTTAGGGGTCCATTTGAACATTATATTAGGGTATGTGCAGGATCATGATGGGCCAAAAAGTGGTGATATATAAGTGATATGATGGCCCATGTGGTTGACAAATTTTTTTTACACAAAATTGATGAAACAAAAAGGGTTTTTAAAGGAGATTCTCAAATTTCCACCAATATAAATTAATATTTACTTTGAATTTAATAAATAATTATTATTCATTTTCTATTTGAATTACGACTAAAGTACTGATTGATAGGCTGATTGAAAAACATCTATAGCTTTCAAATGGTATCAAATTTTTTGAATCCAAAACATGTGTCACATTCTATGCTTTTCATACTATAGGATTTAAAAAATAATAATAATTTTATGAATTTTTGACCAAGCTAAGGTGGTCAGACATACGAGTGTTTATATTTTTTAAAATTTGTAATAAAATAATCATTATTAATTATTTACTTGCAATTTTTTTACAAAAAATATGCATCACATTGGCAGATGAGTCCTCTACTTATATCTAAAATCTTATAAAAAAAATATTATCATTTTATTGTGGTTAGGGTGGTCAGACAAAATCCTACTTCTTATTTTTTCCCTGAAATTTAAGTACTATTGCATTGAAATTTCAAATTTTCAACATATAGATTTTTTTAAAAATAAACCTAGTAGTTTAGAAAGTACATTCAATTTTCTATAGATTCTATTCTTATATATTTTTGAAATAATAAAGATTACTTATTCAAATTTTTACGTCAAGATGCCTAACTCTAATTTTCTAAATTTTCATTGCCACTTAAGGGCCTATTTTTTCAATGATGATCCTACACATACCCATTCTTCTCAAGCATCAATGTGATAGGTCTTGTGATACCTGCCAAGTCTAAAATGAACTGACTAGCAAAATTAATCTTCCCCAAAAAATATTGAAGTCCCTTTTGGTTGACTGGTAAAGGTAGCTCTATTATATATTTCACCCTTTCAAGATCTATTTCTATCCCTTCCTTTGATACCACAAAACCGAGTAGCTTGCCTTGGGGCACTCCAAAAACATTTATTTAGGATTTAAAGGAAATCTCAAATTGTTGACATTTTTGGAAAACACTTTCTAGATGATCAAAATGATCATCCTTTGATTTTGAAAAGAACATTAGGTCATCTAGATATATTAGAATAATCTGATTAATTAACCCTCTAAAAGAGATATCGATTGCTCGTTGAAAGGTTGCACCAACATTGGAGAGTCCAAAGGAAATTTTTGAGTATACGAATGTTCCCCAATTAGTAGTGAATGTTGTTTTATGTTGATCCCCTTCTTTGACATAGACCAAATTATAACCCAAAAAACCATTGAGCAACGAGAACATTTCTAATCTGACCACAGTATACAAAATCTACTCCATTGATGGAAAAGGGTAGTGATCTTTTAGTGATGCTTTTTTCAAATGGTGAAATCCACACAAAGCCAAATATCACCATTCTTTCTTTGAGTTGGCACAAGATTAGAAACCTAGGTTGAATGCTCAATTGGGTATATGATCCTTGATTCCATTAATTTGGTGAGCTCTTATTCAATCAATGCTTTGACCTTTGGATTGACTGGTCTTTTTTTTTTGTCAGACATGCTTCAAGCCTTTGACTAAGTCAATAGTATGCTAAATTATGCTAGAATTGTATCCTTTGAGATCATCATAGGTCCAAGCTACAACCTCATTGTATCTAGAACACAGCCCTTTTAATCCCTCTTTGTCCCTCTATGGAACATCCTTTATAACCTTTAATTTTCTACCATTTCTAACATCGAGATCTTCATATTCTTTCTCATCAGTAATAAACCTTGTTTTTCTATTTCTCACATCCTCACAATCAAAAATATTTTAAAAAGAGATTACATGCCAAGGGAATTTATTTCCTTTTAACTAGATCACTTCCCATTTGGAGGGATCTATCTCAGACTTTGAATGGTCGAGAGATTTTCTTGATTTCTGTAAAAAAGTGGTGATCTGAACATCGTCCTCAAGCACCTACAAGTACTAATCATTATTTGGAATTATCGATCAGATGATGATCTACACTACATTTTGTTTTATTGCTAACTCAAAAATTGGCTCAAATTGTGAACCAATCAAATCCATTTGATTAGCAACATCATTTTTGCAATGTAGGATAACCTGAATGTTAAAATCCTCAATACTTTTGATCACATCCAATATTTTGTGTCTATATGACTTCATTCTTGTATTTTTGGTAGTGGCCTTCCCACGGACCCAACTCACAACCAACTATGAATCTCTAAATTATTGTATTCTCTTTACTCCCATCCATTCTGCGAGGAACAAACCAAGGACCAAGGCCTCATATTTTGCATCATTATTTGAGCATGGGAACTAGAAATGAAAATATTTGAGGTTCTCTGACCCTATTGGGGATACAAGTTAGACACTTGCTCCAGATTTGGCTTTGCATTTGGTGCCATCAAAATATAATTTCCATAGACTTTTGTCACCCAAATCATTATGCTCTTCCTATTCTTTTACCAATTTCTGGAAGACTTGATCATCTTCAAAGATCACATAGGTTCCTAACCTGGTAGCATGAAAGTCTCCATATGGGTTGGAGTTAATGAATCAATTGAGGAGGACCTCTTCTTTAGAGGTTTGATCACTCATGTCCTCCTTGTCTTCTAACATCTCTATACAATACATCTCCCTTAATGAGAAGGAGGTATGCGCTACTTCAAAGAATCGAACCATATTGTTCACTATGTTTTTCAAATGCAAAGATCTAGACAAGATCTTCATCTTTTCCCAATGCTTGATTTTCAATATCAGGTGAGACCAATCGAGCACTAAATATCCACCAAGCTATCTTATAAATTCCCTTGAAAGGCACATCTTGAATACTGGGGGGATGTTTATCACAACTACTTCTTGCATGAACATTTGGATTGGACATGAGAGGAGGGTCAAAGATAGATCATTGATGTGGCCGATGGTTGGAACTTTCTTTCCATCTAATTGCATGATTCCTTTCTCAAGAGGCTCATACTTGAGTTTTAGGGCATGAACCATTTTTTTAGGCATGATCATTATACTAGCTCCTGAATCAATCATGGTATTATGCAAAATATTGTCTCCCATAATAAGTATTAAAAATAAGGGCATAGGCTTTGTCTTGCTTACCTCTTTCTCCTTTGCATTGTCTATAACGTTCACATAAGCCACAACTCTTGAAGGTTGGGGTTTTGATGCGAGCCATTTTTCTTCAACTTGATCACATGGTGGAATCACATCCATCCACTTTATTTTTTCTTCCTCCTTCAATTCTTCTTGGAGCAATGTATATTTTTTTAGGATTAGATATTATGTCTCGCAGAGATACATTAGTGGGCACCTTATTGAATTGTTCGACCATGTTAAGCATTCCATCTAGCAAGGTCTTGGGTTTGAATAGTGGTATCTCTTTCATCTTTTGGAGGAGTCGATTTGATGTGATCAGACTCAATTATTTGTCTATCTCCTTTTCTAGCAATGGTGGAGATTTCAACTATTGAGTGGGTCATGCCTGTAGAGCTTGTTGCATGTAATCTCCAGTGAGACTTCTCCTAGACCTTGTGTTGTAGTCTGATTGTACTTGTGGGGAACTAGTCATTAGAGCATCATTTACAAATAATCTATCCTCTTACTCCATCCATGAGAAAAGTGCATGGCCTGCTGCAATATCCATCTCTTGTTCTAAAGACATTCTTTGTGTATGCACTCAGAAGCTGGAATTCTCAATTTTAGGAGACTGATATTATTTTTTGTTCAAGAACATGCCCTAGCTTCTTTGATTTTCTATTTTCTAATGCATATTTCCCCTCGAATAGTTCTCAGGAATATGACTATAATTACATAGGAAGCACCATGTGTTCTTGTCCTCCACCAAGTATTTATGGCCTAGGACTATATCTTTGCTTGGACTACTCTTGATAGCCTAAAGTGGCATGGTAACTAGGACTATCTGGTTCATGGATGTCATCTATTGAACTCCTCTTTTCGAGGCTCCTTAGTACATGATCTTTTGATAAGATGTAATTCCTCCCAACTAGGTTTGTGTGGCTAGCTTTAGAGGTATTTCTTGTTGTCATCAGATGATGACTAACTCAATCAAAAGATTTCATAAGATTCTTCATATCATTGACATCCACTACTAGTAAAGAAGAGATTGACGTGCTTGGTTGCATAGCGGGGTATATGCAGATGGATGGAAGTGTATCTAATGTGGTCACTTCTAGAGTGGAGGTGCTCAGAGTGATTTCTTCTTAGGGGGCACTTGAATTTTTCACAAACACGGGCATTGATGGACATGGTGGAAGCTTCCTGATGAGTATCGCTACAATCCTCATCATTTAACTATAAATGTCAATCGAAGGCAATGTCCATGACTATATGCAATAGGGAGAAGAAATCGTTTGAATGACATGTTTTTCCTACAAACAAAATTGAAAGGCAATACATGAAATAAAATTGATAAAATCAAATCTATTCTAAGAACTTGTAAATGGAATGCTTGAATCAAATCTATCCTTAGAAACTTGTAAAAGGGAATACTAAAAATTTAAAGAGCTAGAAATGAAATGACTACTAAGAAATGAAACTACAAACAAAGAGTTTGCTGCTAAAATATTGAACTATATTATTTTATAAACTCTTCTCTCATTTGATATCTTGATTACAATGAATTTATACAATTATTTTCTTCAACTAATCTGAAAGATAAACTTTATGATTGTGCAACCACTTGCTAGAAGATAGGAACATGTGTTAAGAGAAAAAGATAGATCTTTCTTCATCTTGTTGAGTCAATCTTCTTTGGTCGTCCAAAACAAATATGCCTATTTTGCAGCCCTTAAACAAGCTATTTGACTACTGAAAAATTCATGTCTTCCCATTATGTATCATTAAAGTTCATAAAACAACTCTTAGATACTTGCAAAATGGTTCAAACTACCCAAAATTTTATCCTAGATATTCTCCATTTGTTTGCACAATCAAACAACCTTCCTTAACTCTTGGAACTGCCTCCTAGATGCTCTCAAATTCTTTCCAAGTCACCCCAATCTATTTTAATGCTCACAATTGCTGTTTTTACAAATTATGGAAAGGTTCCAGAGCAACCCACAAATTTTGGAACAACTTCAAGTGTTGTCCCACAAGTTCTAGAGCACCTCCCCACAAATTTTGGAGCACCTCCCCACAAATTCCAAAGCAACATATTCTGGTGAATTTTTTTCTCAAACCATGAACTGGGTCTTTGTGAAATTTAATGAGTTTTGTCACCATATTGTCTTTGAATTTTGGACTAAAAATCTCTAAAACCCAAATCATAATTTTTAAGATATGATGAAATCTTTGATTGCTGCAACTAAAAATATCTTACTTTTATCATCATGCTCAGTCTTGATAACTTCATAATTAGGCAAAATATGTATTTTTACATGGCTAAAAGATGAGTCATTATTTTGTCTCATCACTTCCCGGTGTCGATCAGACTGTTCTCTACACGTGTGACTAGATCATATGCATCAGGCATAATATATCCTTCCATAGATGTTATCATAACTGTGATGTCCAAATTGAAATCCTTTAGGTAAAATATGAATGACATCACCGTCAAATGCCTAGTAGTGATAGGGATTCTTTACCATGTTTTGTGGATCTCGGTGTTGAAGTTGTGCATGGCCTCTTGCAGGCCCCTTTTGATGGTTATTAATTGACGCAACAACAAGGATTGATCTCCCATTTTTGAGAAATTATCAAACAACCTCTTTCTAAGTTGATTCCAAGAGTAGATAGAATCAGAAGCGAGAGACCTATAACAATCTTGAGCTTTTCTCTTAAATATGCAGCCAACAACCTGAGAGAAATATTTTGTTCTACTATGTTATGTACTTTTCATACCTCCACTATAAATTAGAGATGTTCAAAGGGGGTTTTGAAATCCTCCCTGAATTTTTTTTGGGATGGCCTTGAGGGCTTTAGTGAGAATGGAAAGCCATACATCTAGGGGCATAGGAAATTGTATTAGATTGCCACTATCCTAGGTTACAAAATTTATAAGGGTAGGGGCAACTAGATGAGCCATTGAAAAAAAATTCATATGGATATGGTATATTGGTATTCTGATTTCAAAAGTTTAGCCTCCTAGTGGGGTAGATAAAGCTCTAGATCTTAGGCTAACACTTCTTCCCCTATTGCTCCTTACAAGTGACATGGAAATTGTAAGTTTTCTTCTCCTTGATACTAAGGTGAGTAACTGGGAGTACTATACATTTCCTCTTGAGGATGCTCTTGTTTGAATTTTGGGCATGAAATTTCCAGCCTCTTTTCTTGGTCTGATTTAAAAAATATTTTTGACTTCTAATCATATGTTTGAAAAAATTTGGTCCCATTGAGCATGCCAAAAAGTTAATTGTTGATCATCAAAGCTTGTACCTCTCTGATAGCCTTATAGGAAATTCAATGAGTGGGAGACCAATTTTCACCTCACTGAATAACCTCTAGGAATTTTATAGAAAGTTAGCTCTTCTTTGTGCTGAGAGAAGAAAGGTAGAAAGAAATGCAAATAAAAAATAAAATTGGTGATGCACCAAAGCTTTTAAAAAATTTGAAACCTCAACTTGTTTCCTATGAATGATATAATATACACAAAATGCTACAAACAATTTCATTGTTGGGAAGAGAACGAGAAACAAAGGCTAAGTAAAAGCATAGTGTAGTCTTTCAAATCTCCCCACAGGAAGCACCAAAGGTCTGATGAGATATAATAAAAATCTATAAGTTAACACAAATATCAAAAAAATTATAGAAACCCTTTCTCCCTTTACAATATAATATGAAAAACAACTTTTATAAAAAAATGGAAAATTTCAACAAACATAATCCAATTTTTGAAATATATTATTCAACATAGAAGCTTAAGAGCATGTAAATTATCTACCCAAACTATCACAATAATCTTAACACAATTTTTTTAACATGAATCAGAACATAAAGAAGAAATTTGGTAGAGGTCATAACATGTAAAGTTTCAAATATTTATTCTAAATAGATTGAACTTCAATATTAAATGAACTAAAAAAAAAGGTCGGATGCCAATGCGATGATAGTTTGACTTTAAATTTTAACATGCTAGAGAACAACAATATTCTATAAAGCTTTCTACTTTTGAAAACATAAAAAATCCCTATTAGATATTTCTCCTTTGAAAGGATTGTCGAAGTAATGTTTACTAACTTTTTTGCATTTTTCTGCCAACCCCTATTTATAACCGAAAGAATAGATTAGTGCCACCAAAATTCCAGAAGTAGAAAATATCAGGTGTCTACATCTGATAGCCCGTAATCCAATATTAGATCTTGATTAGATTGCAACAATCATTTCTCATGAGTTCCCAACTACCTCATTTATGGCATTAGATATTTAGCAAATATTGTAATAAAAAAATAATTAAATTTGAGCATAGGCTAGAAAAATATGATCCATCAACCATATAAATCAGTGGAAATGACTCGAAGGTTCCACCCTAAAGACAAGACACCCACTTCATTCTGACAAACTCCACCCAACGATTTCATTTTGCAAAAGTAAAAACTACCTGAATGAATAGATGACATGTTGAGCAGGTGGGCGATCTTAGATTTATGAGAATGGATCTGAAGATAATCCCTACCAAGCTAACATGCGTCTCATCTCACACACAAAAGGAAATCAATATTAAAAAGTTTCACAACCACCACGTGGTTCATTTTGTTCCTTTCGGAGTAGTCTCTTCTTCATTAAGTGTGAACTCTTCCTAAAGTTGAAAAAGGTAAAACATGAAGACCTAAACAGATTAAAAAGAAATAATTTCTTTAAATATGACTAAAGACTTGTTTATATATTGGTTGGCCCACTTCAAAAAATTAGTTCCAAGTGGATTCTCTCCTCACAATATGCTCTTGCTAATTTTTGACAAGCATGGAATCCATGTAGCACTCAAAATCATCCAAGAAGGAAGAGAAATTGGTGTAGATTTGTTAAAAATGTTGTCACACACTTCACATAAGCTACAACTGTTGGATGTGAGTGTCTTTGCACCCTTTAAATATTAATTCAAATAAGAACGTGCAACATTTTTGTCAAGGTGATTAGTCAAAAAAATTGGCAAGAGACACTGCATTATCACTTGGTGTTGTCATTGATCGAAACTCTAATCGATGATCAAATATGCATACTATCATTTGATCACGTTGGTAGAAATATTGAAGATTAATCAGGAAAAAAAGAGTATCTGGTAGCACATATTTCATCAATCCATATGAATATTTCATGTTATTATTTTTTGTTTCACATCTCAGGAAGTGATTTTCGGTATATTATCTCTATCACTACACAAGCAAAATGGCTCGTATCAATTCGTGTGGAAGTTAGAAGATCCGGTTGACTTATTCTCCGTCTTGCTTATATTAGAGCTAACTTCATGAATGCATTATGTCATAGATGTATAAGGAATAATTAACTAAATATTTTTGTGCTTGATCATATTTGTTTAGGTCCCCTCTATGTCTTAACCGACTTTGGAGGATGCACATAAAGATTTAACTAAGGATCTAGTTGACGGTGGTAATTTGTTTTGTGTTCTATTGAAGCCGAGAAAGTGTAATTGAATTCTATGTTGTGGATATATATAAGATCGTTTGTATCATTTTTAAGGACGTATGAAGTGTTTTGATATGCAAATTGTGAGTTAGAGTAGAGTAGAAGAGTGATAAAGTGTAGTTTCACTTACGCATAGAGAATTTATTGTGCAAGTGTGAGCAGAATAGAGAGGAAGTGTAGAATCAGTCTGCATGATAGAATATTGTATATTGTGCCTCACTTGAACTGTAGTCAGGCATATTTAGATGCTATCTTTCTTAGTTCAAACGTTTAGATGGTTTTAATTTGATTTTATTTTGTAAGGTACCGAGACTTCCCTTTGAGCAGTGAGCTCTAGGTAGTGTGCCTAAATGAAAGTGCATTCCCCTTATTGTAATCTTCATTTGACTATACTCAGATTAACTTGTGGATTGGCCATCCACCATGGTTTTTCCCCTAATAGGGTTTCCATGTAAAAATCTTGGTGTTATGGTGGTGTGTCCATTTGCTTCATGTTTATGCATTATAGTTGAATGTTGCTAATGATTTGAAGATAAAGGTTAATAAAGTTAATTTTTGCACAACACTGATTCACCCCCCCTCCCAGTGTAGCTTGTTTCCAACAATTGGTATCAGATCCAGGTTCCTCTAAAAGAAGCCTAACAACTTTTGGAGATATTGGAAGGTGTTCCAATGGATTCAAGTAGTCTTCAACAACATCTTTTGGTGGCCCTGGATGATCTTGATCAATTAAAGGATGAAGTTTTGAAATTTTGAGAAAATCTCTCAGATGTTGATAAATTGATTGAGTCTCTAAAAGAAAAAATCAATAAGTCTAGAGAAAAGAGAAAGGAACTTTGTGAGCAAATCAAGCAGAATGACAGTAAGAGCATTGAAGAAGAAAAACTCAGTCAATCCTTAAAAGAAAAGAAAAAAGAGTGTGAAAAGATTACTAGAGATAATATAGTTCTAAATCATGAGATGGAATCTATCACAATGAAGTTGGACATGGAGATTCAAGACATGAAGAATAATGAAGAGAATCTAGCACAATCCCTGAAAGAAAAATCTGAAGTATGCAGCCAATTGGATGATGAGTTGAAACAATCTAAAAAATAGTGAAGAAGCACTTGAAAGGCAGTTGGATGATCTCATAAATGAACTTTCTACTGCAAATGAGTACAAAGATAAGTTCAAAGATAGCTCTACCATGCTTGATGAACTAATTAACAATCAGAGGACTCATGGTGACAAGTGAGGTCTTGGATATGAAGAAGGAGAAATTTCCAGATTCGAGCAAAGGAGATTTAGAAAAGGAAATCAAATAAACAAATCTAGAAGGTATTTGGTAAGGCAACCTAACGCTCATAGATTTAATGGATATTGTTTTAGTTGTAACAAATTTGGACACATTTCTACTCAATCTAGAAGTAGAATGAATCAAAGTGATAGTGTTTTAATTGTCATAAGGTTGGTCATAAGTCAAATGAATGCAAAAATGTGATGAGTCAATTTCATAGAAATATCAAATGCTACAAATGCAATAGACTTGGCCATACTGGTAACCAGTGTAGATCAAGAGGAAATCATTGGAACAACTAGTCAGGAAAGAGAAATTTTGTATGCTACAACTACAACAAAATTGGACACATTGCTACATACTATTGGAATAGAAAAGGTTTGGTAAATCAAAGAAATAACATGTAGAAGGATATCAAGGGAAAAGGTAAACTCACTAAAAATGCAGTCAAATAGAAGATGTAGAAGAAATGGGTGAAGAAAGATCCCTTTTTTTCTATTGAATAAAGTGTGTGAGCACCAAAACCTTCTTTTGGTAATTCCTCCAGGAATTAGTCTCAAGTTTTTGGCCTAGGGGGAGAAGCCAATAAAATAACTTAAACTCCCTAACCGGTAAGTGACACTGAATGTGGATGCATATAGTTAATGCATAGATTCTCAAAAAATGTTTTTGAACTCATTGGAGGAAGTGGTATGCTATATTGGACGTCTGTAGACGATTTACCCATCACAGTGCATAGAAATAGAGTAATCAGATGTATTAGGGTTAAAGAATTTATTTTGACAAAATAGCTAGGTATACAAGTGATAAAGGTCATTTCTACTTTTAATTTGTCACTTTTCATTTGGAGAAAAGAAGTTTGGAGATTCCCAAATCAAACTCTGGTAAATTGAGGTGAGATTCAAGCATGGATGTGATTCAATATTCAAATTATGATCCAACAAAAAAGGTATTTTTCAGAAAACATTGGGAACTTGTGATTTGGTCAAAATGAACACTCCTTAGTTGAAGTCAAGGACAAACCTCATCCCAAATTCAAATGGCATCCTTACAAGTCTCTTGAGATCAATCCGTTAACATCATTTTTGTTTGTTTTACATGGGGTATTACACATGGAGGATAATAGGGTTTATATCCACACAAATATTGAAGAACTGGGAAGTTCACAATTGTTGAATTTGTACAATAATCATATCATTGGTGAAGATTATTGTATAAATTTGGAACATAAAATCTTGGAAACAAAGAAGTTCACTCAAATTGTCAATTATCCTGTGTTTCAATAGTCATAGTGGATTCATTATGTTTTGAGTCAAGTGCATGATGAATTTATGTGGATTAGGATTCCATTCAAAATTACCAAGGAATCTATAAGTGCAGTAAGTGGTCTAAAATCTTTTGGTGGATTACCTATTCTAAAGTTTGTGAAAAACCAAACTATCATTGATGCTACAGGATCAACATATGATAGAAGGGAAATGAATATTGACAACATTGTTGATATAGATTTCAAATTTGCATCTATGGTGATTGGATAAAAGATTTATCATTCTAGTCAAGACAACTCTGTGTCTGGCACAACAATCTATGTCGTCTACCAAATGGTGAAGGAAAATTTTTATTATTATCTCTATGAACTATTGAGAATTCATCTAATGGAGAATCTTACAAATATCAAGAGCGATAAGAAAAATTATTTCAAATATGGTAAATTTCTTTTATGTTTATTCTGCTATTTCTTGGGTGAAGTTCCGAGAATTGGAAAATTTTAGTAGCAAAAGGAAAAACCAGTAGCCACACCCAGAGATTTGTTGTACAATTTTGTAGATACCAAAAAAAGGAATGCAACTATGTGGGGATACTTTAAGATATTTCAGGCTATAATGCAAGCAAGGGAGAGGATTCCTACCTCTATTGTAGAGAAGTACAAAGATTCAATTTTCTTCATGGTGGATTTTGATAAGTTTATGATGGAATTTTTTGATCCAAGAACTATATGGATCATGCCTATGGGGTATGAGGTTGAAGATAAAATTTTTGACATTTATGCACATCACTTGCTATGTAAACCTCTAGATCCGACAGAAGAAAGGTTGGGTACCTATGTTGAGAAGGAAATATAGGTTCATAATGAACTAAGGAAACCTATGGTTACTAAAAGAGTCAAAAAATAAGTAGATGTTCTTGCAGAGAGTATGGGCATATTTGCAAATCTATTAAAAGAAGCTAGAAAAAAGAGGGAAGAAGTTGAAGCAACAAAGCAAGCAACAAATGAGGTAGCTAAGGCTCAATCAGCTGGTCCGGTAGCACAATCTTCTTGAGTTAGAACAACTAAAATTTCTACATCCCATTTAGCTCCTACAATAAAGTCCATTTATGTAAAAACTAAAGCCAAGGGATCCAACAAAGAAGAAAAAAATAAGAGAAAAAGAGTGTATATGGCAGTTTCTGATGATGAGGAAATTGAGTCTGATGAAGATGTCAAAGAAATTAAACGTCAAGTTACCAAGGTAGAAACTGTCACAAAGGGAAAACCCTCTGGTGAAGATGTTCAAGTGAAGAAAAATACAAAGACTGACAGTTCAGGTATGTTAGTTGCACAAGTTGAAAAGGAATTAGTCAAAGATAGTAATCTCAAACCTCTTTGTAAATGGTATGAATATTTTGATGATTTTGATAAAATAATTCTTGAAGAAGCGACATTAAAACATATGAATGTTTTCAATAAATTTTTGATTGAAACTATGCATACTCTACCCAAAAGTCTATATGACATTATGGAAATGAGGTGAATTAATGCTATAATAGAAGAAGAACAGATGAGATAATTTTTTTTTGCCGAACTATGTCTAGTGATGTCTATGGATGACATGAAGGCACTCTTGAACAAGGCCCAAAATAAATTCAAAAGAAAAAAAGGGTTAACAAGTTGATGATTGGTCTAACCGACGAAGTCACAAAATAAATAGAGAAAATTCTGAGAGAAATACTATTGAATGAGTGAATTGATGTTGTAGCTAAGGAAACTCATGTTGATGATGCCCCATCAGATCTAAAGAAAGAAGCAAGAGAAGAAAATTTTGGTAAAACTGAGGATTCTCAGATTCCTCTTGTAGACGACAACATAGAAAATCCTATGGAAGTTGAGCTACCTGGAGATCTATCAGTTGAGAAAGTGGAGATTCTTGAAGGTAAACTAGATCCTACAAATATGGAAGAAGTGATTGAAGAAAAGAAAGATGATGCAAAGCCAATCCGAGTTGAGGAAAGAGACATTGTTGAGGTAGTGAATAAATTTTTGGTTGAACGAAGAATTGGATCAAGAATTGATTGAAGGTCCCACTGACTTGTCCACCTTAAGTCCAATCCAAAAGATGAAAGTAGCTTCTTTTGCTCAAGCCCAAGCAAGAGAAGAGCTAATGAAGTCACACATTGAAGATAGTGAATTGCTAAATCTTGCATCTAGAATATTGGAGAGGATAATGCCATCCTATGTGAAAGATTCGACTAGTTCCTCCTCTAGTGAATTGAAAAAGCTTATCAACTTGGTTAGTACACACTTTGAGTCACTAGAAAAATCTGCTATGGTGAAAGTACAAGAATAATTTGAGGTCAAAAGGTTCAATGGATTGAAGGTATCAATTGCTAAAGATTAAAAAATTTTATCCACTTGTGTAAAGAATGTACAAAATGCTTTATCAGAAGGTGGTAAGATCTACAAATCATGTCTATGTTTTTCAAAGTTCACTGAAGCTAATGAGAAGAAGATCAAAGATCTAGAAAATCAGCTAAGTTCTATTTTTTATGCTTTTTATCCTCTAACCAGTGGTGTTGGGAAGAAAAAAGGAGAAGTGATGTCTTTGGTTGCCAAAATGAAAATCTTAAAGCATGAAAATGATAGGATTGTTTCCAAATCATGTGAACTCGGAAGCATAATTGGTCCTAAAATTGAGATAATGTCAAGTTCCCTAAAGGAAGGAGAGGATAAAATGGTATTTGGTGATCCAACCAGCTTGGAATTAAAAGAGACACAGACCTACCTGATATGTGGACATATAACAATCATGGAGAGTCTCAAAATAGTTTTGGATGCAAATTTGATGTAGCTAAAGAAATATTTTGCAGATATTTTCAGTTTATGTAAGTTTGAGGAGCATTTTTGCATAATAGTTTTGTTTGATCCATTTTTGGTATGCGTACCCTTTCCTTTTCCATTGATGTCAAAGGGGGAGAAGAGTGGAGTGAAAAAAACTTAATCATCTTAGGGGTAGAATTATATTTTTGGAATTTTTGAGTAAGCAGTATAGTTTATCTTCGTACTGATCTGACACTTACTCATTTATCACTTGGTGTTGTCATTTATGGCAACTCTAATCGATGATCATATATGCATACTATCATTTGATCACACTGACAGTCAAATTGAAGATTAATTAGGAAAAATAGAGTATCCAATAACACAGTGTTCATCGATCTATATGAATATTTTATGTTATTATTTTTTGTTGTGCATCTCAAGAAATGATTTTTTGTATATTATCTCTATCAATACAAAATCAGAGTGGCTTGTATCAATGTGTGTGGAAGATAGAAGATTTAGTTGACGTATTCTCTTTCTTTCTTGTATTAGAGTCAAATTCATGAATGCATTATGTCGCGGATGTATAAGGAAAAATTAACTAAATTTTTTCATGCTCGATCATATTCATTTGGGTCCCCTCTATGTCTTAACCAACTTTGGAGGATGTGCATAAATATTTAATTAAGGATCTAGCCAACGATGGTAATTATTTTTGTGTTCTATTGAAGCCGACAAAGTGTAATTGAGTTCTATGTTGTGGATATATATATAAGATCGTCTGTATCATTTTGTAGGAGATGTGAAGTTTTTTGATATGTGAATTGTGAGTTAGAGCAGAGAAAAAGATTGATAAAGCCATGTTTCACTTGCACATAGAGAATTTTTTGTGTGAGTATGAGCAGAACAGAGCATAAATGCAGAATCAGTGTGCAAGACATAAGATTGTATATTGCACCTAACTGGAACTGTGATCATGCATATTTAGATGCTATCTTTCTCAGTTAAAACTCTCAAATGGTTTTAATCTAATTGTCTTTTGTAAGGAAGTGAGCCTTCCCTTTGAGAAGTGAGCTCTAGGCACTGTGCCTGAATGCAAGTGCATTCCCCTTATTGTAATCCTGATTTGAGTATACTTAGATTAACTTATGGATTGGCCATCCACATCCACTGAGAATTTTCCCCTAATAGAATTTCCATATAAAAATCTTGGTGTTATGGTGTTGTGTCCATTTGCTTCATGTTTATGCATTATGGTTGAATTTTGTTGATTCTTTAAAGATAAAGGTTAATAAAGTTCATTTTTGCACAACACTGATTCACCCCCTATCAGTGTACCTTGTTTCCAACATAAAAATGGATGTTTTTATGGTTTATGACATAAAACATCACTTTTCTCTCACTAACATTCAAGAATGTCCTAGATATCTCAACCCAATGAGCATTGAAGGAGGATATATGACAACAAGGTATTTTAGGATATTTTTAGAGATTAATTAAGGTTGGATGAAGGGTTCACCACCAATTTTAAACTTTGAAAATATAATGAAACCCAAGATGAAATACTAAACCCTAGTTTGATGCAAACTAACTCTAAATGACCATGCAATTAGAAAACTGAAATAAAAAAGTGTGCACTTGGAAATTTGATGATGACTGGAAACAACTCTAAAATTTTGAAAAACCTGAATTTTTGACCTACTGGGACTCATTCACCATTATGGGTAAATTAGTCCCAGTTCTAGATTTTTGCACGGGGGCAAGTTTTGGACAAGTGGGTATCCAAATATGTAAAGATATCTAGAAAACACCTACAATGGGACTCATTTTATACTTGTGGAAAATGAGTCAAGTTTGGGTTTTCTAGAAATTCAAAGTTTTGATCTGCATCTCTCAGTCTTCTCTATTTGCTCCTCTAGGTTCCTAGATTTGAAGCTCTGATTTTGGGGTTGTAGATGAATTTTAGTGAAGATTATGACCTTGAAAATGGGGAGACAATCTTGAAACCTAATCTTCAATTATCTTTAAGTCTTCAAAGCACCTAAAACGATAATCACATAAAAAGAAAGAGAGAAAAAGTGTTGATTGTTAGGGAATAGGGGTTTGCCTTGTTCAAACCCCTTTTAGGTAATTAAACCAAAATTATGAAATAAGATAATGAACCATGAACATGAAATATTGTAATAAGAACCTTTCCATGATGATGGATCTTGAATTTATACAACAATTGATGAAGAATCTACCCTTGAATGCCTTAGAAATGATCTTGAAAGCTATTTTGATTGCCTTGTGAAGACATGAAATACTTAACTCTTGAATGATTGACTTGATGACATAAAGGTATGATGAAATAATTATTTGAGAGCTCAATTATATAGGAAATCCACTCAAATGATTATTAATTTGATCCCCAAGGTCGGCATGAAAGAAATTTGAGCTTAAAACCTAGTTTTTCCCGTTGAAACCTCAAAAATAGCTCAAATAGGACTCATTCACCATCCTGGGCAAATGAGTCCCATCGATATGGGATTCATTCACCCAAGGTGGGGAATGGGTCCCAAAGGGGCCATTTTACTTTCTAGAATGTCAAGGAGTGAATAAACTAAGTTTATATATTGATATTGTTGGGTTTTTAGTTAAAATAATCCTTGGGATGCACAATATAGGGTCATAGGGGCCTATTAATGGTGATATTAAGGTTATAAATGTAAGAGGGCCCAAAATCCAATGTGAAAGTGTAAATAAATACACTTTACTACACTAAACTAGAGAAAAATCGGGCCTATTTAGCTTAGAGGGCCCTAAATCCCATGCAAATATATAAAAAACATTACAACACTAGATTAGGTCCACTTAGTTTACAAGCATCCTAAATTTAATGTGAAGGTGTAAATAAATACACATTAAAACATCAAATTAAGGAAGATCTAAGTTAATTTATCTTAAAAATGGCCCAAGACCTAATGTGGATGTGTAAAACACCTCACAACACTAGATCAAGGTGACATTAAGTCCAATTTATCATTATGTATTCCCATATCAAGTGTGACAATGCAAAGGGATACATTTTTCTACACTAAAATTATCCCCCACTTTAGTGAGAGGATGAAATTTCTTCAAACTCACACTAAATTAGACATTCAAGAGGGGTCTAATTGTGCCAATGCGGATGACAAAGATCGAGGCAATAGTTAAGCCCCTAGGATCAATGATTCTAAGTCAAAGTGATATAAGAACAAAAAGGACAAAAAAATAGATACACAAATATACAATGCCAAAGATATAAATAAGAAAGAAAATAATAAGATAGATGGATCCAACTTCAACAAAGATGCACTCACTCTGGGGCCACAAAACATCCTGTCGTCCACAAGGTGAGTTGTCCCAAAAATTGGTTTAGTGAGAAATTCATGCTAGTGTGCTGGCTTCCAATTATACTAACCATACCAAATTTATCCTCCTAATAACTTTGATAAGGCACTGCAATGTAATTATTTTTGTAAATGCTTTTATCATGTAAACAAAATTGTTAGAGGGGATTTTTGTTTGTTCGTGTAGCAGTCTTCCTCTTAGGGAGAATTGTGTCTAATGTATCCAAGAGAGGAAAAGTCAAAAAGTGCTAGATCATCACCCATGAGATTCCTTGTTCACATCATGCCATGTCAGTAGATCATAACTCTTGGATGGAATCAAACCCAATGACACCACCAAGAAGAGGACAAAAAGAAAAATAAAAATCATGCCATGAATTTTTTTCTAAAAGATGGCATCTATGTATGCCCCCATTTTAAAGCGATTGCTACACCATCACTATGATAAATTTATTTAAAGTAGCCAATGATAAATGATAACATAAAAGAATACATGAGAGCCAACTTGGAAATCCCCATGCCAAGTCACATGCTTCCAAATTGGACTACATCATGGATAAGTATGTCACATGTGAGCCAACTTACCTGGCATTTCATCCACATTGCAAGCTTGCTCTTATATATACATGAAATGGGATCAACTAGCCAAAAGATACAATGAAAAGTGGCATACAAGGAGAAGGCTAACTAACCCCCTTATCCCCACTTAGTGCAAGACAAGGGTGGGCCTGGAATGGATGATTATATTCTTCTCCTTGCAAAAGGGGAATGAAATGCAATGGTGAGTATGCTATGATCCTAAAGATATTGCATGGAAAGGAGCAACAACTGATATTATTTATTATGATGAGTGAACAAGGTGTCAACTTGATACATATTTAATGAGATATCTATCAGTTTCAAATGCATCAAGGTTAAATTTGTCTTGGAAGAATATTTTTTGATAGTGTTGACATTGAATGAAGTCTTTTGTTTTGAGGGAAAATAACCAAGATCATTAGTCATTTATTGCATTTTAGGTTTTATATGGACATGGATACCTTGTTCTATATCATCACATCTTTTCCCAATTTTCTTCATAAGTTCAAAACCTCTTCCATGAAGTTTTTTCACTTCTTTTGGGTTTGGTGGTTGTTCATTTTCCTCAAAGTTTGTCTTGGATGTTGTATTTTCTTTTAAGGTGGTTGAAGTGGATTCTTTTGAATTTTGTATTGTCATTACCCATTTCTCATTTCCATTTTTAGACTCTTTTGTTATGATCTTGTATTCTCCCATGAATATAGGTGGGTATGTGTAGGATCATCATGGAAAAAATAGGCCCTTAAGTGACGATGAAACTTTAGAAAATTAGAGTTAGGTAACTTGACCTAAAAAATTGAATAATTTATCTATATTATTTCAAAAATATGTAAGAATAGAATCTGTAGCAAATTGAATGTAGTTTTTAAACTACTAGGTTTAAAAAAAAAATTATTTTGTGAAAATTTGAAATTTCAATGTAGTAGTACTTAAATTTAAGGGAAAAAATAGAAGTAGGTGTCTGTCTGACCACCCTAACCACAACAAAATGATAATATTTTTTTTTAAATATTTAAGATATAAGTAGAGGACTCATGTCCCAATGTGATGCATATTATTTTGTAATTTGTTTCCAAGAAAATATATAATTATGATTTTTTTATTACAAATTTTAAAAAATATGAAAAATCGCATGTCTGACCACCTTAACCTGGTCAAAACTTCATGAAATTATTATTATTTTTTTTATCCTATAGTATGCTCAACATAAAATGTGACACATGTTTCGAATGCAAAAATTGTGATACCATATGAAAGCTATAGATGTTTTTCAATCAGCCTATCAATCAAGACTTTAGTTGTAATTCAAATAGAAAATGAATAATACTTATTTGTTAAATTCAAAGTAAATAATAATTTATATAGGTGTAAAGCTGATAATCTCCTTTAAAAATCCTTTTTGTTTCATTAATTTTGGGTAAAAAAAAATTCATCAGCCACATGGGCCATCATATCAGTTACATATCACCACTTTTTGGCCCATCATGATCTTGGACATACCCAAGTATGAAATCAAAGGTTTCTGAAGCAACTTCCAATAACTTTATCGCTTCTTCAAGTTGTTTTTTTTTTGTCTCTTGTATGGGTTCGACATGTGTGGTTGGTGTTAAAGGATATTTAATGTGCATAATGTCAAAAGGCTTATTTGTAGGTTCATGGTCTCTTAGTGAAGAGGATTCTAATTTAACTTCATCATCTTCATCTAAGTAAGCCATATTACTATTTTTTGAAATAATTTTGTCAAGGTTGTCATTTGTTTGCACCATGGTACCTTCCCTAGTAGGATATTTTTTAGGATAACTACAAACTAAATGTTCTTGAAATTCAAATGTTGGTTCTTCAAAAATGACTTCATCGCAAGCAAGGGAATGATCCATGGTTGGATTTTATTGCTTGTTAATGATGGTATTTCTTTTTTCAATACTTTTTTCCTCACGATTCTCATCGATTGGATCTCATAACACCATAATATATTATTCACCAATAGGAGATATATTAGGAGGGGGAAATTTGATTGTTGTGATTTTTGATGATTTCATTTTTTTTTGTAAGGTCTCATTCTCTTGTGCCATAGTTTCTACCCTAGTAGGAGAGCTTTTATGAAATTTACAAACAATAGGTTCATCACATTTCATGGTTAGATTTTGTAAATTAGATTCATCACATATAGGAGAGGCATCAAGAGAAGGATGAAGTTATGAGTTTCATGGTTACCAATGATTGGATCATCTCATTCAAATAGATCTTTCCAAATGTTAGGGATATTATTAAGGAGATAAATAATACGATAAATCTCAATCATTGAATTTCTTAATATCAAAATATCATCATCACAAATGTGTTTTTCATGATCGTTCAAGATTGTATTCTTATTCACTAAAGAATTTTCACAATTAGGGGAGGTCGGGAGATGAATGGAGACTAGGTAAAGTAGCGACCATGATCTCATCTTCGTGCATCATGATATATTTCTAAGGGGTGAGACAAACATGAAATTCATGGTTCTTAATGGTTGTATCTCCTATTACCAACATACCTTTGTCACTAATAGGAGAGGTATTGGGAGAAGAACAATTATGATTTTCATGATTGTCAATGTTTGCATCCTCTTTTATCAAACCTTTAGTGGATGATATAGGATAGATGAATTCATCAAGCGCTTCATCTAACATGTCAAATTCATGACTACTAAAAGGATTGAATGATATGTGTACACATGCAAAACTACCATTATGCATCCCGCTATAATTAACATTCAATTCTGCTATTAATCAATTAAAGCAATTTATTGATTAATTCCCTAAGGTTCATCATGATTAATTAAATAAATCAAATTATTTCATTAAGTCCTTAAGTTCTTCTCGTTTGATTCAATAAATCAAAATGATTTAATCAAATGTGAAAATCCTAAAATCCTCCAAGTTAATTAACCTCTAAACATAATCACTCATTCTCTAGCTTTTGACTCAACTGGAGTCAAATCTAAACCCTCAACTAACCCACCCACTTGCACCAATAAATCAATTATTTGATTTATCAATTATTCTAATTACTTTCAAAAAGGCATCAAGATGGAATATTATATAAATTTGAATCTTCCCTCCAAATGATTTGTCCCTTCCAACAAAGTATTAAATGCTCTTACACATGTCTCTTGTACAAGTCAAACTTGACATTTAATGCACCTTTCATCCCTCCTAAACATGTCTTTTCATCCAAAATTCAAATTTGAAATTGGAACATTGGCCAAGACTTGCACATTTCTCACCCTCTCACACCTTGACAAGTGGCATCTTGTCATTGGCTTATGAATGATCCCACATTCATCCAAAATCTCTCAATCTTTCAATCTTGAATCTATAAAAGAAATTATTTTCAACAAAAACAACAACACAATTTGAGAACACAACAACACATTTTTATGCAAGGTTACTCTCTACATGTGAGAACTAATATTTCTTTTCATCAAAAAATCACTATCATCTTGGCATCATCTTGCTTATCATGGATTGGGAAAGGGCTGCATCCTACATGATGGAGTGGCACCAATCCACTATGAGATAGTTGTTAATCATGTTTGCATATGATTTTGTTTAGCTTGCATTGTTTTTATTAGTTGCATTGTTTAACATGGTTAAATATTTCATAGGGATGTTTAAGTTTGCTGATTTAAACTAACTTCTGTGCTAGCAACATGAAATTGTTTAAGTCTCATTTGCATAGTTTGATGTCCACAATATGCTTTCTCTAAGGTTAACCATTTTTTGTTTGTTTCTTTTGATGTTTTTAGCTTTTAGTTTTCTCTTTCCAATGAATGTTGAATGCAATCTAATCTAAGTGAACTATGAACCAATACTGAAAATGAAAAGTGAAAGAATCTAATTCTATCCACAATTGTAATGAATGTAAAATATGCTAATTCTAATGATTGGAATGTCAAAGATAGTAGGAAAACTGATGCAGAAAAGAAATAACAACAAACAAAAGCTTAAAACCAAGAAATTTAACTTTGTAAAATGTAGTTCAAAATGTGCAAAGGGAATTATTTTCCCAAGGTGGCGAATGAGTCCTAGTAGGTATTTTTTTGTTTCTTTTTGAGTTCTCTATGTTGTATGATCTAGATCTGAGATGAAAATGTAGATTTTGAAACCCTAGAATGAAAATTAACCAATGTAAACCCCAATGAAAAATTAATGCAAGATAAATCTAGGATAATGATGGAATCCAAATCAAAAATAAGGTATTCTAAATGAAGGTTCACCAAAATGATTAGTCAAAAAATGGACATTTTTATGGTTTAAAACATAGAACATCACTTTCCTCCAACTAACATTCAAGAATACCCTAGAGATCTCAACCCGATGAAGAATGAAGGAGGATATATGAAAATAGGGTATCTTATATGTTTAGAGATTCATTAAGGCTACATGAGGGGTTCACCACCAAGTTTAAACTTGGAAAAGACAATAAAATACAAGATGAAACACTAAACCCTACTTTGATGCAAATTAACTCTAAATGGCCTAAAAAGGTGAATGGAATGCAAGATAAAATTGAAAAATAAAATTATGCACCTGGAAACTTGATGATGATTGGAAACAACCCTTAGATTCTAAAAAAACTAAATTTTTGGCCTACTGGGACTCATTTTTTGTTCTAGGCAAATCACTCCCAATTTTGGATTTCTACATGGGAGAAGGTTTCAAGAAAATGGGTATACAAATATGCAAAGATCTCTGAAAAACACCCATAGTGTGACTCATTCACCACTTGTAGTGAATGAGTCTAGTTTGTATTTTCTAGAAATTCAAAGTTTTGATCTACACCTCTTAGTTTGCTATCTTCTCCTCTAGGTTCTCAAATCTAAAACTCTTCTTTTGGGGTTGTAAATGACATTTTAGTGAAGATTATGACCTTGTAAATGGGGAGAGAAGCTTGAAACCTAATCTTCAATGATCCTCAAGTCTTAAAAGCACCTAAATCTACAATCACAAAAAGAGAGAGAGAGAGGGTGTGTGTTGATTGTTAAGGAATAGGGGTTTTGCCTTGGTCAAACCCCTTTTAGGTAATTAAACCAAAATTATGAAATGAAATAATTAAGCATGAACATGAAATAATGTGATTAGAACCTTTCAATGATGATGGATCTTGAATTTTTGCAATAATTGATAAAGAATCCACCCTTGAATGCCTTAGAAATGATCTTGAAAGTTAAGTTGATGACCTTGTGAAGACTTGAAATTCTTCTCTTCAATGCTTGACTTGATGACATGAAGGGATGATGAAATAATGATTTCAGAGCTCATTTATATAGGAAATCCACTCAAATGATCATTAATTTGATCCCTAAGGGTGACATGGAAGAAATTTGAACTTAAAACTCAAATTTTCCCACTCAACCCTTGAGAAAAGCTCAAATTGAACTCATTCGACATCCTGGATGAATGAGTCTCAGCTGAATGGAACTAATTTCCCAAGGTGGGTAATGGGTCCCACAGAGGCCATTTTTCCTGCTAGAATGTTAGGGAGTGAAGAAATTAAGTTTA
Organism: Sequoiadendron giganteum; assembly: GCA_007115665.2. Lineage (NCBI taxonomy): Eukaryota > Viridiplantae > Streptophyta > Pinopsida > Cupressales > Cupressaceae > Sequoiadendron > Sequoiadendron giganteum. The sequence goes on from CM021110.1 coordinate 308,500,637, forward strand.
TATGTTGACATTATTGAGTTTTAAATTAAAATAGGTCTTGGGATGCACAATATGGGGTCATAGGGGCCTATTAATGATGATATTAAGGTTACAAATGTAATAGGGCCCAAAATACAATGTGAAAGTGTAAATAAATACACTTTACAATATTAAATTAAGGAAAAATTTCTGCCTATTTATCTTAGAAGGGCTCTAAATTCCGCGTGAATGTGTAAAACACATTAGAACACTAGATTAGGTCCAATTAGTTTACAAGCCTCCTAAATTTAATGTGAAGTTGTAAATAAATACACTTTACAACATTAAATTAAGGAAGAGTTACATTAATTAATATTAAAAGGGGCCCAAGACCTAATGTGGACGTCTAAAACACCACAAAACACTAGATTAAGGTGACATTAAGTTTAATTTATCATTAATTATTCCCATACCAAGTGTGAAAATGAAAAGGGATACACTTTTCTACACTACAAAAGGTTTGCAAACATTGAAGTGAGGAGAAAAAAACTTACAATGTTAGGTAACAAAGAAATGAAAAGATCTTTGATAGTTAACAACATCAAAGATGGGTTTAAAAGGACTATTATATGGCTACTAAATCCTAATGCAATCGTGAATGACATGCATCCTAGTGACACATTTGTGGTCAGCGAGGATGCTAATACAGTGGAAGGAATTCTCATCCTTCGAGGACTTTCTCTATCAAGAAACAATGTGGCACAATTATAGTCTAGTCTTCCAAATGGGCATTTGTAGACTGCAACAGAAACATAGAAGTCTTTTAATAGCTATCCTATTGAATCAGTGGCACAAGTGGTGGAGGATGAAAAAAATTCTCCCATGGTGGAGAACCTCATTGACCAATTTAGTAAAATTTCAGTTCTTCCATCAGAACGTAGTCAACCATCCTAGTTGCTTGAGGGAGCAATAAACTTAGGCATTGATTTGTAAGTCCTAGAATAGCAGGATACGTATAATTTCCCATCACCACCACTTGACCTTTATCAAGTTGTGCATTAGTATGCTCCTTGTAATTTAGATTTATGAGGAAATGAAGATGTAGTACAAGACTCACAAGAAGTGGAGGAGAAAAATACCTCATAGTTGGATAAGAAAGAACAAACATAAATATTATGCACATCAGAAAGTTCTGCAAGCTTCTTGTGCACACTTTCGGTCAAAATAAATCCAAAGGTGGTGAAATTTGGATTAGCATAGTCTCAGTTGCTAAAAAATATATGACTACATTAGGTTGTTAACGGAGCAAGAGAAAAGGAAGAAATAGGTTGAGGAGCTAAAAGCTAGAAATAGACAAGAGAACAAGTGATGCAGAGGTAACTGACAACCTTATTTGCTATGCCAAAAATAGGGGTTCCTACACAATCTCAATCTCCAATTCCCCAAGGTTTAACATCTAGCAACCTACACATCACCCTGCCCTTGTAGCTCTCCCAAAACTAGAACAGGCCAAGTTTCACCCAATTTTTCCAAACCACCTAGTAAATAAAGAGGAGATTAGGATACCCTTTTCAAGGTTACACAACATGTATGAAAATCAAGGGTCACTATTTTGGACCAACCTAAACTTTTGGTACACTTACCCGGTTCTAGAGTTCACCATTTGGTCTATTTTCCAAAGGAACCACCCTTCCAACGATGGCCACTCACCAAATCACCTTGGATAGTCTCAACAAATGGTCTCAAACCTCAGATTATAGTGATGTTTTTCATCTACAAGGATTCTAACCCTCTATTCCAAGAAACCCTCTCAAGCATTGACCAAAACAAGGGTTTAGCAAGGGTTTAGGGGTAACTCCCTACTCTTGACCTTTCCCAATCCTCCTATGGCATCAAACACATCACATTACCTCTGCACTAACCCAAGGAACCCTCACAATCTCTCTTCTTTCACTATTTCTCAGAATCACTCCTTAGGTTCCCTATTTTCATGGTCTCACTGCCCCTGATCAGCACTAGATCACACACCATGGCAGAAATCTCTCCTTCTCCACCTCCTAAGGTATGTACACACTTAACCAGACATGGTACAGACCAATCCACTGAGCCATAGGTCTAGAACAGTAGGTGGATTGGTTAGTTGGTCATGGTGTTGTCCACAAAACTCCAAACACAGGAAACATAGTACCTTACAGTTTGCTGATCCCAGTCACACAAGAAAAAGAATTAAGCCCCCAAGACAAACATGAAAGAAGATAAAAACATAAATAAGCAATCATTAAATGCCTTAAGGCATCTTAAATCTATACAGGCCTGGAACAAGAAGTAAAGTTCAGAAAATCAATGGAAAAGATGGTGATCAACACTTGCCAAAGTGTATCTTCTTCTTATTAACTGAACAGCAACCCCTCCTTCAAGATTACAATGAACATATATTGATTCTAACATCCAACTACCTTCTACAACTGACCAACTACCCTGTAACCAAAATTTGAAGCATTAATGACCATTTGGAGGTCAAGTCATACATTTTATATAATTTGCTTAATCAATTGCCTTACATACTTTGCAAGTTTGACCTTTTTGATCCCATGCTCACCCAACCTATTGAAAGTGGTCTAATGAGACCTTATTTGCATAAAATACATGGCTTAAATCCATCTACTACCTATCTACTACCCCTTGTCACATGACATACAAGATTTTTGAGTACAAAGCAACTTAATTTGACATATTTTGCATGAAACATGAAAACCTTTTAAAACACTTGGTGAACCTTTAAGGTCCTTTCTCCTATCATGTTAGGGTTAGGATCTAGGTGCTCTTGCACCAAAAAGGAGAAAAATCCAACAAGAATTGTGGCAATGGAGTTGAAGGAGAATGCCAAAATTGAGGAGATACTGTGAAAATAAAAAGAGAAGCGGGGGTTACAATAGAAAAAGGATAGAGATGTGAAAAAGGAGCAAGAGAGGATTTACAATGAATAGTATTGAAAGGAAAGAGACATTGAGGAGGCATAAAGGGCTTTACAAAGAGAGAGGCAGTTAAGGACCCCTTCTAATCCATTGTCACAAAGTAATGGAGTATTATGTGATATTCTCAACATCAGTATCCCTAATTTCTTCATAGCAATTAATTTTTCATGTCTCTCCCAATATAAATTCAAAGCACTCAATATCCATATTATATTTCCACTTCACATGTATAGATTTGTTCACCATCGCCCCCAACATATGTTACTTGCACCGAATTTCCTAGTTTCTCCTAGTCATGTAAGAAACACTCCTCATTGACTAGAAGGGGACATGAACATGGTGACTGGAACCCCAACAAACTAACATTCACTTCCCTACCACAATAGCTAGATGCAACCTTTTTTTTGTTTTCAAATGCAATTAAAGTTTCAGACAGCTTACAAGTTTTGATATTTACAAATGCACCATAATTGTTGATAGTTTTAAGTCTATGATAAGTACAAATGCAACGTTATTGTTTTCATTTGAAAAGTACTTTGATATGATTCCAATGTGTTTTATTGTTTTGATTTGTAATGTATGATTCTTCATTGATAGTTTTAGATTTATGATAAATACAGATGTAGCATTATTATTTTTATTTGCAATGTATTCTAATCAGATTACCATGTGTGTTATTTTTTTGGTTTACAATGCATTCTTCTGATATGTTAGTTTCTCATTTTTAGTTCATATTTTTTATTTGATTTTCCATGTGGGACGATGCAATTAGTCAATCCAAAAAATATGCCCAAAAAGACCATGTGGCCGAAATGTGCCAACATGGAATGTCATTTGGTACATGGAACAACGTCTAGAGAGGACTACCTTGCCATGTATACTTCTCTCAGTCTACCACCCTTACACTCCACTGTGTTGTATTAATGACTTACCACCCACTTGCTATACTTCTCTATACTCATGTTTAATACACATCACTTCCTCTAAGCTCCATGACGTCCCACATATTTTTCAAGACAACCTATACATATACATATACATATGCATATGTTTAGAGAAGGGGGATTCATTACTAACAAGTTCTCTTCATTCAGAGAACCTCATATGATGAACTACCCTAAACTACCTCAAGGAAAAACACAATAGTTCTAGGATCAGAAAGAGTAGGTCACAAATATTTTCTGGAAAAAATAACAAGCTCTTGGCCAAAGGATGACAATGCGGGTCTAACAAGGAGGAGAACATTACCTCATAGTTGGATGTCAAAGAAAAAAATCTAATAGTTCCACAAGATTCTTGTGCACATTGTCGGTCAAAATAAATCCAAAGGTGGTGAAATTCGGGTCAACACAGTCTTAGTTGCTAACAGTAGATGACTACATTAGGTTGTTAATGGAGCAAGAGCGAAGGAAGAAAGAGGTTGAGAGGATAAAATATAGAAAGAGACAAGAGAACAAGGAGAAAAATCCAACAAGAATTATGGCAACAGAGTTGAAGGAGAATGCCAAAATTGAGGAGATACTACAAAAATGAAAAGAGTAGTAGAGATTACAATAGAAAAAGGATAATGTGAAAAAGGAGCAAGAGAGGCTTCACAAGGAATAGGATCGAACGGAAAGAGATATTGAGGAGGCATAAAGGGATTTACAAAGAGAGAGGTCAAAGTAATGGAGTATTCAGTGATATTCTCAACATCAATATCCCTCATTTCTGGATAGTAGTTAATTTTTCAAGCCTCTCCCAATCTAACTTCAAAGGCACTAAGTATCCATATTAGATTTCCACTTGAGATTTATAGATGTGTTCACCATTTCCCCCAACACATGTCACTTGCACCCAATTTTCTAATCCAAGTCCCATTCATGTAATAAAAAATCCTCATTGACTAGAAAGGGACGAGAACATGGTGAGTCACTCCCCAAGCAACCAAAATCCATTTCCCTACCACAACAACTAGATGCAGCCTTCTTCTTTTTTCAAATAACATTCAAGTTTCAAACAGTTTACAAGTTTTGATATTTACAAATGCACCATAATTGTTGACAATTTTAAATTTATGATAAGTACAGATGCAACATTATTGTTTTGATTTGAAAATTATTTTAATATGTTTCCAATGTGTGTTGTATGTAATTTTCAATGTGTGTTATTGTTTTGATTTGTAATGTATGATTCTTCATTGACAGTTTTAAATTTATGATAAGTACAAATGTAGCATTATTTTTTTAATTTGTAATGTATTCTAATCAGATTGTCATGTTTTTTATATGTAATTTGCAATCTGTGTTATTTTTTTTTATTTGCAATGTATTATTTTGATGTGTTAGTTTCTCATTTTCAGTTTATATTTTTTGTTTTATTTTCCATGTGGGATGATGTAATTAGTCAATCCAAAAAAATATGTCCAATAAGACCATGTGGTTGAAACATGCTCACATGGGATGTCATTTGGTATGTGGAACAATGCCCAAAGTGGAATACCTTGCCATGTCTACTTCTCTCACTCTTCCACCCTTATGCTCCACTGTGTTGCATTAATCACTTACCACCCCTTGCTATACTTCTCTATAATCATGTTCAATGCACATCACTTCCTCTAAGCTCCACGACATCCCACATATTTTTTGAGCCAACCTATACATATACATATGTTTAGAGAAGGGGGATTCACTACTCATGAGTTCTCTTCATTTAGAGAGCCTCATGGGACAAATTGCCCTAAACTACCTCAAGGAACAACAAAATAGTTCTAGGATCAGAAAGAGAAGGTCACAAAGATTCTCTGTAAAAACTAACAAGATCTTGGCCAAAGAATGGTAGCACGAGTGTAGGATGACAGTGTGGTGCATTGGCATGCATACAAACTAGAAATCAAGGATGTCATAGAAAATAGCTAAGTGACTACTAGCAATCTAATTACTGGTAACTTCAAAAGTACTAAAAAATAACAGAATGTGATAAAGCTAAAATAAACTAAAATAGAAATGTTAAAGAGAATAAGAGTTAGAATTAAAATGCTCACAACCAGGCAAGTGATGAAGCCTCCAGCACATGAATGTATTCAATACTTGCATTCGTAACATCTAGAGAAAGTGTTGGGTCCATATAGGGGTTTGCCTTAGTCAAACCCTCATTTTGGTGTTCCTACCTCCATGGACATCTAGATAGATAGAGATAAATGAACCAAAATGGACAAAGAATGTGGTGAAAGAAAAACCCACTTCAGGAGTAGAACCTGCACCACCAAGTATGAGTGATAAAATAAATCCTTTCCTGAGGAGGATGAATTGTATCACAAACTAAGGATGTGACTGATAGGGGATATGGAATACCAAGATTCTCACAAGCATGAGATAAGGGAGATGGATCTGCAAGAGCCAAGAGTGTTTTAAGAGCTTGAGAGTGTTGTTGTGACAAGCTTTATGGAGTTTTGCAAACAAAATAACAAGAGAGAAACTGCTATAGCCAAGGCTGGAAAGAAGCTCTAGAGCACTTAGAAGAAGGAGTGGAATTGAAAAGATAGATTTTTAGGAAGGAAAAGAAGCTTCTTGAGCCATTTTAGGGCATCTCAGGCCATTACCACTGAAAAAATGAGATGACAAGTGGAAAACATGCATGCAAATGATCATTGAATGTTGAAGTGTTACAAGATGCTAGCATTCCATGCAAAGATCCATGCAACATGCTAGTGTTTGGACACATCATGCTACAAAAAAAAAGAGTGAGAAAAGCCCAAAGTTTGACACAAACTTGATATGCGAAGGGTAGCTTCTGAAAAGGGGTTTTGGAGCATCTTCAGAGAGTAAAAAGGCTGATGGAAAAGCTAAAATAAGCCTACACAAGTTCTAATAGAGTGGACACTAAAGAGGATACAAGAATGTAAGTGAAATTGCGAGGGGTAAAATTTTATGACATTACAATATGTATATGTATAAAAATATGTATATGTATATGTATATGCATATGTATATGTATATGTATATGTATATGTATATGTATAAGTATATGTCTATGCATATGCAAATACATATATATACATATACATATGCATGTCGCATATTTTTCGAGCCAACTTGAATTCAATGCTCCTAGTGCATCAAACAACTTGTCAAATTTAGAGCCTTTCATTCTAGAAACTTCTAAAATATTTTTCACTTTGATGCAAGAATGTGCTCGCTTAAGGTCTCTACAAGTTCTAAATAGCGACCACATCATGCGACACTCAGAGTCCAACATCCCTTCCAACTTCTTTATATTGTTACATATGCATATATGTATATCTTTATGCATACGTATAGACATATACATATACATATATATATACATATTCATATACATAGACTTATATATACATATGTATAAGTCTATACATATATAGATGTAAATATGCATACAAATATACATATATCTATTTTTTTTGCTCTTCAATTCAATCATGCAAATATTGTATCCTTTTTAGGTACCATTGATTAATTTGGGGGTGTTATATTTTTCATAGGTTCTGCTTCACCTTCAATTCAATCATACATCTATTTTAACCAATGTATATATGTACATATAAGTATATACATCTTTAAACATATTTATTTTACTATTGTGATTCAATTCAATCATGTGAATAAATTCATGTATGCAATTCTAGATACATCTATGTATATGTATACATATATACATATACAAACATATGTATACATATACAAATGCATATGCATATATGTATATTTATACATATACATATATATATTTTCTACAAATTTTATTTTCAGAAAAAAATTATATTGTTGGTTATTTTGATGCCATAGATAAGTTTGGGGTTGTTCTCTTTTTCATAGGGTCTACTTTATCAATTCAATCAAGTAAGAAATAGAGACATAGATATTATTAGTAAGAAAAATAATGCATGTAAGAAATTCTACATACATATACACATACATATAGATATATGTATATGCATACACACATATATATATACATATACATATACATATACATATACATATGCATATATATACATATACACATAAACATGCACATGCACATATACATATACATATACCTAATATTGTTGGTTGTTTCGATGCCATAGGTAAATTTGGGGTTGTCTTTTTCACAAGTTTTGCTTCATAAATTCAGCCATGTAAATATGTATCTATATGCTATACAATATTGTTCTATTGTTCTTCAATTTAGTCATATAAATATTTATTATTTGTTCATGTGGACCATCAAAAATTGGATGCACACGTTTCAGATCCTCTCCCCTATAGATTCATGGATATTGTTCATACAATAATGAATTATGGAGACTTGATTTTAGGAATTCTCTTTGATGGAAACCTATGTTACACTTGCTCACAATTCCATTTGAATTGTGAAGTGTTTCATAGGGAACCATTAAAGGCCTTCACAAAACCAAGTCTACTATGTGATTCAAATACTTATATAGATAGACAATGTGAAAGTGATTCAAATAGTTGCAAACTCAAAGAGATGAATTGCAAACTCAAAGGGATGTGAATTAAACATGACTACACGTAATAATAGAAAGGGTTGGTGATAGATTAATGTGAGGTAGTGGAGTGAAATGGTGGCCAAATTATACAAATAAATGGTGTCATAGATAATTTTGGGGTGGTTGAATAGTAGACCCTGATGTTGGAACCATAAAAAAAAAACTTCCATCCATACAAATATTAAAAACAATTGTAGTGTGAAAGTTTGTGCAATGATGAACACATAAATAGAAGTCTTATATATACAAGATATGCATGATGTTCATGGATATAACATCCGTGGTAGATCACGTATATCTTGAATAGATAGACACATTTCAATGTCTATCATTGTTTTATGAACACACAATAGTTGCAAGACTGAATTGATGCAAAGAGAACACATATAGAATAATCAATAGCACTTATGCAAGGTACAATAGTTGCAGGGCTTAATTGATGAAGTATAACCTATGCAAAAGAGAACACCCCCAAATTAATTCAAGGCACCTAAAAAATGATACAATTGTTGTAGGGAAGAATTGGTGAAACATAACCTATAAAAAGAGAACACCCCCAAATGTATGAATGGCACCTAAGAAAGCTACAATAGCTGCATGAGTGAATTGATGTAGCAGAATTTATTAGAAAGATAACACCCCCAAATTAATCAATGGTACCTAAAAAATATACAATAGTTAGAGGATTGAATTGATATAGCAGGACCTATACAAAAGATAACCCCTACAAATCAATCAATGGAACCTAGAAAATAGAAAACCCCAAATTAATCAATGACATCGAACAAATATATATTTGTTGGAGGGCTGAATTGATGAAGCATAACCTATAAAAAAGAGAACACTCCCAAAAATATCGATGGCACCTAAGAAAGCTAAAGTAATTGCATGAGTAAATTGATGTAGAAGAACCTATTAAAATGACAACACCGCTAGATTAATATATGTATACAGGTAAAAGAGATAACCTATGCAAAAGATAACCCCTGCAAAATAGTCAATGGAACCTTAAAAAGATACAATTGTTGCAAGGCTGAATTGATGAAGCGGAACCTAAGAAATATACAATAGTTTAAAGAGTTAATTGATGTATCAGACCCTATGCAAAAGAGAATACCCCCAAATTAATCAATGGAACCTAAAAAAGATACAATTGTTGCAACGCTAAATTGATGAAGCAAACCTTTAAAAAATAGAACAACCCCAAATTAATCAATACAAAATAAGAAAGCTACAATATTTGCACAAGTGAATTGATGCATCAGAACCAATGCCAAAGATAACACCCCCAAATTCATCAATGGTGCCTAAAAAAGATACAATTGTTGCAGGGCTGAATTGATGAACTAAAACCTTTAAAAAAGAGAACCCCCCCAAATTAATCAATGGAAAACAAGAAATATACAATATTTCCATGTGTGAAATGATGTATCAAAACATATGTAAAATATAACAGCCCCAAATAAATCAATGGAACATAAAAAAGATACAATTGTTGTAGGGCTGAATTGATGAAGAAAAACCTTTAAAAAAGAGAACACCCCCAAATTAATTAATGGAAAATAAGAAAGCTACAAAACTTGCATAAGTGAATTAATGTAGCAAAACCTATTAAAAATACAACACAAAATTAATAAATGGAACTAAAGAAAGATACAATAGTTGCATGAGTGCATTGATACATAGTAACACCTATTAAAAAGATAACACCCTCAAATTAATCAATTGAACCTATGAAAGCTACAAAGTTGTATGAGTGAATTAATGTAGTAGAACCTTTTAGAAAGAGAACATCCCCAAATTAATATATCTATACCTAAGAAAGATACAACTTTTTCAAGGCTAAATTGATGAAGCATAACCTATGCAAAAGAGAACACCTCCAAATTAAACAATGGCAACTAACAAAGATACATTTGCTAGAGGACTGAATAGATGAATGGTAACCTATAAAAATGAGAATAGCCCTAAATGTATCAATGACACCTAAGAAAGATAAAATATTTGCATGAGTGAATTGACGTAGCAGAACCTATGAAAAAGAGAACGCCCCCAAATGTGAATGCTTGAAGGTTTTCATGCCTATTTGAACTGGGAATTATTTGAATCTAATTGATACTTTTTTGGTGAATATGATTGATTTCATCCATTAATTCTTGAGTTGATTGGTTTGGTCTAATTTTTGCAATTGTTTCCAAAAAATTTTTTAATAATGGTCGCCTTATAGGGTGATCCCACAATACTAGTTTACAAATTTTCACCAAACTGGACACTGAAATATTTTTTTCTAACTAAATCTTCGCTTTCGGGCACCTATAGCGGCTAAACCACAACAAATTTGAAGATGATGCAAACTAGTGATTTGTGAAATTTTGTCTATAGATTCTTAATATATTTTTTTCAATTTTTTTGGAATCATATTGCACTTCAATTTCCTTCTCCTTCAAAAACTATCTTTTAAGTAAACAACATTTTTAAGGAGTGATGCTCACCGTATAACGCATAATGTTCTTTCCATGAAGCATAAAATTATATTTTTTTTGAATTTATATTTGTAACTAATATATCTAGTGCTTCCAATTGGTTTCATAGTGTTTTATTGAATATTTTTTCCTTAATCAAGTTTTAAAGTCAAACCAATCACAATTCAGCCATAGGCGCACCGTATAATGCGTAACTTTTTTTATATGTATTGATTTTTTTTGTTGGATCAAGAACTTCAATATATAGTGCACTCATATTTTTTTTTAAATAATTGATAATCTACTATTTTTCCCACATGTGCAAAACAAAGAGCTTGATTTTCAATGAAAAACCTATTTTTAATAAAACTAAAAATAAATACATAATAAAACTAAAACATATTAAAATTATATTTGTTGGATAGCTCGTTCTAAGGACTACCATCATCTAGTTGGGTCTGTGAAGTCTCCTCCATTTTCATCCTCAGACCAAGCTTTGAAGAGCAAAATTATGGACTTTTTTAGTGCCTGAGGGGGGTTCACTCGAATCATGGTTTTCTTGAACCAGAGTTGAAGTGAACCCCCTTTCCACAAGCATTGTATTTTGGATTTTTGTCAGGAATGGTGAGCCCCATCATAAAATGGGTTTACTCGAAGGGGGGGTTCTTTCCTTTGGGTTCGCTCGAATGAAAAGTTCATTCGAACCCCCAAAATAATTTTTTTGGCATGGGGTCAGTTTCTGCAACTTTTCCTTCCTCACTAGAATTGTAAACCAATTTTGTGGGTTTTCCCTACAACTTGTTAAAATGGATATATGTGGGAATTTTGAGTTCAACGAGACTACGTGCACACCCTAATTGGTGAGATGGGACAAAATCCTATTGATATGTATTGTAAGTCTCATGTTTGATGAGGCAGACATATGCATTTTCTTGTTGGTTTGGTTATGCTATAGTGGGAAACATGGTTGTAATGGGTTAGTATTTTAGTCAAATATGGGACACATGGGTTTGAATTGTGTTGATGTGGTACCTCTATTTTGTTGTGTAGATGTGATTAATGTGTAAGTGACACTTGGACTGGTGCGACAGTCTCCCAATCTAAGTTCAGATGCAGATCATATAAAAAAGATAACATCCCCAAATTAATCGATGGCACCTAACAAATATACACTTATTGCAGGACTAAATTGATGAAGTATACACATATACATACACATACACATACACATACACATATGCATATACATAAAAATATACATAATTGAATTAAACATGACTGTAGAAAAGTATAGCAAGGGACGACGAGATTTTAATGTGATGTAGTGGAGTGTAAGGGTGTTGGAGTGAGAGACGTAGATGTGGCAAGGTAGTCCACTTAAGACCTCTTCAATCATTTATACACATACATTTACATAGACATAGACATATACATATACATACACATATACATATACATATAAGGCTTTACATAGACATACACATTTACAAATACATATACATACACATACACATACACCTACACATACACATACACATACACATACACATACACATTATACACATACACATATGCATACACATACACATACACATACACATACACATACATATACACATACACATACACATACACATACACATACACATACACATACAAATACAAATACACATACACATGCGCATACGCATATGCATACACATACACATACACATACACCTACACATACACATATACATTTGGATTTCCATCATTGTGAAGAATAAACAAGAAGCTGCTAGAATGAAAGGCTGTAAAGTTGGCAATGTGTGCGAGGCACTAGAAGTATTGAATGTAGGTTGGATCAAAAAATACATGGAATGTTGTGAAAGTAGTATATGTATATGTATATGTATATAAAGAAGATGCAAAGACTTTAAGGAAACACATTATGGCATCAATGTGAATAAACTTAATTAGTGACACCTAAGAAAGCTACAAGAGTTGCATGATTGAATTGATGTAGTAGAACCTATGCAATAGAGAACACCCCAAAATTAATCAATGGCACCAAAAAAATATACACTTTCAAAACAGTTACACTTGTTTGGCTACCAACCTTAACTTGTTCTATTGAAAAATATATGTGATTAAATGTGCATTTAATATCTGATATGTGTTTGATATCATTGTGATTTTTTATGTAAGATTTTTTTCCTAACTTGTGGAGGACCAGTGTACCACTGTAGGAAATTATTCAATGATATAATAGATGATGATTGAATTGATGAAGTGGACCTTACAAAAAAGATAATACCCCCAAAATTATCTTCAGTACCTAAAAAGGCTACAATATATGCATGACTAAAGTGATGAAGTAGAGCCTAAGAAAAATAGAACACCCCCATATATTTCTAAGGCACAAAAATAAGCTACAATAATTGCATGAATCAATTGATCAATCATAACCTATTCAAAAGAGAACACCGCCAAATTAATCAATCTCACCTAAAAAAGATACAAAAAGTTACATTATAGATTTAATAAAGTAGCACATATCATAAACCTAACACCCCCATATTTATCAATGGCACCAAAAAAAGGCTACATAGTTGACGACTGAATTGATGAAATGAAACCTATGAAAAATATAGCACCCCACAAATTGCAAATGACACCCAAAACTGGTAGAATAGATGATGATTGAATTGATGAAGTTGAACTCATAAACAAGGTAACACCCCCAAAACTATCTATGGTACCTAAAACAAATATAGTAAAGGAATGAGTGAATTGATCAAGAAGAACCTATGAAAAATAGAAGACCCCCAAATATTTCTAATGCACAAAAAAATCTACAATAATTGCATGACTGAATTGATGAATCATAACCATTGTGAAAGGTAAAACCCATAAATTAATCAATGGAACCTAAAGGAAAATAGAATTACTGAATGAATGAAGCAACACCTATGAAAAACTTAAGAATCCTAGTTTTATCAATGAAACCTAAAAAATCTATTGAATAACATTAGTCGAAACCTAACATGAACCCATGACTATAATGGCTATAATCAATAACAATATAAAGCTTACTAATGTTAAAAAAAGAGAGTATACAAAATATCACATATATTAATGACTACATTGCTGGACCAAAACCCATGTAAAAGATAACACCCACAAATTTATCTATGGCACTGAAACAACCTACATTTTTAAAGACACTGAATAGGTGAAGTAAAACATAAAAAAAGACAAACCCACATAATTTTTTTTGTTTATGAAATAGAGAACACCCCCTAAGTGAACGATAATGGAGAACCTATGAGAATATGATAATCAAAGTGAATGATAATGTAGAACCTATAAGAATACAATAACCAACATGAATAATAATGCAAACCTCTAAGAATACAATAACTAGAGTGAATGATACTGTAGAACCTATGAAACAAAAACACTAAACTATGACTATAATATTTGCAAAATAAACCCTAGTGAAACAAAAATGCTAAACTATGACTCTAATATTTACAATATAAACCCTAGGGAAATAGAAGGAAAACAACCACAAATTTATCTATGGCACTGAAACAACGAACATTATTATTTGTTAATGTAATGAAAGAAGAAAACAACCCCAATTTTTTCTATGGCATCAAAATAACCAGCAATATTATTTTCTACATTAACAACAAAAAAATAAACCCCATATAAGAGAGAGATTCTTGAATAGAAGATTAATTCCCATAAATTTTGTGTTTATGAACACAAATTCGACAGTGTTCATAAACATGAAAATTCAAATGAGAAAATCCAATATCTACAGCACCAAAAACTGAATAAAACAAATATAAAATCCCAATAAAAAAATAAAAAAATGAATATTGGCCAACCTTAGTGAGCACATTCACCTCATTCAAATGGATCAATGCGGGTCAAACAAAGTTAAATCACGAGCAAGCAACTGGCCTCACATGGCTTCACCTACAAGTAAACATCGACAAAAGGATTTCAAGAAGTTGTTGGTACATAAATAACACCCACTGATATTCTTGCTTACTTGCATGGTGGTGAATAATGTGGGAAAATCTTGCATGGCACAAGTGGAGGTTGCAGTCACATTCATGAACCAATGTTGATCTATCTCCATACCAGAGTCTGAGCTTCATAGGTTGTGGTTGTTGTTTGGAACTTGTAGAGCATTGAAGCGAGCACGTAATGATGTTGAAGTGAAAAATACATGAGAAGTTTCTAAAATGAAAGGCTCTAAATTTTGCGAGAAGTGTGAGGTACTGGGAGCATTGAATATACGTTGGCTCGAAAAATACATGGGTTGGCGTGGAGGTTAGAGAAAGTGGCGTGCATTAAACATGATTGAAGAGAAGTATAGAGAGGGGCGGCAAGTGATTAATGTGATGTAGTGGAGTGTTATGGTGGCAGAGTGAGAGAAGGAGACATGGCAAGAAATTCTACTTTGAATAGTGTGTCATGAAACTTCTAGCTTTCTAAGTGAGCATGTTTTGTTTGCATGGGGTGGGTGCAATGAGATGGGTAGCCATTTCATGGACCCCTTTCAATTTTTTTTTTGAAAAGTCATAACATGAGCGTGTTATAATGCACTCGTGTTATGGCCTATTGTGTTGAGCCTAAGGCTCGGAAATGAAAATTCAATAATGTGAGCGCATTATAACGCACTTGCTTTATTGCTTGTTAAAAGAAAAAGAAAAAAAAGAACATGTGTCATTTTTATTTCGACTGTTTTTTTCTTCTAGTCATGGCCAAACCCCCCATATTTCATGCTATCATTCTAGGAAGAGAAATTCAAAAAAAATCTTCACCCACAATTGTTATTTCTTTGTAATGATGGCACCATGAGAAGGAGGAGGTGTGAGAGGTAAGGATTCTATGGTTTTTTTTTTGAATTAGTTAGTTTTAGGCTGAATTTGTTAGTTATTTTTTTGAATTTTTAGGAGATGCAAATCAACTTGCAAACCCTCAAGATCCTCAATATCAAGACCAAAAAAATCCTCAAGATGAAAATCAACCACAACAACAATCTCCTCCACCAATCACTTAAGCCCCTCCTAGCATTGAACAAAATTTAATGAGTGAAATTGAGAACAAAAAAAAGAAAATTGAGGATTTGATCAGTAGGTTGACTGATCCAAATGGTTCAATTGCAAAAAGAATGACCCTAGAAATTTCATTGAAATATATGTTAAAAAATATAGATTCAATTAGCAAACAAATAATTGGATGGCAAGATAGGAGGTAGGTTGCTAGGGATTATTATGCAAATAAACTATCATACAAAGATGTAAAGGATTTAAAAATTACAAAAGGTGATTTGTGCTCATTATTCACTGACCCACACACAATTCAAAATCCTACCCTCAATGCGAAGAGGTTTCCTATCCATTGGTGCCACCACCAACATATTAGGGACTAGTTTTATGATAGGTGGTACATGGTATTTGATTACCCACTGTGCAAAAATTGCAAGTTCCCGCAATATTTCCTTAGGAAACTATGTAGTGAGTTCATACTCAAAAAAATCCCAAATTATTTTGATATGAGGGATTTCCAACAGAGAGGTGGGGGGTAATCTTAGGATAGACTCAGTGCAGAGCTAGATCCTATGAGGCAAGGTAGACGAGCTCTCACTAGGCCACCTCGTGAGCACATTGTTATGCCTTCCATCACAAAGGAAAGTGCTAACATAGAGATATTGTAGGTGATCAACACTTTGATCCAAAGTTTCATCCATCATAATAGCACTATTCTACAACACCATCCAGGGGAGTCTTGAAGTGGTGGCCTTCAAACACATGTGTGTCAATATTGTAGGTTACTTGTTCATATGACCCCACGGACACTCAGGAGACTGCTAAACAAGATCCATCTATAGCTATGGAGATGGGGAGGGCATCTGAAATTTTGCATGAGGCATATGGAATTGATAGTTAGGTGAAAAATAGTGCATGTTCATTGAATTTAATTTATTAAATTTTGATTTTGAAATGCAAGATTAACTAAAAATGTTCTATGATTTTAATTTAAAATTTCAAAGTCACAGTGTTGAGACTAGATACATCAGCCCCCCACCTACTTATTTCTATAGTACACCTATTGTTGGGGTATGTAACTAGTAAACAATTATAAATTTATTGAATGTTAATAGCATAGTTTTACGAATGGTAATTTAATATGCAATTTTGGATGTTGAATAGACTAATATTGGAGGTTTCAATGGAACACTTCCCAGTGGCAGTGGATTTACTCAAACCTACATGGAAGTAATAGAATAAAGAGTTTAACTAATTAATTGTACTTAATAGATCTGTTTAGTTTATCTACACATCGTTGATTACGTTGAATAATTTGTTGTTTTATTTTCAGATGTTGCAAGCTAAAACACCTCTGAATGTGAAAAGGGAAATGGAGATTGGTGTGTCATCTTCTATACAATCCTCGATGGCTCTAAAAGGGGAGGTATGATGAAAATTAGTAAATTTCAATTTACATTTTCTGTTATAGATGTTAGTTAGTGAAAAATCAAACCATTATTGATTCACATAGTTTAATTTATATTGTATGGTTTATATAGGGCTTGAGCACACTTGAGAATGGGCATTAGAATATATACCTCATGGAGAGTGATCATGAGATGGCGGTAAGTGATTATTTTGTCAAATATATCATTTTTTATAATTTAATTTCTATGTATTCATGTCTTTACTTCTTATTGTAACAGTTAAGATTTCACCATGAACTAAACACTAGGAGAAGCAACAGGAGAACTCCTCGAGCATAGCAGAAATGAGTGATAGATCTATCACCACCCAATTAAAAAGAAAAGGGAAAAATTTTATTTGCAGAGCATGAAGAGCAATGAATTTTGATTCCAGAGCCCTTTGTTGTATGCGTACATGTTAGTTTTGCACATATTTTGTATTGGAAATACTTGACATTGTATGCTTATATGGCATTCTCGTAAGCCTATATGGCTATTTTGTACATATATTTCATACTTATATTGACATATATTGATGTATTCCTACATGGCTATTTGGTTAATACAAATATCTTTTATCGATGGTGTCCATATTTGCATTATAAATTGATGGTTCAATAGATATGAGTTACATGTATTCAAGTGTACACTTTACAACTTACGTTTATACTTTGTGACTTACGTGTGTTCGAATGTATACTTTGTGGCTTACGTGTTTTCATGCGTATACCTTGTATTCGTGCATATACTTTGTATTAATTTTTGTATACTATGTATTCGTGTGTATACTTCTTGAGGCTTACGTATTTTTGAGTACTTGTGCTTCCCTTATTGACATGTACATGCTTGACTTATTCACGTTTATAATTATTAATTGGTTAGACCTAGCATTGATCATTTTTGTCCTTCATGGTTTGTCTTGAATACTAATTGATTGATGCTAAAAAAATTTATCTAAAAGAAAAAAAAATGTTTTCAATTGGTATTCCATGAAATGATTCATAAAAAGATTCCAATTAGTTCTTGATGATCACCATCAAAAGATTTATATGTCAATTTTTTGCAATATTATTTCTTGTATACAAAATGGACTCGGGAGAAAGAAATTTATAATTTATAATACAAATAAGAAATGAACTCAACATTTTCCTAGACCCCTGAATCGATCTATTTAACAATTCAACACTCTCAATCACTCTTTGAATTGCAAAGCACCATTGGTGATGCAGAGTGGCTCAATCAAGTTGTGATTTGACACAACTTCTCTCAAATATGCCCACTAAGACTCCAACATTTACTTGACTCAATAATAAGAACTCTCCTATTCCTTTATGGTTTTGCACCAAACCACCACCAAAAGAAAGCCAACTCATCCCTCTTTCAATCCATGTCACCCTTGGGACCGTATAGGAAATTTGCAGGTCCTACCAAGAACGAGATCAACAAGTTTGTATCAAAAATCTGAGAAACAGAGAAGAGTGTGAATAATTCTTATTAGATCTTCTCCAAAAGTTCATCAAAAACCTCCATTTGAGCCTCTCAAGGCTTTACATAGTGTTTTACACCCTTCTCTAACTGATCCATGTCCTCAACTAACTAAAAACCAACTTTCAAAACAACTAACCATTGCATTTAAAATTTGTTGCTTTAAGCAACTTACAAATTTGCAACTTTAGACTCCTCCAACTTAATGACTATATCTAATGACCTCTAAACCCAAAAAAATGGCTTACAAATAGACTTATTACATCAACAAAAATCCATTCTTTCACACTCATATACAAATTCACAAATTTTCCTTCAAAGGCTATAAAGATAACTTCTAGTGCAAGATTGAAATTTTCAAAAAAATTATCACTAGACCCAAAAGTCACCCTAAAACATACCTAATGGTCTTAATTGACCTTATTCAAGACAAAGCATGCTCAAAATACCAACAACAACCTATTGACCAGCCTATTCACCATTAGATAATCACTAAAACCACTGAACTAGACCTTCTTCATCAACTAGAGGAACGAGGTTCTCTACACCAATGATCATACGCTTTTTGTGTGGAATACTCAGACTTCTCAACCATCATTTGTATGTTTCTCTTTTCCATTGTTTTGCATGCCATCATAAGGGATCAAGTTGGTTGAATGCAAATCAGATCAATTCCACATGTTTAGTTGTGAAAGAGGACCATGCCTAGCATAAACCTACCTATTGGGATGCATTGGAGTAGTAAGCTTGGTCACATGAATTGAAAAAAAAAAATTGCACCACTTTGCAACTTTGCACAGCTTAAATTTGACACATTTTCCATCAAGTGAAAATCTTTCGCCATCGGAAAATCACTTTGAGATAGCCAAAAATGAGAGAGGTTTTTGTAGAGGGGCCCAACACAATTTTGTAAGATTAAATGAGAAGTTTCTAAGCATCACGGTATTAGAGTAATAGCATGCTGAAGTTTTTAACCATTTTGCACTTTGGACCCTTAAGGGATCGATCTGATGTAACGTAGCTCAAAGTGATTTTGCATGTTTTGGTGTAAAAAAGGACCATCCCTAGTGTAAACATACCTAATAAGATGTGTTAGAATAGTCCGATTGGTCACACAAGTTGCAGAGTGAAATTTGTACCACTTTGCACAACTTGAATTTGACACTTTTTCCATCAGGTGAAAATCTATTGCCATGGGAAAACCACTCCTAGATAGCCAAAAAAGAGAGAGGTTTTTGTAGAGGGGACCAATGTGATCCTTTAGGATTAGACGATAAATTTCTAAGTATCACGGTGTTTGAGTAATAGCATGTTGAATTTTCCAATCATTTTGCACTTTGGACCCTTAAGGGATCGATTCGATGGAACATTGCTCAGAGTGATTCCATGTGTTTTGGTTTGAAATATGACCATTCCTAGCATAAAAATACATATCTAGATGTGTTGGAGCAGTCCGCTTGGCCACACGAGTTGCAGAGTGAAAATTGCACCACTTTACAACTTTGCACAACTTGAATTTGACACTTTTTCCATCAAGTGAAAATCTGCCTCCATAGGAAACCCACTCCAAGATAGCCAAAACCAAGAGATTTATTATAGAGGGGCCCAACACAATCCTATTGGAATAGATGAAAATTTTCTAAGCGTCACCGTATCCGACTAATAGCATGCTGAAGTTTGCAACCATTTTGCACTTTGGACTCTTAAGGGATCGATCTGGTGGAACGTAGCTCAGAACAATTCCGCATGTTTGGGTGCAAAAGATGAGAATTCATAGCTTAAAAATACCTATTCAGAAGAATTGGAATAGACTACTTGGTCACACAAGTTACAAAATGAAAGTTGCACCACTTTGCAACTTTGCACTGCTTGTATTTGACACTTTTTCCATCAAGTTAAAATCCACCGCCACGGGAAAATCGCTTTGAGATAGCCAAAACTGAGAGAGTATTTTTGTAGAGGGTCCCAACATAATCCTATAGGATCAGAAGATAATTTTCTAAGCATCATGATATCTGAGGAATAGCATGCTAAAGTTTGCAACCATTTTGCACTTCTCGCCCTTAAGGGATCGATCTAATGGAACGTGGCTCAGAGCGATTCCGTGTGTTTAAGTTTCAAATAGGACCATGACTAGCATAAAAATACCTATTCAAATGCGTTGGATTAGTTAGTTTGGTGACACGAGTTGTAGAGCGAAAGTTGTACCACTTTGCAACTTTGCACAACTTGAATTTGACACTTTTTCCATCAAATGAAAATCTGCCACCACAGGAAAACCACTATGAGATAGCCAAAACTGAGAGATACTTTTGTAAAGGGGCCCAATGTGATCCTATGGGATCAGATGATAATTTTCTATGTCATGGTATCCGAGTAATAGCTTGTTGAATTTTGCATTCATTTTTTACTTTGGACCCTTAAGGGATTGATCTAGTGGATCATAGCTCAGAGCGATTCCATGTGTTTTGTTGTGAAAGAGGACCATCCCTGATATAAACATAACTATTTGGACATGTTGGAATAATCTGATTGGTCACATGAGTTGTAGAGAAAAAGGTGCACCACTTTGCAACTTTGCACATCTTGAATTTGACACTTTTTCTATCAAGTGAAAATCAGCCTCCACAAGAAAACCACTCTGAGATAGCCCAAACTGAGAGATTATTTTGTAGAGGTTCCAAACATGATCCTATAGGATCATACAAGAAGTTACTAAGCATCATGATATCTAAGTAATAGCATGATGAAGTTTGCAGCCATTTTTCACTTTGGACTCTAAAGGGATCGATCCGATGGAACGTAACTCAAAGTGATTTCACATGTTTCAGTGTAAAAAAGGACCATTCCTAGTGTAAAAATACCTATTCGGATGTGTTGGAATAGTTTTCTTGGTCACACGAGTTTCAGAACAAAATTCGCACCACTTTGCAACTTTGCACTGCTTCCATTTGATGCTTTTTCCATCAAGTGAAAATCTGCCGCCACGGGAAAACCACTCTGGAATAGCCAAAACTGAGAGAAGTTTTTGTAGAGGAGCCCAATGCAATCCTGTAGGATTAGATGATAATTTTCTAAGCATCATGGTATTTGAGTAATATCATGCTAAAGTTTGCAGCCATTTTGCACTTTGGAACCTTAAGGGATCAATTCGGTGGAACGTAGCTCAGAGAGATTCTGCCTATTTCGATGCAAAAAAGGGCCATGCCTAGCATAAATATACCTATTCAGATGCATTGAAATAGTCCACTTGGTCACACAAGTTTTAGAGATAAATTTGCACCACTTTCCAACTTTGCATAGCTTGAATTTGACACTTTTTCTATCAAGTGAAAATCCGCCGCCACGGGAAAACCACTCCAAGATAGCCAAAACTAAGAGAATTTTTGTAGAGGGGCCTAATGCTATTTCGTAGGATCAAACAAGAAATTTCTAAATGAAAAGGAGTAAGTTTTATGGGGTTTGTTTTGCTACCTCTGTATATTTTGATGGAAAAGGGCATGAAAAATGAGGTTTCACCCTAGGGTTTGATAAAATATTGCATGTAGAGGTTGGACGTTTTTCTTTTGAGTTTGTGCAAGTGATTTTAAGAAGGTTTGAGGTAGTGGCATGTTTTGGTAAGGTGTGGAACCATTCCTTTCAATAAACCTAAGTCCTTATACTAGCATAAAATAAGGGTTTTGGTTTGGCATAGTGGAGTGAGCTTGTCCCAATACAAATTGTAGATCTGATGGTTTGGATACATGATAATTTCTGCCCCAACAAGTTAAGGGGGTTTTTGAATGTTTAAAGGTATGTTCCTTTGTAAATTAGGCCTACTTAGCCTAATGAGGACAATGAATAAGGTAATTTTTGATGCACATGTTCCAAGATAGTCACTATTGATTTTCAAGTATGTGTTGTAACTCAATAATAGCTATCTAGATCAGTCATTTGTTTGTGAATTCATTTGCGAAGATTTCCTCAAAACACCACTTGGAGCCACTCTTTTCACTTGAAAATTCATCATAAAACCCTTTAGCAACAACTCCACCTTTGCTTCTTGAATTCCACTACACAAATAAAAACACACACCTAAAACATCCTAATACTGACTTACTAGACATTGATCTAAACTATCAAACTCGGTGGAGTAGTCATTATTGGTTTATAGATAGAGTTGAGAAAAATCAGTTCAAACTAATGATAAACTCAATGGATACCCTCGTAAATAGATTCAAATGAAATATAGTTGACTATTCTAACTTAAACAAAAAGATTCAAGTCCTTAAACTACTGTATAGGCTGTACAAGTTAATGAACTACTGAAAAAAATCATTAAATCACTAAAAAATGGACTTTATGATTGTAAATATTGAAGAATACAAAAAATATCTATTTTTCTCGACCTTACATACTTTATATCACTTCTCTAATCACCTAATGACCTTTTTGATACTTTGAATATATTACATATGACCTTTACATGACCTTTTTCACATTGTTTACATTTCAAAATTCAAATTTTGCAAATTTTCCTATTGAAGACATTTACAGAACAAGGTGCTACTGCACCAAACATGAACTCCAAAATTACTGTATTTAAGTAAATCTCATTATGTAAGTAAATCTCATTACAATGCCTTAGGTACTTCATTCTCACAGATCTTTTACAATGTCACTCATACATTCAAGATTCTCTTTAAATGTCTACATCATAGGTGCTCATTGTGAGGTTAACTTCAATTGAGTAACTTGAGATTCTCTCGCTAAGCTTCACACACTCTTTTATAATGGCTTGAAATCTAAATTGAGATTTGTCAACATCATCAAAATAAGGATGTTTTATTTCTTTTTTGGCTGAGATTCTCTTTGATGGCTCATAAATCAGCTTTTTTTGCAACAAGAGATCAATCAATTTTTAGTAGTTTACTTACAAATACGCAAAGTAAAAGAGAAAAAGAAAGAGCATCCAAAATGTAAAAGAAATAAAAATATATGGAAAGAACTTATAGATAGGCATGCAGGTCTCACAACTTAGTCACTCCTGGTCATACATCTTCAATGGGAATTCCAACATACCTATTGCACACAACACCTTTCATGAATAGAGTAAGTTAAAAATTTTAGATGCTCTTATAATGTCTACATCATAGCTGCTCATGATAAGGTTAAATTCAAATGAATAAGTTTAAATTCCCTCACCAATATTTGCACACACTTTTCCAATGGCTTAAAATCATGATTGAGATTTGTCAATATCATCAAAATAAGGATGTTGCATTGCTTTTTTGGCTCACATTATCTTGGATGGATCATATATCTGCATTTTTTGCAAGGGGAAACCAATCACTATTTAGTATGTTACTTACAAATAGGAAAAGTAAAAGAAGATGATAGCATTGGAATAAAACAAATTAATGTGCATACAAGTATAAATTAATAAGAACAAATCTGCATATACTTACAAATTAATCCAATGAACCATCTGGGTCTTCTCTACTCTTTATTGTGTCAAGTATTACCTCATGGTCAGACTCACGGAAATTCCACAAGGTCATGTTCAAATGTCTACCCCCATATTTGGTCAAACAAACATTGAATTTCACAACAAGGTTCAAGTAATGAAGAATCTTACAATGCATTTCGAAGTCCTAAAATAGCCAATGTTTAACAGTTGAATGTGGATACCTTCTAAGCCACGTTCTAGTAACCACAACTGAGCTTGTAGGGTATTCGAGGTTTTCTCCATATATAACTAGGGCCTCCAATTTCTTTTCGGCCTCAACACAATGACATAATTAATATTTTGTTCCCTCTTCATTGTCTTCATCTGCAATAACTACATAAACATGCCCTACATTAATATGTGTAGAAAATCTCTTGAAATTAGTCAAAATTACAAATATAGTACAAAGAAAGATAATGATATGGAATTTCAGCAACTAAGCAAGTAGATATATATCACCTAGTTGAACTAGATCTGATATGTGGTCAAAGCCAACCGACGATTCCATCTGTGTCAGATCTAATTCCATTGGAGGGTGATACGTGTGAAGTGAGCTAAGATAAATTTTCAACCATTTGTCAACCCACTCCCCTGACTCACAATCATTCCAGGCTTGCATTGTACATGAAGAACAAAATCATGACATCTTTCATATATTGATACTCCATGAATTTGCATTTGAGCTAAGGAAATAATGTACCTCTCTCGATCCTATTAGTATACAACAGTCTTCATATGGTGCAATTTTAGTATCATCCATCAACCAAAAAAATCTACGAATTGAAGACATACCTTCATTACCTTGACCCATTGATGCATTACACCACTCGACGATTGATTTTGCATCTGTCAAATTTACACTATCTTTATACTTTAACTCTTCTCATGCTAATTTTTTTTTCACACATGCTCCTACACCATCATGTTCCCCCTTTCCATTTCCTTCCTCACAAAAGTTCCACATATGTTGAACACCTATATTGACATGCACCCTACACAACCAGTAGAACAAGCATGAGTTCTTGAACTGTGATGCACAACTATCAAACCATATTATATGTTGATCATATCTTATGCCCCTCTAAGCCAAACCACTGTAGAACATCTGGAAGCAACCTTGCATGAACTCTAGAGAATGTGTACGACCATCACTAATGTAAAAGTGGTACTCGCTCAATACCTTCCTTTGGTCATATGTACTATCAAATGTATGAATAAATGCTATGTGCACAAATATTGAAACTTGTGTGGAGTTGTCATATTATGATTGCACCTCATGTTGTGGCTATAGATTTTAGTTCTCCACAAAGTCAACCACTGATACTATGCTTCCAACTGGAAAGGTGTCCTTGCATAGCTTCAATTGTGTGTCCAACCATTGGGATCTATAGATATGAATTGCATACTCAGACAATATATTGTCATCAAACATAGACATAAACTGGTACATTAGAATATTTTCAATTACCAAATCACACCTTTTTTATTTAGACCCATTGGTATAATATGCCACTATTTTATACTTTTCGAACTCTACTAGTTTATGCCCCACCTCATATGTGCTTTCCATATGTTGACATATTGGAATACGTTGGAAGCCACTGCAATGCTCACATGAACCATCCAAGAATGTTGTCCTGTAGAATGTCTGGCCATCCTCTATTCCACATATATTTTTTTATAAGAACTCTCTTGAAAATTTTGGTGGGGCTTCTATGCCACAATCCTACAAAACATCGTTAGTATGGAAATCTAAACATATAGAACGATAAAAATCATAATGGTTAGAAAATTCAATATGTAGTCTAAAACAACAAGTAGTGCATGTGTGATTTATCTTGACATAAAAAGGTTTAAGCATTTCAAAAAATCTTTGAGAAATACTAATTTGAGGATAATGTTTTTCAAATTTTTCAAAAATATGGGTTTGAGTCATATCCAAAAAATGCTTTGGATGTGACTCATGATTCCGACTACTAAGTCTCCTTCTTACCACATCCCTTTGATTCAAAGATGGCCTTGTGTTATTCTTCCAATAATCTTAAATTAGTGTTCTCAAGGCTTCAACAACTTCTTTATCTTTTCGTGATAAAAAAATTCTAGTAATTCCCCTTTGGTCACTCGTCTTTCTAATGAGACAAGCTCTATTTGTTTGAAAGCTTACCAAGTTCAATGTAATGACATGTTGGGTGACATTAATATCCTTTGAGTGTGAGGTCTTACTCACACTCTCATAAGAATCCATTAGATTCTTCAAAATAGTGTCTTCAGTCGATGCATTCGATGTTCTCAACCCAAGAGTCTTCATGATGTTCCTATACTTTACACCTCGCATCATTTCAACAAATAGTTGACATCTTGCATTCTCATTTATCCTTTCAAAGAATCGTTCCCAAATATTATCAACATATCTTCTACAAGTGCGTGTTGAAATATTACCTTCCATGTGCTGCAAAATCTCATCATCAATATTAATAAAATACTTTGGCTTTCTATGCAAAATTCTAGGTGGTTTTATCCTAGGTATATACATCTCAACATTAGGAATTTTATCAATATTTAATTAAGGTGGGCTAGATTGCATACCTTCGATCGAGGGTGGAGAAGAAGACATACCTTGAGGTTCACGTGGGGATGATGGAATACCTTCTACGTCAAATCTGAGTGATGATGTACTCTTAACTTGAGATGTGTTGGATGGTGTCCAACAATATTCACTTGCAGTAGATGGTGTCCCTCCATATTCACTTCTAGTAGATGGTGACTATCCATATTCACTTGTGGTATATGGTGTCCCTTAATATTCTCTTTTGCTTAATGGTGTCCCTTCATATTCACTTGTCGTAGAGGGTGTGTCTCCAACTACGATACATTTGAATCTATCTTACGATGATTCTTTCTCATTTGTGCCTTTTGTGCTACCAATCCCTTTTCTCTTTTTGATGGTTGAGGTCCTCTTCAATTGGCTTGTTTTCGTCAACCATTTAAAATTTCTTCTTTTCACAATATGCTGCCACCCGAACTCTCTCCTTTTCTTTGAAGGTTTCATTATCTTCCTTTGTTAGTTTCCTCTTTGTCTTTTCTTTGGCATGGTGGATAATTTTATCTATAGCACGGTAATGAGAAAAATATTAGCTCCTAAAAAAATTATCCATTCAAGTTAATTGAAAAATATATCTCATTCAAGGCTTCACTTAAAGAATACTTACAATCATCCTATACAAGAGTTAACCTAGCATAGACAAAGGTGACATGATCTTTTTCAATCCAGAATGCCTTAAAGAAAAGTGGTAATGTGGCATGCCATGATTGCAAGATAGGCTCAAAATGGAAGCATGGAAAAGCATAAAAAATGTCAAATTATTTCATATATATGTATACAAACTATGGAATCATACATGGAGTGGGAGCACCATTGAATGGAAAAGATGTTGGGCATGAATCCCTAAACTGAAATTTTGAGTTTTCCATGAGATTTTGAGTGGTTTTGATATGCTAGAGTGTGTTTTGAGCTAGGGAAGCATGGTTTCTTGTTGAATTTAATTTTTTCAGAACATTTTAGACCTTTTTGAAGTATTCATAAGATTTTGTGAGGGTTGGATGAGTGTTTTTCAATAAACCACTAGTTTCTTGGGCAAAAAGGAGGGTTTTTGGTGCATTTGAAGATGGGTAAAAGTAAGGTTCTTGTTTTTTTTTAGTCTAATATAATGATATATGTTAAATAAGGTCTATGATACCACTCTTAGTATTTATTTAGTTCATTTGAGTCATTATAGGTGTTTATGGGGGGAGATTTGGCTTGACATTTGCAAAAAAATGCAGTTTTTGGCAAAGTTGTGAAGAGATAAGTTAGTTAAGAAGTTAAAAAAATAGTTAGATATGTTGGAGGAGTTTATTTTGAAGGAAAATAAGATAAATATCATGTAAATTATCTAATGGAGTCTTCTCTTCAAGATTTCAATAAAATAAAATAAAGGAATTCTCTTATTTTTGTGATTTTCTTGTGTTTTTTGTGTTCTTTCTCTACGTACGGACCCATACAGGGTTGTGATGCCTTGAAGGTTTTGGAGATAATTTATGCATGAATTTATCTTCACTTGAATAAGGTTTGGTTTCTTAATGCCATTTTAGAAGAGATTTTCAGTCGTTTCTCCAAGTCTACCCTGTTTTGACAATGCAAGGGTTTAAGGCTATAATGTATTGATTTTTGCCAATTCACCCACTGTGATGGATCTCTAACTCAGTGGATTGGTGTGTAAAATAATAATGTACATCTAAAAAATTTTTGGAGGTCTCGAAGAGCATGGGTTTGGTCAGTGGAGTGATGCACTAGGCTGGCCAAAACACATTTCTATGTGAAAGTGAATAACCATGATGGTGATTCTGAAAACTAATGAGTGTAATGGAATTTTGATTGTTTTATAATTTTTTTCAAAGGTGTTGGAAGGTGTTTGGACCCTTGGGAGGAATAGGAGAGGCTCGGAGTTGTGAAATCCTTGAAAACCCTTGTTTTTACTTATGTTTTGGAGGGTTTCTTGGGACAATAGGGTAATGACCTTATGTGGGAAAATTAATCAAGAAATTGGTGGTTTTTTATCATGAAAATTTACTATTCTTGGTGATTGAGAGGAAACATCACCTTTAAAAGGTACTTCCTTTGCAAATTTGGGGTAATTGGGAATCATTTTGCTAGGTAGGCTTATTGGAAGTCAAACATAGTCCAAAGAAGTCACCCTCGGTTCTGATGTATGTTGTGTGCCTAGAACTAGGTTGATGTAGAGTGGTGGGAACCCAAGATACAAATTGACACAAGTTCTCTAAAATATGCCAATCAAGACATCAACCTTAAATTGACTCAACAAGACAACAAGGTTACCTATCAACTATGACTCTTAATTATGACTCCAAATTGAAATTTGATGAAATAAAAGAGTGTCAAAACCTTCAAGATGTCAAAATATTGACATTCAACCACCTACAAAATAAGATCAAACAAAATCTTCTAAAAGCCACTTTTGACCCAAAATTACCTTGTAGGCTTCACAAACTAGTTTTAGGGATTTTTCTCACGAACCTCCCAAAATAGCTGTCAAACAAATGATTGATCTAGATATCCATTTCAGTGGTATGAGACTTACAAAAAATCCACATATTACTCTTTTAAGACACTTTCCTCAAAATGACAAATTTTACTATTTTAGGGCCCAAATTAGCCAATTTTACAAAGGGACCCCCTCAAGAACCCACCACTAGGCCTCCATGAAAAAAAAATTCTTGTCTTAGGTTTCAAAACAAATGATTATCAATGTTAGAGGACCCCAAGTACTCATTCCATCAACAAATTTTAGAACCCTCTCTAGAACGTAGGAAACAAGGGTTTTTAGGCCTCCTTATTGAAACTTTACCGTCCAGAACTTCCCAATTCAAATCAAATTAAAAGAAACCTTTGTATACATCCCCCCAAGCTTGAGGAACCATCATCTGCCCTTTGAAAATATTGCAACCCTCTTTCTTAGGTCTGTACCATTTTTTTCTATGAGAAAATAGGGTATTTCCCCTTGAACTAGCATCATTCATGAGGAAACTTTAAAAAAATTCTTCTCTAATCCTAAGAAAATCCTAAGTAAATCCTAGATGGCCACTCCATTGATTCATAGAGAGAAAAATAGGAGGGATTCCATCTAAGACATTAAATTTCCCTCAAACCCTTGACTATCCAAGAACCCGGTTTCTAAAAATTTATGAATTTCAAGCACAAAGTTCAATGAAAACCTCTTCAAAGAGAGCCAAATGAAAGTAAGAACATTCCATTATGGAATAATATCAATTTCACACCATTAATAATCCTGCACAACTCGTATAAGGTCTGCAAACACACAAAAAGCAGTGAGATCTTCAGAAAAATAGTGGATAAAGGTTGGTAGTTACCTTCCATGATTTGTTGTTATTTTGCCATGTAAGTTACAACATTGAGTTTTTGAATTTTTGAATCATGAATGAGTTGAATGGTTCTGAGTTTCTAATCATCTTTATGGTATGTTTCAATCAACTTTATGATGGTTAATCTATTTTTGAGTCTGACAAAGAGTTGAAACCAAGTTCTAATGTTTTGTGGAAATATGAAATCAAGTTAAATTGAAGGATTTTGATGAAAAGATGACTGATTTTGTTGGTTGAAATTCTTCATTTTAGGTTAGGGTCAAAAGTACCCTTGATGAGTTCTGGATCTTGATAGATGCTTTGCATCAGGTTGAAAATGGTAATTGGCAAGTGTATATAACTGTGTAATTTAAAATTTGCATTGACAATGTAAGGTTATAATGACAAACAAACAATGATAAACATGAAATATGAAAAATAAAAAATGGAAAGCAAGCCACAATAGAATGAAAGAAAATGTGTAAATATTTCACATACCTAAAAAACTAGACTTTAAAATGGAGGAGTTCAATCCAATTATGTAGCCTTAGCTTTTTCTTTCTTCAAACTCCACAACAATTTGACTTGTTCCCCTCCAAACTTCAATTGTATATCGGTTTTCAATGGAATTCAAACTTCAATTGATATTATATGTCTTTCAACATGGAAAATCTGTTATTTCATGCAAAGGTGGTAGAAATATCATGGAAAAGGTGGTGGAATGTGAAAAACATGCTTGCACACTTCACGACATCATTAGAAAGCTACTTTTTGTCAGAGCACACACAGAACTAGGAGAATATGTAGATTGTGGTCCTTGACATCATGGGTATATTGAGATTTTTTACCATTTTTAGTGGAATGAAAAATGCGCTCGCATTATAATGCGAGCATGTTATTTCTTTCTAAAATGGTAACATCTCTACTTCAAAAATGCACACACGTTATATGAAATATGGTTTTCTTAATATATTTATTTTCTCCCTCTTTTTTTATACCCTCTATCCTAATTCTATATCTCTCCCCTATACCCTTATAGTAGAGGAGATAGAGGTGAGTGTGAGTGAGACAGAGAGAGAGAGGTAGAGGGAGAGTAGGAGAGAAAGAGAGAGCGGGAGAGAAAGAGGGAGAGAGAGGGAGAGAGGGAGGGATAGGGAGAGAGGAAGGGAGAGGGAGAGGGGAAGAAATATATAGTGGGAGAGATGGAGATAGAGAGGGAGGGAGAGAGGGGGTGAGTGGGAGAAAGAGAGAGTGGGAGAGTGGGAGAAGGAGAGAGTGGGAGAAATATAGAGTGGGAGGGAGAGGGGAGAGGGGGAGGGAGAAAGAGGGAGAGGGAGGGAGATGGAGTGGGAGAGAAAGAGGGAGAGAGGGAGAGAGAGGGATAGGGGGAGAAAGAGATAGTGGGAGATATGGATAGAGAGAGGGAGGGAGAGGGAGTGGGAGAGAAAGTGCGAGAGATGGAGGGAGAGGGAGAGTGGGACAAAGAGATAGTGGGAGATATGGAAGAGAGGGAGAGAGAGAGGGGGGGAGATTGAGAGAAAGAGAGAGTGTAAGAGAGTGGGAGAGTGGGAGAAGGGAAGAGTGGGAGAAATATAGAGTGGGAGGGATAGAAGGGGAGACTAGGAAAAAGAGAGAGTGAGAGAGAAAGAGGAGTGAGAGATGGAGAGAGGGACAAAGAGGGAGAGGGGGAGAAAGAGATAGTGGGAGAGATGGAGATATAGAGGGAGGGAGAGATGGATTTAGAGAGAGATAGAGGGTAGAGGGTAAAGAGTTAACGGTTTAAGGGTTAAGGGTTTAAATGGTTAAGAGATAGAGGGTAGATGGAGATAGTGGGAGAGATGGATACCCCTATACCCTCTTCATCCCTCAACCCTTAACCCTCAACCCTTAAACCCTAATCCCTCAACCTCTATACCGTCTTAGTCCCTCAATCATCAACTTTCAACCCTTAAACCCTAATCCCTCAATCCCTATACCCTCTTAATCCCTCAACCATCAATTGTAAACCCATAAATCCTAATCTCTCAAAACCTATACCCTTTTAATCCCTCAACCCTCAACCCTTAAACCCTAATCCTTCAACCCCTATACCCTCTTAATCCATCAACCCTCATCCCTTAAACCCTAATCCCTCAGCCCTTATACCCTCTTAATCCCTCAACCATGAACCCTAAACCATTAAACCCTAATCCCTCAACCCCTATACCCTCTTAAGCCCTCAACCCCTATAGCCTCTTAATCCCTCAACCCTCAACCCTCAACCCTTATACCCTAATCCTAAAACCTCTATACCCTATTAATCCCTCAAACCTAAACCATCAACCCTCAACTCTTAATCCCTAATCCATCAACCCATATACCCTCTTAATCCATGAACCCTCGACCATCAACCCTTAAAATCCTCATCCATAAAATCATATACCCTCTTAATCACTCAAACCTAAACCCTAAACCCTTAAAACCTAATCCCTTAACCCCTACAAAATATAATCCCTCAACCCTCAACCCTCAACCGTCAACCCTCAACCCTCAACCCTCAACCATCAACACTTAAACCCTAATCCCTCAACCCCTATACCCTCTTAATACATTAACCATCAACCCTCAACCCTTAAACCCTAATCCCTCAAACCCTATACCCTCTTAATCCCTCAATCATCAACCATCAACCCTTCAACACTAATCCCTCAACCCCTCTACCCTCTTAATTTCTGAACCCTAAACCCTCAATGCTTGAACCCTAATCCCTCAACCCCTGTACCCTCTTAATCCCTCAACCCTCAACTGTCAACCCTTAAACCATAATCCCTTAACCCCTATATCCACATAATCCCTCAACCCCCAAACCTTAAACCATAATACCTCAACCCTTATATCCTCTTAATCCCTCAACCCTCAAACCTCAATCCTTCAACCCTAATCTATCAACCACTATACCCTCTCAATTTATCAACCCTAACCCCTCAACCCTAATCCCTTAGCCCTTATAGCCTATAAATCCCTCAACCATCAACACTCAACCCTTAAACCCTAATCACTCAAACCCTATACCCTCTTAATCCCTCAACCCTCAAACCTCAGCCCTCAACCCTCAACCCTCAATCCTCAACCCCCAAACCCTAATCCCTCAACCCCTATAGCCTCCTAATCCCTTAACCCTCATCCCTCAAAAATTATACCCTAATCCCTCAATGCATATACCCTCTTCATCCCTCAACCCTCAATCCTTAAACCCTAATCCCTCAACCCCTATACCCTCTTAATCCCTCAACCCTCAACCCTTATATCCTCTTAATCAATGATACCTCAAGACTTAAACTATAATCCCTCAACCCCTATACCTTCTCAATCCTAAACCCTCAACCCTTAACCCTTAAACCATAATCCCTCAACCCCTATACCATCTCAATACCCCAATCCTCAACCCTCAGCCTCGGCCTAGCCCTCAACTCTCCAGGCAACCTGTCCCATCCTCGACCCTTGACCCCTGACCATCAGCCCTCAAGCCTCCTGAAACCCTATACCCTAGCCAATCCATGACAGCCATCTTCAGCCATGTAGATTTCAACCCCGATCCCTCGGCCCTCCTCTTAATTCCTCAGCCCTCGACCCCTTAACCTAATCCCTCAGCACAACCTTAGCCTCTTAATCCATCTGACCCTCCAACTCTCAACCCTTAAACCAATCTCAGACCCTATGCCCTCTTAATCTCTCAACCCTCCAATCGACACTTAAGCCTATTTTCAACTATACCCTCTTAATCCCTGATAGCCGTAAATGTCAACCCTTAGACCTAATGCCTCAGCAAAATGCCCTATTAATCCACCCAACCCTCAGCCCCTTAAGCCTAATCCCTCGACCCCCACTTAATCCACTTGAACCCTCAACCTCAACCCTTAACCCCTTGCACCCTAGTCTCTGACCTACCTCTTAATCCCTCAATCCTCAACCCTCAACCCTCAAACCTCAACCCTCAACCCTCAACCCTCGACACTAATCTCTCAACCCCTATAGCCTCTTAATCCCTTAACCCTCAACCCTTATACCCTAATCCCTCAACCCCTATACCCTCTTAATCCCTCAACCCTCAATCCTCAACCCTTAAACCCTATTCCCTCAACCCGTATACCCTCTTAATGCCTCAACCCTCAACCCTTAAACCATAATCCCTCTGACCCTATGCCATCTCTAGTCCTCAAGCCCTCTAGCCCTTAAACCCTGTCCGGCCCCTGCCCTCTTGTCCCTCCCACCCACCTCAGCACCAGCCCTTAAGAGCTAATGCTCAGCCCACCCATGCCTCTTGTCCCTCCAACCCTTAGCCTGCCACCGCAATCCCTGACCTGAACCCTTAACTCTAATCGGCTCAGCAGTATACCCCTCTTAATACCTCGACCCTCAGCCCTTAAGCCCTAATCCACTTGAACCCTCAACCCTTAAACCCTAATCCCTATATCCCTATACCCTCTTAATCCATCAACCCTCAACCCTTAAACCCTAATCCCTCAACCCCTATACCCTCTTAATCCCTCAACCCTCAACTCTCAACCCTCAACCCTTCAACCCT
>CM021110.1:308535598-308614683 GCA_007115665.2 Sequoiadendron giganteum
CAACCCTAAACCCTCAACCATTAAACCTAATCCCTCAACCCTTATAGCCTTTTAAACCCTCAACACTCAACCTTTATACCCTAATCCATCAACCCCTATAGCCTCTTAATGCCTCAACCCTCAACCCTTGAACCCTAATCCCTCAGCCCCTATACCCTCTTAATCCCTCAACCCTCAACCCTTCAACCCTAATCCCTCAACCCCTATACCCTCTGAATCCATGAAACCTCAACGCTCAACCCTTAAACCTTGATCCCTATATCCTCTTAATCCCTCAACCCTAAATCCTTAAACCCTAATCCTTCAACCCCTATACCCTCTCAATCCCCAAACCCTGAACCTTGAACCCTTAAACCCTAATCCATAAACTCCTATTCCCTCTTAATCCCTCAACCCTTAGACCCTAATCCCTCAACCCCTATACCCTCTTAATCCCTTAACCCTCAACCCTTAAAACCTAATCCCTCAACCTTTAAACACTAATCCCTCAACCCCTATACCCTCTTAATCCCTCAACCCTCAAACCTCATCCCTGAATCCCTATACCCTCTTAATCCCTCAACCCTCAACCCTCAAACCTTAAACTATAATCCCTGAACCCCTATAGCCTCTTAATCCATCAACCATCAAACCTCAACCCTTAAACCCTAATCCCTTAGCCCCTATGGCCTCTTAATCCCTCAACCATCAACCCTCAACCCTTAGACCCTAATCCCTCAGCCCCTATATCCTCTTAATCCCTCAACCCCAATAGCCTCTTAATCCCTCAACTGTCAACCCTCAAACCTTAAACCCTAATCCCTCAACCCCTATACCCTCTTAATCCCTCAACCTTAAAACCTAATCCCTTAACCCCTATATCCTCTTAATCCCTCAACCCTCAACCCATATACTCTCAACCCTCAACCCTTAAATCCTAATCCCTCAACCCCTATACCCTATTAATCCCTCAACCCTCAACCCTCAACCCTGAAACCCTAATTCCTCAAACCCTATACCCTTTGAATTCCTCAACCCTTAACCCTCAACCCTTAAACCCTAATCCCTCAACACCTATACCCTCTACCATATAACCTCTTAATCCCTGAACCCTTAAACCCTAACCCTCTACCCTCTACCCTCTACCCCCAATGCTAATCCCTCATCCCTTAAAACCACTTAGTAAGCTCTCTACACTAATACCTCAGCCCCCTTGACCCTTAAACCCTCAACCCTTAAACCTTTAAACACTCAACCCTTAACCCTCAAGCCTCAACCCTCAACCCTTAAAACCTAAACTCATCAACCCTCTACCGTCTACCCTCTACCCTCAACTCAATACTCTCTACCCTAAAACCTAATCCCTCAAACCTTAAACCCTAAACTCATCATCTCTCTACCCTCTACCTTCATCCCAATACTCTCTACCCTAAACCCTAAACCCTCAACCCTATTCCCTCATCCCTTACACTGTTCAATCAAAGAAAAATCTCTACCCTAATCCCTAAACCCTCAACCCTTAATTTCTCAACCCCTAGAACCTCTACCCTATATATTGGACCCTCAACCCTAATACATTGACCCTATACCCTATACCCTCAACCATCAACCCTAAACCTTAAACCCTCTACCTTCTTCCCTCTACCCTATACATTAAATCCTCAACCCTCAATTATCAACCCTCAACCCTTAATCCATCAACCCTCAATCCTTAAACCCTAAACCCTCAACCCCTATACAATCTACCCCTTACATTGGACCTTGAGCCTAATATTTCAACCATATACATTCAAACCTATATCCTAAACCCTTAAACCTTCTAACCTATACCCTCAACCAAATACCCTCTACCATTGACCCTATTCCCTCAACCCTCAAACCTTAAATTCTAATACCCTAGAAAAAATCAACCCTATAGGTCCTCCACCCTAATCCCTCATCCCTATACCCTCAATCCCTATCACTTTCTATCTATCTATACAACTAACCTCTCCCTCCCTCCCTCCCTCCCTCCTACCCTCTCTAATTGTCTCTATCTATTGTCTCCCTCTTTCTACGTACCTTTCATTCAATCAATCCCTACCACCCTCTCTCACTCCCTCTATCCATCTCTCTCTATGTCCCTCCCACTCTATCCCACTCTCTCCCACTCAATATCTCTCCCTCTCTCTCATGTATCTCCATCCCACCCCTCTCTCTCTCAGGTCACTCCCTCTGGTAACCTACCTAGGTAAATCTCTCTGTGTCTCTCTCTCCTCTCTCTATCTATCCCTCCAACCCTACCTAGATAAGTTCCTCTCACTCCACCCCCCTCTTTCTCTACCTCTATTAGGTCACTCACTCCCATACCCTCTCCCTCTCTTAGGTCTCTCATTCATACTCCCTCTCTCACACTCTCTCTCACCCCCCTCACACTCTCAAGTCTCTCCCTTTGGCACCCTACCTAGATAACTCTCTCTTTCTCTCTATCTCTCTCTCCCTCACTCTATCCCTCTCACTCCAACCCCTTCTCTCCCCCTCCCTCTCTCTTAAACTCTCACTTCCACCCCCTCTCCATCTCTCTAGACTCTCTCTCTCTCTCTCTAAATTCTCCCTCCCTCTAAAGACATACATAAATACATACATACAAGAATAATACATATGTACATACAATCCTACATGCATACAAGCATACATACATACATGTGTAGATACAATATTACATACACATAGGCATACATACAATATACATGCATTGATACATACATGCATATGTACATACATACAAGCATGCATATATGCATACATACATCACATACAAGAATACATGTACATACAAACATACAAATATATCAGCATACATTCAATATATTGAAATTTAATATAAACGAGGACATAATGCAAGTGCATTATAGCGTGCTCGCGTTATGTCTTAGTTGACATGTTTCCCACAAAAGCAAAAACCATGTCAAAACTAAGATATAATGCGAGTGCATTATAATTCCCTCACGTTATATCTTGATTTGGAAATTCTCAAGCCTTAGGAGTGGTATTTCCTTGGAATACCAACCCAAAGGCTTGGAGGGCATTCCCAACGACTGGAGACATGTTTTTCAAACAATCTACCATATTTCACATAATCGAGTTCATGCTCACCGTCAAGATGCACATGGTTCAATATCAAAAAATTCGAACACTTGGGTGATGTTGTGTTCTCTCTTAGCTATCCAACGATGTAATTTTTTTCACTTTCTAAAAATGTTAAGCCTTTCATCCATTATTTATTTTATTTGTATGTCTTTTTTTTTTCCAAAAAGAAGTGTTTGGTATTTTTCTCATTATAAATTAGCCGTTCATCAAATTTTCAAATAAATTACATTTTGAGAAACAAGACTCCATTCTACAATTTTTTTAAAAATAAAATAAAATTCAATTAGTCTCCAAAATTTGTAGGGGTAGCACGACCAAAATTATGTTATTCAGGAAGTGTCCACTTTGAAAATTAGTAAAAAATTAAATATTCATTAAAAAATTATTAAAAAAATCATGCATCAACTAAATACTATTAGCTAACTTCTGACAGTTGCAATTTTAAATATACTAAAAAAATTTCACCATACGAGGGTCGTACAAGAGGTTCTATGTTATGCCTTTTCTAACAAAAACAACACCAATTTGTGTATGTCTCTATTTTGTACCCCTTAATCTTCACCATTTTAAAAATAAACTAGTAGTTTAGAAATTAGACTCAAAGCACTTTGATTCTTGTTTTTGTTCCATCTCAAAATTTTGAGTGTAACTATCCTCAATTTCACATCCAAGGTCAGTATTTCTTGATTTCAAAAAAAAGTTGTCCACTTAAGTCCCCTTTTTGGAAACCATCTTGGTGCACTTACCCTATGGTATTTTTTGGAAAAAAATTCTCGGATTGAAAAATGGCGTCATCCCACGTGGAAAATTAAATCAAATTAAAAAAAATAAAAAAATAATTGTTAATTAGCAAATAAATTATAATGGGAATTTGATTAAAAAATTATTGTTCCACATGGATCATTGAAATTTTCCTGCATATGTTTTGGCTCCTCTCCCCTAACTTAGGTGTACGACAATACAAAATAATATGATATGATTTTAAACATTAAGTCAACATCAAAATTCCCGTAACAAGTCATAGGGGAGATGGTGATCTCGAGTGGCGATAAATTTATCTTTATTATTGTTTTTTAAATTTATTTATTTATTTTAAATAGAAATATATATATATTGTTAAGATAAGAATTTTTTTCTTTCAAATTTTTTAAACATAGACTTTTGGATAAAAAATAAGTTTTTAATTAAATCAAAGGTGTTCTCTATATCAACATTACTACAATTTTTAAAAACGATTAATGTTTGAGAAGGTGGTAGAATGATGGTTGACCATTGAAAAATATCTCATCGTAGATGAAACTAAAATAAAATAAATCAAAATAATATTAAAAAAATGAGAACACACTATACAAAGAAAGAAAGAAAGGAAGTAAAGAATCATATATTATTTCTACATTTTCACTAGAAAATATGTTTTGCATTCATATCATAAAGTCAAAAGCAAAGAATTAGACGTTATTTCTAATTTTCCACTAATATTAAAAGTGTATAAATTATATTATTATTATATATAATATAAATTGTTATAATTTATATTTTCTATTGTTTTTTTTTAAATATATTATTTTTTATTAATTTAATATTATGAAATAAAATAAAATTTTATATATTTAAATATTTTTGTTCTAATATTATGATATTTAGATATTACATATGTAATATTTATATATGATATAATTTATTAAATATAAAAATCATATAAATTTGTACATATTTTATTAATTAAAATATGAAATATGTTATAAGTTTAATATTTATCTCTATCTATTTTTAAGTTAATAATTTCAATTGTTTTTTAAAATATTTTTATTAATTTTTTTTTTTGGCATTTATTTTTTATTTTAGATTATAAAATATAATTTTCTAGAATATTCTTAATTTAATATTGTGAAATAAAATTACATTTTCTATATTTAACTTTTTTTAGCACAATATTATAAAATTTAGATATTTTCTATGTAATATTTATATACACTATACATATTAAATATAAATACAATTTAACTTTTTACATATATTATTAATTAAATATTATAGAAAATTGGAGAGCATAAAAAAATTTGATATTATATTTTCTGCTATGAAAAATATCGATCCAAAGATCATCAAGTACATCAATAGATAGGTTTGTCTCTTGAATGAGACGTTACTCTTTGTAACTAAATAAATATATTTTAACACCTCCCATAAACTTTATTTTATCACATAACATGACTAGATGATGTGAGCCACCTATAACAAATAGGTTTATTAGCTACCCATGTACAAATTAAGAATATTTAACAAAAATACCTTTTTGAAAGTATAAAAAATTAACCTTCTTTTGAATAGCCTTGATTACTTTTGTCCATATTTTTACATGATGAGATATTCTCCATAGTTATATCAATACATAAAGTGAAGTATTTGGAATGGTATTTACAAACAATAACTTCATAGATTTAGCAATGATCTCTATGATCAACACCAACAACGATCTTTGTGATCAACTTCAACAATGATCTTTACGATCAACTACAACAACGATCTTTGCGATTGACTTCAACAATGATATTTGTCATTGTCTTCAACAACAATTTGTACAATTGACTTCAACAATGATCTTTGCAATCAACTTCAATAATGATCTTTGCAACCAAAATCTTGAACGATCTCTATGATCAATTTTAACAATGATCTTTGTGATCAAATATTTCACAAATTTAGCAACAATCTTTGTGATCAACACCACAACTATCAAAAATGATCCATATGATCAATACTTCAAATTTTTAGGTTCAAAAATGATCTTTGTGATCAAGTATACAACCATTCAAGAATGATCTTTTCGATCAAGAGTAAAACTTTTAGGTTCAATAATGATCTTTGCAGTCAATGCTATAACCATTGAACAATGATCTATGTGATAAATTGTATAAATTTTTAGGTTCAACAATTATCTTTGGGATCAATATTACAACCATTTAGTAATGATATTTGTGATCAACTATACAAGTTTTACCATATATGAGCACTCCAACTTCAAATCTTGTACCACTACATGGATAGAATTCAAGTATCATTTCTAGGTTGATACCTGACTGTGATTTGTTATTTGTCTAGCATGAGAATATTTATCCTTGTGCAACATTTTGAACATATTTGTGACCTTTTTCCAACTAGATACACCAATCCATCCACAATCCATTTCTATAGTATTTTTTAAAGGTTGTTTCTTCCATTCTTTTTTCCAATGTACGATTTCTCAGAATGGTTCTTCAATCCATAGATACTTCAAGGATGAAGATCCCACCACATCTCATTTTTATGTTCATGCCTATTAAAATTAGAACATTGTTTCCATTGTATTTCTTGAATTAATTTATTTGAACTTGTAACATTGTTTTCATTTCAACTAGCATATTTGAGGCCTTCATTCTTTGGCCTTCCTATTGGCTCAATGGCATCTATAATTCCTTCTACATATTTTACCAAACCTTTTCCTTCATATCCTATTTTTTCATTAACTTAAATCCAACATTCTTTGAAGAACATTATTTCTCATTATCCACATGACTCACAATATTTGTAGATTCAAAAATATTGTTGTCTTCCTTACCATTTTCATCAAGAGAGGCTTTCGCTATATGAAATTTATCAAACAATTCATCTAATGAAAAAAAAAAATTAGTTGTATCACGTGACACATTTAATAGTGTAGGTTTAGACTTTACACTCTAGTTTTCTTTTATATAAGCTTCAAACTTTAGATTTTGGTTTTCCTTTATGTAAGCTTCAAGTAATTCACTAGAAAAATGATTTTTTTCTCTCAACTTTTATATATCTCCTTTTGGTGACCTATTTTTGGTTTCTGATTCTTCATTTTTCTTTCTAATTTTATCAAGTTCTTTATGAATTATTTTTTATACATCTTAATTTTTTATTTTTTTCCTTTCTCTTTTACCAACATTTCCCATTGGAAAATAATTTTCTTATATTGTAGCCACAAAATTAGTTACTTATGTAATACCTTATAGAAATTGAATTTTGTTAATTTATCACCTTCACTCTTCTATTCTTTGAAATGATCTCCCACCCTCTATAAGAATCTTCTTCAATGGATGATGGATATTATGTAATGACAGAAAATGTATCCCTTTACATTTTCACATTTGTCTGCCCCCCTTTGTTAAATTAAGCTTAATGATGCCTTGATTTAGTGTTGTAATGTGTTTAACACATTCACATTAGGTCATGGTCCCTTGTAACATAAATCAACATAGTTATGTCTTACTTAGGGTGTTGTAAAGTGTACCTTTACACTTTCACACTAATCTAGGGTTTTATTAATAAATTGGATTTCTCTATGCTTTAACTGGCCTTATTTTGCATCCACAAGCTTTAATTAATGTATCTTTTTGAGGATAATCTTGATATAAACCAACATCCAATCATAATTTATGTGCTTTTGGATTGTATGGCCTAGATTTAGTGATCTGGGACTCATATGCCACCTTCTGTGTATGGGTCCCACCTAAGTTTTGGGGCCCCAATCTCAATGTCACATCAATCTAAGAATTTTTTGAAAATGTGTCTCAAAGCTTTTCCAATTGGGACTCATATGCTACTTTAGGCATATGAGTCAAGATTTTATTCTCCTAGATCTGATGTCAGCTTGTGGTGTTCTTCTTTTAAGAAATTTGTCATAAACAAGTATAAATACAAGGTCATTTCACTTATTTTTCACCTAGCGAGTTTACAAGTGACCTAACACCTTGAGTATTCATGCATTATATCAAATTAAATTTTTCAAGAACATTCAAGATTTTATTATCAAGTGTTTTGGATAATCATTTAAGTATCAAGAATCATGTCAAAGTCATCATTCATCATGTTTTTTTTTTTGAGCTAACATTTGTTATCTATGGCTTCACGATTCAAACAAGGCTTCAAGTCAGTATGTACAAAATTCAAGCAAGAGTCTCGATCTACATCCATTGGAGCCATCTCATACATCTTTAAAACACTTTATTCCTAGAGTTTGGTGAGTTGCAACATATCATTTTATTCATTCATCATTCCCCTATTCCATTTGATTACCAAAATTGGGTTTGACAAAGGAAAACACCTTTCTACTAACAAATTAACATTTTCCCCTCTCTTTAGTGTGTTATTTGTAGACCTAGGTTGAAAATACATTGAAGAGAAATATTGGAAATAAGTTGTTAAGGTTGGAATTTAGTGTGAGTTATCACCTTGTTTTCAAGATCACTAAAAATCACTTATAGAGAAAAATTTAGGAATTCATATCCACAAACTAGGTTGAGAAGATAGAGTAGGAATTGAATATAATATTGATATCTTATCCCTCCAAAAAATCCAAGAAGGGTTGATACACCACTTTTGGCATATGAGTCCCAATATAGTCAAACTTCCACATTTCAAGAGTTTTAGACCTATCACTACCAGATTCCTATTCCTACCTAGAAACCCTAATCTAGGACTAAATCGCCCATCCTAGCATATGAGACATAGTTTACATTAAATTCAACATTTTCAGCATTTTATGTCTCCATTCGTGCTCCTACAAGTTCCTAGGTGCACCTTTGTACTTTTTTAGTTTATTATTCTGATTTACATCCATTTCTAGGTCATTTAGTGAAGCTTTTCATATCATTAGGTTACACCATT
This sequence comes from Sequoiadendron giganteum, assembly GCA_007115665.2. Taxonomy (NCBI): domain Eukaryota; kingdom Viridiplantae; phylum Streptophyta; class Pinopsida; order Cupressales; family Cupressaceae; genus Sequoiadendron; species Sequoiadendron giganteum. Next base: position 308,544,377 of record CM021110.1, read on the forward strand.
ATTATTTTCATATTACATGTATTTCAAAGCACTAGCTTGGTGGTGAATCCCTCTTTAGTCTGTCATCATAACCTAGGACACCCTATTGTGAGATCTCTTTCCCATTTACATCACTAGATTGAGATCTCTAGGGTTTCCTTGAATGTTTTAAGAGTGAAATAGGAACCCTATCCCTTGTGCTCCATCTCCTCAAAATGTGGGGCACCCTATTTCCATTTACATTTTGGTGAATTTGATTTTATTAAATCTCATTTCTTATTTGGAGTGCATTATAATCCTAGATGTAGCTTGCATTGACTTTGCATTAGTTAATTTTCATCTTGGGTTTCTAAATTTTGCATTAGTGAAAGTGCATATAGGTTGCATTTTTTATCTTACATCATTTAATTCCATATGAAATATATAATGTCACTTAGCTTAGACATCATCAAAAATAGAAAGAATAACTTTCAATTCGAATTTTCTAAAATTTGTGAAAAAACCCTAAACTGGGACTCATACACCCCTCTAGGCAATTTAGTCCCAATACAAGTGGTTTTGCCTAATTTATGGTATTTTATGGTGACTTTCATTCAACATTTAAAATCCTAAAAAGCCATAATTGGGACTCATATGCCCCTTTGGGTAATATAGTTTAGTTTCAGATTTTAAACTACATTTTACAACATTAAAGACTATGTTTTATGTGTTTCGATTTGTTGTTTGTAGTTATCTATTTCGGTTTATAGAGTTTCTATTTTATTAATCTAGTTTCATTTGGTTCATTTCATGCATTTCCTTATTTCAAATTTTCACGTACACATTTTATTCTAGGTTATTACATTGTATTACATAATGGATATATTCTTTGGAAGCTTTGAATGTCCTTGAAATAATTAGTGGATGTGTCAAACTGTGCTTTTGAAATGAACCTAATGAAATTGAACTTACTCATTCTCACTCAACTTCTAATCATGAGCAAATTCCTAAAAAAATCCTTAACAACCTTTAGACTAATGCATACTTTTATCCTTCTATGAAATAGCCAACACCCCCTACCATCCCATCGCTTGAGATGTTTGGCCTTTTACATCATGAAACTAAGATACAAGTTGATCCTAGGTTCCCTACAATAGATGAACCTAATTTCTCTAGTCAAAAAAATATTCAACCATTTTATGTTAACAAGGTAACCAAAAATCCCATCAATTCAAAAGAGACATATAGAAAATGATTCATGGTCTTAAGAAAACAAGGATGTGATACAAGTGAACATAAAATTAATCAACACTTAGAGGAAATACCAACTGAAGATACAAAAGGGTTAGGATATAAGGAATCCCTTCCCAATGTATGTATCCTCCTTCCTAAAGAACAACCAATGCCTCATAACAACGATTAGGATGATAGGATCATCTTAGGTCCTCTTGTTCAACATTCAACTGAACTTGGTGAATCTAACATGCAATAGAGGCTCTACAAACTAAAAAAACTGCAATTCCCTTATCCACCAACTGCAATAGAAAGACATTTATAGATACTTCTTCACTGAGGAATAATTACATTAGCTCCCATATGAGAAGACCATAAACCAAATCCTAATAATACAAACACATCACATTGTCGATATCATAGAGTTATTGGACATAGTATTGATGAGTGTCGTGTTGTAAAACAAATATTTAAAACGTTTGATATCATAGAAATAGTCCCTTAAACCATATCCCTTCACTCCTTGCCATGTAATAGTTTTAGGATCATCGTATCCTCACTATTACATGCTTTAAATTCATTATGAATAATTGCAAAATGCAAGGAGCTCTTTCTCACCACCTACCTTGGCTCATTCTTGTCTTACACATAGTGGAGGCAAGAATTAGATAGAATTGCCCTAGTTTGAAACTTGTTGTTGTCCATTTGGCTAGTTTTATGCCTTCTATATACGATAAACATGATTGACATGCAAACATACTTCTAGTAGGTTGACTTGCATATTTCTTATTATTGTTTTTTATTTTTTCTTTTTCATTTCTCTTTATGTGATTGCATGTGTGTAATGTGATCACCGTACTATTTTGTTTGATGTCTCCCTCTCTTTGTGACATTCCTCTATTTATACCTACATTATTTTCTATGCCATAAATTTTTTATCCTTTTCATTTATCTTGTGTTTTCATTTTGGGGATGACACAAGGAATTGAGACATTCATGTCTCTTTCATGTTGACCCAAAAGATTTTTCTTTAACTTTTCATTTTTCTTATTTTTTCCTTTTGGGGATGATGCAATGTGTCAAGATACTCATGTCTCTTCCATGTTGCCCTGAAATTATTTTTCTTTATTTTCACTCTATTCATGTCACTCTTCCCATTCCATGAGTATTTGGGAATGATGACAGTTCCAAGCTCTCTAAAAATATTGTAGCAAGAACATACTAACCCCAAATCTGTGAATCCATTATGTGATTTTGGGATTTCATTTTGGGGCAAACCCCTTTCAAGATGTAGCTTCATTTGGAAACATATGACTTGGAATAGGGCTTTCCAAATAAGTTCTCATGTATTCTTTATTGTTCGAAAAATGTCATTTTCTACTTTAAAGTAATCTCTCATAGCATGGTATTTAAATATTTCTCTAAAGTGGGGGCATACATTGGCATTACTATTTTTCAACTCATGTTTCATGGTTTAGTCTGATTACTTCATGTGATGCATCTTTCACTTTGTGGTAAAATTAGGTGTGATTTACTTCTAGATCATGGTCTCTCTTAGCATATTATATTCCTCTTAGTGGCTTGATGCAACACACTACATCCCCTAAGTTTTGAATATTTTATTCTTCGATTGGTTCTCTCTTGGAGACATTAGACACTATGTTCCCTAAGTTAAAGACATTACATGAACTAAGAAAAAATCCTTTGAACATACCTTACACTCTTTTTCAATTTCAGTTATTTGGCCACCTTGTATAACATACTTTGTTTATCTATGTTACCATCTTTTTTGTTCATGATTTTCAAGCATACGTCACTTCTCTTGTCTTATGAAGCTCGAAGTTCATTTTTGTGTGACACCTTATCAATGTTAATAGGAGGTGTAGCTTTGGTTTGGTTTTACATATGGGATCCAAAATTAGGCATGAATTTCCCATAGCCACTTTCTTGTTTGCATGAGCGCATATCGGCTGCCTATGTATGTGTCTCACCTTTTGGATACTCATCCAATATAAAAATTAAAGTTTCATTGCCTCAGAGTGAGTGTGAATTTTCAAAAAAGCATCTTAGATCTCATCCACATCATGCAAGACAAATGGTCAAAGCTTGATCCACCCCTTTTTTTTGCTTTTCTTTATATTTTTGGAAGTGTATACTTGTGCCTTGATGTTTCTCCTTATATTATTTTCATTTGTGTCCTCTTAATCCTATGTTGGTTTGTTATATGATCTTGGATCGTGGGGGCTTAATCACCCATATTGATCGCTATCATCCTATCCCACTAGAATTGGTACACTTGGACTTCTCTTGATGCAAGTTTGTCTTCTTCACTATGAGTTTGAAGAAGGCTCCTCCTCTCACTAAAGTGTGGGATAAATATAATGACGAAAAATTTATCCCTTTACATTTTCGCATTTATGTGCCCCCCCTTTGTTAAATTAAGCATAATGATGCCCTGATTTAGTGTTGTAATGTGTTTAACACATTCAAATTAGGTCTTTATCCCTTTTAACCTAAATTAACTTAATTATTCCTTATTTAAGGTGTTGTAAAGTGTACCTTTACACTTTCACACTAATCTAGAGTTTTATTAATAAATTTTTCTTCTTTATACTTTCATTGGCCTTACTTTACATAGACATGCCTTAATTATTTTATCTTTCTAAGGATAATCCTAATATAAACCAAAATCCAATCATAATTCATGTGTTTTTGGATTGTATGGCCTAGATTTAATGATTTGGGACTCATACACCACCTTGCAATTATGGGTCCCAGCTGTGTTTTGGGGCCCTGATCTATATTTCACATCTTGATCTAAGCATTTCCTAAAAGTTGTGGCCTAAAGATTAGCCTAATGGGACTCATATGAAACTTCTATCATATGAATCATGTGTGTCTTAAATCTAAATTAAATTTGAATTCTTGGTGTGATTTTATCCTCTTAGATCTGATGTTGACCTATAGTATAATTTTAGGAAATTTAGCATAAAAAAGTAAAAATACAAGGTTATTTCACTTATTTTTCACCTAGATAGATTACAAGTGACCTAGCACCTTGATTATTCATGCATTATATAAAATTAAAGTTTTAAAAAGAATTCAAGAGCATTCAAGAGTTGATTATCAAGTGTTTTGGAGCATCATTCAATTATCAAGCGTCATATAAAAGTCATCATGCATAAATTTTTTTTAGCTAACATCTGTAATGTAGGGTTTCATGATTCAAGCAAGATTTCATGTCAAGATCTACAACATTCAAGCAAGAGTCAAGATTTACAACATTCAAGAAAGAGTCAAGATCTACATCCATTAGAGCCATATCATACATGTTTGTAGCACTTTATTCGTAGGGTTTGGTGAGTTGCAACATATCATTGTGTTCATTCATCATTCCCCCTTTCCATTTTGATTTTTTTACAATGTTTGATTACCCAAATGGGGTTTGACCAAGGTAAACCCCTTTCTACTAACAAATAAACATTTTTCCCTCTCTTTCGTGTTTTATTTGTAGAACTATGTTGAATACACATTGAAGAGAAATATTGGAAATAAGTTGTTAAGGTTGCAAAGTTTTCCAAGTTATCACATTGTTTTCAATATCACTAAAAGGCACCTATAGTGCATAATTCAACAATTCAAATCCATAAACTAGGTTGAGAAAGAGCAAGAATTGAAGAAAATATTTAGATCTTGTTCCTCCAAAAAAGGAAAGCAAGGCTGATACACCACTTCTGGAATATGAGTTCCAATATAGTCAAAATTCTATATTTCAAGAGTTCTAGACCTATCATTTCTAGATTCTTGTTCCTGCCCAGAAAATCGAATCTAGGACTAAATCACCCATCTTGGCATATGAGTCCCAGTGTGAATTAAATTCAAAATTTTTAAAATTTTAGGTCTCCATTCAAGATGCTACGAATTTCCAGGTGCACCTCAATACTTTTCGAGTTTACAATTTTAATTTGCATCCATTTCTAGGTCATTTAGAGAAGTTTTTCATATCAATAGGTTACACCATTAGGTTTTTTATATTACGTGTCTTTCCAATCCCTAGCTTGGTGGTGAACCCATACTCAGTCTCTAATCATACCCTAGGACATCCTATTGCAGTATCTCTATCCCATTTACATCACTATGTTGAGATCTTTAGGATTTCCTTGAATGTAATAAGAGTGAAATAGGAACCCTATCCCTTGTGCTCCATCTCCTCAAAAGGTGTGGAACCCTATTTACATTGTTACACATTATAATATTTATTTTTTCACTACTTAATTCTCCTCTTTCTCATAACATAAATGTACTTGTATGATTTATTATATATCCTTCTCATACATATATTTTCCTTCTTAATTATTTATATATTCCCTTTTACAAGTCTTCTTATAACCTATTTATGTATTTACTCAAAAATGTGATATATTGTATGCTCCAAATTCATCTTCAAATCAAATATATGGTTTGTGACAAGAACTATATCAAGTCTTCTCTTGATCTATCTTATAGCTTACTCCAATATGTTGATAAGAATCACCTCAATATGTTGATCAAATTTTCCTTGATACTTTTCTCCAAAAGTGGACTATGAAATATGCACCAAAACTAGTAAATAGTCCATTTTAAATCTGTTTATGCTTCCTTTTATATTTGATCATTTGTTTTTCTTTAAATTGAATGATATTTAATTTTTGAATTATCTTAAAATCTTCTTTCAAGTATTCAAAAACTGCATGTATTCCAATCTTACATTTTCTCAAATTTTCTTTTATGTCTGCATATATTCTTCTTTTATAAAAAATTTCTCTCCATTTTTTTTGTGTAGATGATATTTATTTTATTCATCTCAATTCTTCAAGTGTTCTCCTAAAAAAATGGGTATGTGCAGGATCATGATGGGCCAAAAAGTTGCAATATCTAAGCCATATCATGGCCCATGTGGCCGACGACTTTTTTTTTACCCAAAATTGATGAAACTAAATGGGTTTTTAGAGGAGATTCTCATCTTTCCACCAATATAAATTATGCGTTACTTTGAATTTAATAAATAATTATTATTCATTTTCTATTGGAATTACGAATAAAGTCTCGATCGATAGGTTGATTGAAAAACATCTATAACTTTCAAATGGTATCACATTTTTTGAATCTCAAACACACCTCACATTCTATGCTTTGTATAATATAGAATTAAAAAAAAAATGAATTTCATGAATTTTTGACAAATGAGATTTTATAATTTTTTAAAGTTTTAATAAAAAATTTATATTTTTTTTTACTTGGAAAAAAATTATAAAAAAATATTATCATTTTATTGTGTTTAGGGTGGTCAGACAGACACCTACTTCGTATTTTTAACTTGAAATTTAAATACTACTCCATTGAAATTTCAAATTTTCAACAAATAGATTTACAAAAATAAAAAAAAGGTCTAGTATTTTAGAAACTACATTCAATTTTCTATGGATTCTATTTTTACATTTTTTTGAAATAATATAGATAACTTATTCAAATTTTTACGTCAAGTTGTCTAACTCTGATTTTCTATCTTTTTATTGCCACTTAAAGGCCTGTTTTTTCCATGATGATCCTGCACATACCCAAATCTGCCATGGACTTCTCTTCTAACAAATCTTCCTCATAATATATATCTATTATAGTTACTCTGATGTTATACTTCAGATTTATGGCACATGAAACTCTTAGTCAACAAAGGATGGATTTATAACAAAAGTAAATAATAATAATTTCATTGTATGTCAAAACTTGACCCACATCGATAGTAGTTTCTATGTTCTGGATTAGATTTCAATGAAATAGTTGAGTCTCTCTCACTATACCTATTCTTGACAATATGATATCCATGGAATTTTTAAGCAATGATGTCAATCAGTCAATATTTATCAATGATAACATGGGAAAAGACTTATAGATTTTTGATTGATGTTTGGTCCCCCTTTTAGTGGTACCCAATGCTCAAAGCTGTCCAAGGAAGTGAATCACAACTAGAGTTTTTCATTGATATATAGTGAGTTGATTCAATTCAAAAAAATGTAGAATCATGACCTCAAGAGGATACAACTCCTTAATATATCAAGGAAACCTTGCAAAAAATTCTAATGTTGTCTTCAAACTTGACACATAGGCACATGATTTTTATGGCTTTAATACCATGTGCAAAATTAGTATATTTTTTCTATCAAATATATGGATCCAAAGATATTTAAGTACATCATTAGATAGGTGTGTTGTTAATTTATGTAGCTTGGATAGGTGTCTCCATACCCAAATTAATTAATTAATTGATTTCTCTAGAGACCTCTAGAAAGTTGTTATTTAGGGTTTGTTAGATTCTAGATAATATTATCCATCGATTGAGATTAAATCATGGCCATTGGTTCCTTAATGAGAATATTAAAAAAGGGGATCAATGAGAATTTGGAGAAAACACATTTGAGAAAGTTTTGCAGTGATAGAATTTTTTTTTGTAGTGATAACAAGGGAACACTGATAGTGTTGGAGATAGGAGAAGTGGAATTTCAGCTAGAGAAATGGAGGGAAGAATTTCCAAACAAGAAAAAATATTGTTGGAGCTCTACCAGTAAGAGTCAAGCAGTTTATGTAACTCTTGATTTGCTAAAGTTTAATAAAATTCCTCATCTGTTGAATTGGTTTTCCCTTTAGGGTTTTTCCAAGGACAAATTTTCCAAAAAATATTGTGTTTATTGTTTTGTATATTTTCTTTTTTGTTCTTGTGATTTTATTTGTGAAATTGTAGTTGTGTTATTTTTCAATATTTGCTGTTAATTAATTTTCAATAGTAAAATAATCTATATAGATAAGAGATTACTAATCAATAACTACAATAGAATTTTTACATGGTATCAGAGCTGATCTAAGGGTGGAAAAGGTTAAACACGGGCATAGGAAGGAAAAATCAAGGGTTTATAAAACCCAATTTGACCTCTTCAAATTTGTTTTTTTTCTTTTTATCTTTTGAGATGGCCTCAGCAGGTTTGAGAGATCAAGACAGATTAGATGGAGCCTCAAATTTTAGTGTCTGGAAAGCTAGAATTTCTTTATTGGTGGAAGATAATGGTATCAAGGAATATGTGACTAGTGTTGTAATTCTACCTAAAGATCAAACACATCTCTTAGCATATAAGAAGAAATATTACAAGGTGAGGAGGATGATTCTTGACTATGTTAAGGACCATATAGAATTGTATATTGCAGAGTTAGATATAATGAAGAAGATGCAGGATGCCATTCTGAATCTGTACCAGAATGCTACCACTAATCAAAAGTTGATTCTTAGAGAAAAGTTGAGGAATACCTAGATGAATAAGAGAGAAGATGTTACAAGTTACCTCATCAAGCTTAGACTTGTCAAGGATGAGCTGGCAACTATTGGAGATAAACTAGATGATGATGAGCTAGTATGAATAGATGTAAACGGGTTTACTAAGTAGTGGGATATCTGTGTTCAAGTTATTAATGGACGAGACACCATACCGAGTTGGGATCAAATATGGAGTGATTTCCCTTAGGAGGAGCTTAGACTAAGTCTCGTCCATAGTACCAATAGTAATAGTTAGAAAAGTGAGGTGGAACAAGAAAAAATTGCCCTAGCAAGAAAAGGGAAAGAAAAGAAGGGGTCTAGAAAATGATCAAATCCAAAAAGTTTTAAGAAGAAGGAATTGTCTAAGATCAAGTGTTATGGCTATCATGAGTTTGACCACTATGTCAGTGATTTCCTATAAAGGAATAAAAATGAAAAGAAAGGAAAGAAGCAGATGGTAGATTCAACAAGTGCAGATGAGCTTTATAGTAGAATGGAGGATGAGTTTTCACTCATAGCTTGTATGGTTAGCTCAACCTCAAAAGGTTTTTGGTATATATATAGTGGGGCATCATTTCATATCAGAGGAGTTAGAGATTACTTCTCTAGTTATAAGGAAGAGGACATAAAAATCCAATTTTTTATGGGGAACATGTCCAAACTCAATCCAGTTGGGAAAGGGACTATTATATTTCAGAGGGAGAATGACAAGGTGATTCCCATACATGATGTATTGCATGTGCCAATCTTGGGTATGAATCTTATTTCCATATTTTTCCTCTAGGATATATGCTATAATGTACTCTTTAGAGGAGAAAATGTGTTAATCAAGCATAAGGATTGCAAATCACACATAGCTATTGGAGTTAGGAGCAGCCAACTTTATAGGTTGGATTTTGATACTCATAAGGAAATAATGACTAGCAACAATCCTATAGATCAAGGAGAGCTATGGCATAGGGGGATGAACCATATACATCATGGAGAACAAAATTTGCTTCGTGAGACAGTGATAAGTGTTCAAGAGGTGATCATAGAACATGATGATACATGTAAGGGATGTGTGTTGTGAATTTTTGTGAAAGAAATTTTTCCAAGGAGTGACACCGGATCCAAGGGTGTTCTTGATCTAGTACATTGAGATATATGTGGGAAAATATCAATGAAGTCTCTTAGAGGATATGAGTAATTTGTTGATTTTATTGATTTTTTCTCCAGGAAGACCTAGATATACTTCTTGAAGACCAAGGATGAGGTCTTCAGTCATTTCCAAGAGTTCAAATCCCTTGTGGATAATTTGATAGGTAGGAAGATAAAGGTTCTTTGGTTATAAAATGGAGGCAAGTACAAACGGAAAGAGTTCTAGGATTTCTATACCAGGGAAGGAATTAAGAGAGAGTGGACCATTCCTTATAATCCATAGAAAAATGGGTTTGCTGAGAGGAAGAATTATTCTATATTAGAGGTAGCAAGGGCTATGTTGTATGACCATGATATACCATGAAACTTATGAGCAGAGGCATGTAGTATAGAATTTTACATACAAAACAAGGTTCCACATAAGGTATTGGTAAAGATTACACTAGAGGAGGTGTTCACAAGGAAGAATCTAGATGTTAGTCACTTAAGGATATTTGGAAGATTGGCATTTTGTCACATTCTATGGCCTTCATGGTCCATGTTATATTAGACTACATAAAGAGGGTACTTTGTGGGCTACAATGAGACCTCAAAGGGATATCGAATATTTATTCAAGGGGCTAGGAGGATTATAGTTAGGAATGATTTCAAATTCATGTAGGACAAGGCATATAGGAGGTCCAAATATTTTCCAGTAGATGATCATAGTAAGCAGTTAGTAGAAGCTCCAAGGAAATCATTCAACCAGATCAGGGGAAATGGAGCATGAGTATAGTTACTAGTACAAGCATAGGCTCAGGTGTTGATATTTTGTAGAGTATGGAGAAACATATGTAGTAGATCCAAGAGATGCATTAGGAAGACATGGTGGTTGATATTTCATCCTCTATAGTTGGCAGAAGGAATTGTGAGGTTCAACAAACACATAGTGATACTCATGAGTTTTTAGGGGCTTCTAGGACAAGCAATAGTTAGCAAAGACAACCAACCAGGTATAATGACTATATGGAATTACTCAGTAAATTGGTAGATAGTGATCCTTCTAGCTAGCAGGAGGCTGCATACCAGTAGGTGTGTGAAGATGCCATGATTGAGGAATATACCTCAATAGTGTAGAATGATTTGTGGGAGGTTGTGACTAGACCAACATATAGGTTGATGGTTGGATCTTGCTAGATCTATAAGATCAAGCACAGTGTAGATGATAGCATCAAAAAATACAAGGCAAGGTTCATGGCCAAGGGGTTCTCTTAAAAGGAGGGAATAGACTATAAGGAGAAATTCACTCTGATGGCAAGATATACTTCTATATGAACCTTGATCTCTCATGCAACACAAATGGGATGGAAGATCTATAAAAAGGATGTCAATATGGATTTTCTTAATGGTGAGTTGGTAGAGGAGGTATACATAGAGTAACTAGAAGTCTTTCTAGCACACAACACCAAAACTCATGTGTGCAAATCGAAGAGAGATTTGTATGGATTCAAGAAAGCCCCCAGGGCTTGGTATGAGAGCACTAATAGATACTTGTAGGGAATGGGATTCATGAAGATTGATTTGGATGCTAACCTCTACTACTTGGTGGTTGGGGGTGAGGTTCTCATTATTGTTCTATATGTGGATGACTAGTTTTTAACAAGTTTATTGGGGCTCATAGAGGAGTGCAAGAGGGACCTTGTAGTAGAGTTTGAGATGAAGGATTTGGGGCTTATGCACTACTTTCTAGGCATGCAAGTGTGGCAGATAGATGCAAATATTTTCCTTGGAAAAGAGAAAAACTACATCGAAATCTTGAGGAGGGTCAAGATGGAGGATTGAAAATCCAGTTCTACACCTATGATCATGAATTGGAAGAGGGTATACACATTCAAGGAGAAAGATGTAGACCCCAACTTATACAAATAGTTGATTGGGTCTCTCATGTATTTGGTCAACACTAAGTTAGATATATTTTTTGTAGTAAACTCTCTTATTTAGTTCATGGCTAAGCTGAAGAGAGTGCATTGGAAAACTAAAAAGATTGTGTTGCAATATTTGCATGGTACAATCAAGTATGGGATTAGATATGCTCAAGGTGATGGTATTAGGTTGATAGGCTATACTGATGCAGATTGGGTAGGTAGTACAATGGACAAGAAAATCAATTTAGGGTGTTGCTTTAGCTTGCGATCAAGAGTTATCTCTTGGTATAGTAGGAAGTTTTTTTTGTGGCTCTAAGTTCTATAGAAGTAGAATACATAGCAATTAGCATGGTGATGTGCAAGGTTATATGGCTTTGGAAGTTGCTAATAGCCTTATTTGGTTAGAGGATTGAGATTATGGTGATACACTACGATAACCAGGGTTGCATTAGATTATCTAAGAATCTGAAGTTTCACGATAGGTATAAGCATATAGACATCAGGTATCACTTCATTAGGGATTGTGTATAGTGGAGGATTGTTTAGCTATAGTACATACCTATAGATTAGCAAGTAGCATAAATTTTGATAAAGGAATCGGGGAAGGTGAAATTTATATTCTTTAGAGATAAGTTGGGTGTCATGTAGAACACCTTCCTCACTAAGAGGGAGTGTTAATTTATGTATCTTGGATAGGTGTCTCCATATCCAAGAATATTAATTAATTAATTGATTGATTTCTCTAGAGATTTATAGAAAGTGGTTAGTTAGGGTTTGTTAGAGTCCAGATAATCTAAGCCATCGATTGAGATTCAATCATGGCCATTGTTTGCTTAAAGAGAAGATTATAAAAGGGGATCAATGGGAATTTGGAGAACACACACTTGAGAAATATTTTTAGCGATAGAAAATAGATTTACAGTGATAAAAAGGGTACAATGATAGCATGGGAGACAACAATAGTGGAATTCTAGCAGAAGAAATTGAGGGAAGAATTTATGGAGAAGAAAAATATTGGCGTAGCTCTACCAGTAAGAGGTAAGCAATTTATGCAACTCTTGACTTGTTTAAGTTTAATAAAATTCCTCATTTGTTGAAGTAATTTTCCCTTCGAGATTTTTCTAGGGACAATTTGTCCAAAAATATTGTGTTTATTGTTTTGTATATTTTCCTCTTTGTTCTTGTGATTTTATTTGTGAAATTTTAGTTGTGATATTTTTCAATATTTGATGTCAATTAATTTTCAGCAGTCAAATAATTCGTATAGATAAGAGATTAATAATTAGTAACTATAATAGAATTTTCACATTTATCTCTTGAATGAGACATGACTCTTTCTAAATAAATAAAGTTTATATTTTAACAAATATTTTATAAGTTTAATCTTTATATATATATTTATTTTTAAAATATATATTATATTTATTGAAAAATATATTGAATTTATATTTATTATTACATGTTATATGAAATATGATGAATAATATTAAATATAACTATTATGTACATACACTCCCTTTTCCTAACATCCCACCTCTATCTCTCTACCTCTACCCTCTCCCTACCACTTTTCTCTATTACCTCTTGTATCTCTCACTCTTGCCTCCTCTATATGTTCCTCTCTCTACCTCTCTCTACATCACTTCCTCTATCTTTATCTTTCTATCTCTCCATCTCCCCCTCTCTCATAGTCTCCATCTTTCTCTCTCCTTGCATCGCTCTTTCTCTATATGTTTATCTATCTTTCTCACACCACCTCTATATTTCCTGAGTTATATCTATCTCTATCCCTATCTCTTCATCTCTCCATATCACTCCCTCTTTCTATGAATCTCTAATTCTCTCTCATCTCTTTGTTTATCTCTCCACTCTCCCTACCTCTCTATCTATTTGTAAATATATATCTTACTCTATATCTCTCCATATCTCTCTCTCTCACTCGTATACACACACTCACTCTTTCTCCTTCCCTACCTTTATCTCTATCTCTCTATCTTTTCACCTATCTATACCTATCTCTTTATTACTTATCTCTATCACCATCTTTCTCTCACTCTTGCCTCCTCTATCTCTATCTTCCTATCTCTCCCTCCCCCTGTTTATCTATTGTAGACATGTAAAATTTACTTAAATCATATCACACACCTCAAACAACATCAAAAAACATCGAGAAACATTGAGCAACATCGAACAACATTGAACAACATCAAACACAATTAAGCATCATCCTAAAACATCCTATAACATCTCATCCAATAGCTAAGAATTATCCCAAAACATCCTGTAACATCTCTGAATGACTCAGAATCATCTCAGAACATCCCATAACATCTTAGAGTGACTCAAAATTATTTTGTAACATCTCAGAATAACTCAGAATTGTCCCAGAGAATCTTGTAACATCTCAGAATGACTCTAATTTGTCTTGAAACATCCTGTAACATCTCAGAATGACTCAAAATTGTATTGTAACATCTCAAAATGACTCAAAATTATCCCAGAACATCTTGTAACATCTCGAAATGACTCAGAATCATCTTGGAACATCCCATAGTGTCTTGAAACATCTCATAATCATCCTGAAATAGCTCAAAATCATCACATAATGTTTCAGATCATTTGGGGATCATCTTGTAATGTCTCATAACATCTCAAAATCATCCTAAAATAGCTTAGAATCATCCTATAATGTCTCGAATCATCTCAAAATCATCCTACAACATACCATATTGCACCACAACAAAATTCCATCAGAAACCCTAATTCCTCTATTAATTGAATAATACATCATTATTTAACTAATACATTTTTTCATCAATTCTGATAGATTAAATCAATTTCATTGATTTAATAAAGTACTTAAAACCCTAATTTTTATATTGATTAAATAAAATAGCATTATTTAATTAATTCATGTTTCATCATTTCGACTAATTAAATAAATCACATTTATTTAATGAAGTTGTAGTCTCACTTTATTTCATCCCGATTGAATAAATAACACTAATTATTTAACTAAAGCGTTAAATCACCTTATTCACCTAAGTTGATTAAATTATTAAATCATAATAATTTAATAATGACACTTTCCCTCCAAAACTTGAATAATTAAATCAAAATATTCAAATCAATTATCAAAATTCAACGCAAACTAATGCAACTTTGATTGTAAAAGTCAAACATGATTTTCACCTTCAACTCCAAAAAGGAATTAATTAATTAGATCAATTATTTCATATTCCTCATCCACTTTCTGATTGAGTAAATTATGATTGCTAACTCAGAAATCTAATTTGTTAACAGATCAATCTAAATTACAAACTCGACAATCTAATTTTTTAACTAATCAATCAGATTCCTAACTAAGCCATCAAATTCCTAACTAACTCATCAAAATCCAGACTGATCAATCTAAATCTTGACTAATCAATCTAAATCACTTATTGTCTTATCTATTTCTCAATCACACAAATTTTGCAAATAAATTTGCATAATAATCTCATGTATAAATCCTCTCACCACACTTTGACTGTTAATTTGGATATTCTTCAACACAATCTTGATCATCCATTTCAAAACTCATTTTCTATATAACAAACCCCTTTCCTCATAAATAAGGATCGAAGAAGCAACATACCTTGTGCAACAATTTTTTTCAAGAACACCATTAATTTAGCTTCACTATTTCTTTGATCAGCCAACCAAAACAACCACTCATAAATATTTTGCACAAAAACTCTAGAGGATTCACAGTGATAAGAACAACCCAACATCAACCGAATACACTCCACTATGGGATGGTAAAACTATGTTATTCTTGTATATTCAATTATGTAATCGTAGATTCTTTAATGTATGTTCAGAAATCTTAGTTTCATTTCATATATGTAGGTTTTAAATCTTAGATTAATATGTTTAATCTTAGTTTGAATTCTTATATTAGCATGTTTGATATCACTTTTAGTAAATCACATTCTGGTGTAGGGCACAATGTGAACTTTATACCTCCATGAGGCCAACTTGTAAAATTTGAGTCTTCACTATGTTTTAATTGTAATAAGGTCATATTTGGGACTATTTTTATGTATTTGAATCATTTATTTAAATATATAAATATAAAAATAATTTATTTAAGGTATTACATGTTGCGTCACAACTGCTACTAGCATATATATATTTAATAATATATATAAAATACACCGAGAGATATCTTTCTCGAGGCGCCTGTGCACTTTTACGTGATAAATTGATTAGAAAATAGGTGCCTCGAGAAGGATATCTCTCGGCGTATTTTATATATATTATTAAATATATATATGATAGTTGTAATAAGGTCCTATTTGGGACTATTTTAATGTATTTGATTCATTTTATTAGGTTTCTAGGAGGTCTTATTGTTAATTTGTCAAAAAATGCAAGTGGAATATGAAGAGTCACTTTGTAAAGGGAAGTTTTTTGGGTGTTGGAAACTCAAGGGGTAGTTAGATAAATATGATAAAATATTTATCAGAGCCTTGTGAAGGTGATAAAGAGGAGATAAGATTATATTTTGAAATAATTTTGAATAAAAGTACTTTGTTTCTGCAAATTAGTATTTTTTCTTGCTTTGACAAGCTTTGTACAACCTAAACAAAAATACTAGATCACTAAATTTTTATTCTTTTTTGTATAATAGTGTGTTATCATTAAAAAATAAATTATTTAAGTAGATTTCATTGAGTATAAAGCTTGTTTGAGTCTTTTCTTTGTAAACTATCCAGAAACTCTCATTTTAAGGGTTTGAGAGTCAAATAATGGTATAAATCACCATTCCACCAATAGAGACCTTTGTAAATTTGTGGAATGGGTTATATTAGAGTTTTTTAAATGATGGTTGTGTTTGCAGATGCAAGAGAAGTCAATTTACATGAGTTCTACTGCTGTCCTAGTGATTTTTCATGATTTTTAGCATGGATGTATGACTAGAAGTTAGAGTTTGAAGAAATGACAAAGATGAAGGATGGAAAATGGTTTAGAAGGATTGTATAGACCTTATTTAATTTTTTTGAGGCATTGGTTAAGTGGTTTAATGTCTAGAGTTCATAAATCTAGTAAACCCCTATCCTAACTAGCCTAATTAGGCCTCCTTGAAAACGAGACAGTCATTTTTAAGGGCATTATTTTGAAAACAACCCTATCTTAGTTTTTTATATGTTGAATTAATTAATAATGGGTTCTTGAAACATATTTTTTTGGACATTCAATCTAGTCTAAAAGATACACCCGATTTAGCCTTGTGGATTCCTACAAGCCAAATAAGACTTTTGACTATGAACAATGGAAAAATGAATGAACCTACATTCTTAGGGAGTTTATTTGGTTTAAATCAGTCAATATTTTGATGTCTAAGGTTTATTGGAGGTTCATTGAAATTTTGATTCCTTAAGGTCACATTTTGATGTATTTGTAGCTCTTTGGAACCATGTTTCATGGAAGTGAAATTGTGAATGTTTAAGTGATCTTTCAAAAATTGATGTTAATGTATTTGAAGAAATTTGAAGCCCAACATGCTATGAATCAATCAGTATCATATTTGGTTTATCTTGTGGATTGTAAAGTGTGTTGGTTGCAGGTGCTTGTGGTCCATCTTAAAGCTGCAAGAAAGAGTTGTGAGAAGGTTTATTGGCTACACACATGGAAGATGTATGTTATCACTGTCCTCCAATAGAGATTAAGCTAGGGAGAAGGTGCAGAGAGAGTTACAACACTAAGAGAGAGAATGGTTAGAGGTGCATATTCTAGGATCTCTTGTTGGGTAGATGGATGGTATGTTCTGAGAGGTTGTGATGAAGTAGTGAGGGAGATGGGTGTTGGTTATTTTTTAAGAACCAAAATCATCTCAAGAAATACATATGGACTTTACCATTTTGAATAAGCAGTATTCTAAAGGGATTGACCAATGAATGAGTGGAAGCTACAAAACCTCTAATCATACACTTTGGGCTTTGTAAAACTCAGGAGGGTTATCCCACAATGCATACTTCTGAATTCATACAATTATAATCTAATAAATTTCCAATAATAGATACTTCTCATCAAGATACTCAAGATCCTAATACATTAGATAAGTTGGTGGCTCATTCATCAATGTGTTATACATAAAACTTGAGAAGGTGGGACTATAACATGAAACAACTACAATAGTAACCAAAAGAGTTTATAAAATAAAAGTGATTAGTTGATGAATCAACATATAAAATGAACCATGAATAATTTGCATGAACCAGTGCCTTTATCCTAAGCATGTAGTCATAACCAACATATATGATCAGATGAAAATTCACGTATAGAAACATATAGTTTCAAGAGATACTGCATTACAACATTCTCCTATTAAATTCATGACTAATACTACTTATCAATATCCTAGCACTTGATTCCTATGAGTTATTAATCGCATTCAAACATTTAAATTAATTCATCAAATCAATAAGCAAGAATGAAATTTAACATCCATTGGTAACAATGGAGACAAATAAAAACTCTTAAAATATACTTTGTCTCTCTTACAATTCACTGTGTCGATTGCATAATACAACGAACCCTCACTTCCTTGCCCTGAATTCCTTCTTATAGAAATGAAGGAGAAAAAAAAAGCCTCAAGCTAGAAAGTACACATGTCAAAACCCTATTGGACCGCTACATCAAATATTCTTTCATTCAATCAAAAAACATTCCAAGAGGTGGGAGACATGTGAAGAAATGAAATGAATATACTCCATATTCATTGCAAGAGATCAGGTCCAATCTTCAAAATGAGTTACTTCAAAAATTGTTCCCACACACCAAAATTGAATATAAGGAAAAGCATGAGGAAAAAATTAAAAGATAAAAGCTAAGACCATGTTTGCAACCTTGTCATCAAATCAACCTTGAATTTAAGATGCACTACATTTTCCATACTTTAACATAAGCCTAATTTGTACTAAATCCAAGCTATGTCATGCATTCCTATCTATCTATTATTTGGCATGGTTGTAGACCTCAAACTTTTAAATCATTAACGTGCCATCCTGAGTTTAAAACCCCCACTCCTTCCAAATATCTCCCTTTTCCTGAATTCCTCTTTCGTGGGCCAATCAAAATTCATTACTTCATCAACCCTTTGTCTATAAGGTGCATATTTGGTGACAATCTGGTTAGATTTTTTATCAAATTCTAGCAATAACGTCTCAACATGGACTTACATATCCATATTCACTATCAATGTGTCCATTTCAAATTAATGACAAATTTTTATACCTTTGTCTGAAATAACACTTTTTACTTCACTTCTCCATTCTTGCAAAGTCTTTATGTTACCATGACTCCTTAAGATAGATGGGAGAATCCCATGATGAGATTCATGGAAATATTTCACCAATTCCCTTATCCTATTCTCCAATGTTTCAACATTCCCTCTATATTCCTCAATCTTATTTACCAAAAGAACAGTAGGTTTAAACCTCTTAGGTGGATTAGGATCCTTCTTAACCCCTATCCCCATATGCATCAAGTCTTTTTTTCTAGGGATCCAAATTTCCATAAGTGGGATGGATTTTTCTTTGTCGATATCAAACATTCTTATGGCATCAACCATGGATGAATAGCTATAGTGAACACTATTTAGATTTTTGTTCACTTTTTTGTTCAATTTCTTCAGGTTTACTATGACGATCCTCATGTTTATTTTAAAAGTATCTTCATCATGAATTTGACACCTTTGTCTATATTCACCTAATTGTCTAAGCAACTCTTCCTTTTTGACACCCCCTTAATCCTTTGAATCTTCTTATATATATGGGTTCTACTATTGAAATGGGAACATTTCTCATATTTTATGGCACAATTTCCCATGAAGTACTTAAATTACTTATATTTTTAGGGGATATATCATCTTGTACGATAGTGGGAGAGTTAATATCATCCTGGTTAAACTTTCTAGGTTGCAAATTTTGCAATACATCCTCTAACAATTCCATCTTTGTATGTAATTGCATATTATTTCTCTCAATATTTCCATACTTGACCAAAAAATTATTCAATTTTGTTTTAAGCTTATCCTTCTCAGCTGTCATAGACTCCATAGTAGATCTAGTGAATTGTGCATCATGAATAGACAAATTTGTAGCTTCTCAAGCCTATTTTTTTAGTACTCTCTTGATTATTCGACCTCCCTTGTAATCAAGTGGAGGCTTAGCAATGTCTGGTTTTCTTGTGCTAGGGGCTAAAGACCAAATACCCAAGGATTCCCACTCTTCACTGAAATCATACCCTTTTAATGCAAGTGTAGCTTCTTCCATGGTCTCATATAGTTGTCTATCACATTTTTTTATTGTGTCAAAAGAAATGGTTGAGGCTACATCCCATTCTGGTAGCAATAAGATACCACTTCTTCTCACCAATTCTCGACCTTCCTTTGCAGTCATGTTTTGAAACTTGGCTCTCATCTCATTTAATACCTTTTTTCTAAATGGTAGTATCAGGAAACTTTGGATGTAGTCTCCTCTCTACAGCTAAAATTTTTACATACTCATCTCATTTATCCCTATAGGAAAATTCCATAAAAGCTTGAGTCTTCACAAATGAGTCATCATCAAAGAATTTAGTGCATGCCTCAAATCTCATGTCATCACTCCCATTTATCCCTCTGAGATGAACATTACTTAATATTTTTCCCAATTGACTAGTTTCCCTTACTACATAGGTAGTTGGCACTCCTTTTTGTATTTCTTGCTCAGATACCCAAATATCATAATCAGAGCCTTCATCATCATAATCCAGTAGACTAGTGGTCACAATTTTCTATTTTTTCAATAGTGGCTCCCTAGGCAGTATTTTACTAGGTGGTGGAGAATCAAAATCTACAATCTATGACACTTTTTTCCTTTGTGGATATGGGGGTGGTACTTGCAACATAGGAGAAGGAGGTCCATGTTCCTCATGCTGAGTGGGAGCACAGGGTTCATCATATTTCTTTATTTTGTTCTTTCTCAATATAAAAACCTTTATTTTTGGCTCCTTAGGGGCTCGTGAAGTAGACTATTCTCCTATAGCAAAGATTCCTTTCCACTCCATTCTTCAAAAATTGGATCTTTCCCATTATCTATACTAATCACCCCTTTAGTTTCAAGGTGTCCTACTATTGAGTCAAAATTTCTTGTAACATGCTCCACCTTCTAAATTATGTCCTTAGCTCAAGGAGGATTATGAAATCAGGCTCTTCATTTTTTATCTTCCTTTGCATCTTGTTGAATGAAATGCACCTTTCCAACCTCTTTTCTTCCACCACACTATCATATATATTCCTTATTACATCCTATGGATAATGGAAAATGTGAGCATATTTATAGATTTTGTTTCTATCATTCAACTAGGCCACAAAACCTTTAGGATCATATCTGACCCTCTCAATTTTCCTTTTCACATGGTATCCTTTGAGCACTTCAATGATACTATTCCAACCTCCTTTAGGCATCATAAAATCATTAAAACAAGTATATAAAGGAAATAAAGTTTTGTTTCCCTAATTTAACAAATGTTCATTCTCAACATTTCCTAATTGCCACATAGCCTCTGGGAAACCTATTCTTTTGGGAAAAAACCTTGGCAAGAAATGAGATGCTACCTTAGAACCATATACTCTTAAAACAATAAAATCAGGGAGTGAAATAACATCTCCCATTTATGATTAATGCCTATATCAGGCCTTCTTTCCTTTGGTCTTAAGAAGTCATGTAAAGCAATGGGAATTCTAGGCAACCTCACAATAAAAGATTTTTTTAACTTATAAGAATTTTTTTTTGGAAAGTGACATAATCATATGGCATGTCCTCTTTGTCTAAGACTGTGGTCCAACAATGCACAAGAAAATCCAAGTCACCTTCCTTTCTTTCCAAATCAATATTTTGTCCAAAATACATTGCACCCTTGTATAAGAAGATATGTATAAAAAATGAGTACCAGTTGCATCCTACCCCAAATTCTCTTTTCTTCAATCTCATCAACACCTCATGCATTCTTTCAGAAAGAAATCCTACATAATCATATATTGCATAATATTGGGGATGCTGGATATGGGCAACCATATACATCCAAGCCATTGGGATTCCATAAATAAGATCATAACCAATTATTTGACAAATGGAATAGAAAGTCCTCTTGAAATACAAAACAAAATAATTGACAGGGAAGGATTCCTTATCATGTGATCCTATCAGAATATTTTATCCTACAATTTTTGCTAAAAATCTTGGTAAAATGTAGACCCTAAATGAAGTCTTGGTCTTCTCATACTCTTGTCTAAGAGATGCTTCATTTATCTTACACATTTCATCACTCCATTTAGTGATCTTTAAAATAATACCCAATTCCTCCTTAGTGATTCTAACCATTTTCCATCAAAGGTTCTAATAGTCCTCATGGCTGGGTCATAGTTAGCAGTTATTGCCTTTAGCAAGTCAACATCCATATAAAAATTTGGCACAATTAACTTTCCTAGATCATAGTTCCAAGGGTTTCCCACTGGGACACCCATATTTCTATTCCTTAACCAACCATAAAACAATTCCCATCTAGTATAGGGAAATTTAGAATCTTTGATAGAACCTCTTTTGTCAAATAGACGTTCTTCTATTTGTGGTCCCCTTGGAATCAATTGACCTCTAGGTTTATCGCTAGTGGAAGGTGGTAACACATCCATAAGGTCTTTGTTTAGAGGTCTCTTGGGAACAAAAACCTCCCCTTTGGATGAATATTCTTTTGCTTTAGGGGCTATAATGCAAGAAATATAATCATACACGATTTTTTAGTCTAATTGAGCAAGGCCTACAACTTTTTTAAGTGTTTGGAAAAAATTATTCAAATGCAAGATTAATGAAATACACTTTTATAAACATCAAACTTAATAGCCGAACAAAGGAAAAACCCTAATAGACTTAAGCTTGAGAAAACATAACCTCTTAGTAATGCCAAAAGGAAAATGATAATTGACTTACTGTTTTTTGTGTAGGTTGACATCATTGGTTCTATCGTGAGAGAATGTTGAGTGACCACAGTCCTAGCTCCTAGAGTGTATTTAGTGTACTTGTAATACTGAATTATCCCTTTAATGTAAATATTAATAATCATGCAATTCCTTACTTCGGTACCTCAATGTCCTTTCAATAAATAAGACTCCCTTGTGTGAACCAGAATGACTTGCTTGCTAACATTTTTTTGAATACTGACTGTTGATTTATTCAACCAATTGATGCATTGATGATCTAGATTTAATTAGCTTATTATAAAAAATTCGACTATACACAGTTGAAACAATTACCCAATGATAGGATGCAACATGGAAGCAAATTTTTGTAACATGCATGTCCTATCATCTCTTTTTATTTTCAATCCCAATCCACATATCTATCTTCCCTTACTTGCATGAGCCATAATTCACGTGCAAATTTTATCAACGTGAGGATGGGGAACAACTAAGATTGAATCTGGCAGCATCGTCATACACACTACCTAGCTTGCTTCAATTTTATTTCTCGTACAATATCAAGGGCTCAGATTAAAATATCTTAGGCATGCATGATGTATGGACCTTAGTAAAACACACATCACTCTCCATGTTGTTAAACTTTATTCCACACAACAAATGCCCACTTCCTCGTCAATAAACTAGCAAGGAAGATGAGGCCCACACATGATGGTGGGGATTAGTCCAGGTTGATCCATGTCACCCACAATCAACCTTCCATCAAAATGCCATTCATCAATACTAATTCTCAAATTGGTCATAGAGAAGACATATGGAAATTGTCTGCTAGCCCACATGGTCACTTCAGTAACCAAGAAAAAAAAATGGGTCAGCAGGGAATGAACTAGATGTAGTCACCTCAATTATAACTAGCCATTGATCTAGCTTTAGCGAACACTTGTATACCTCCTTAGCGATGTCGGGCCCACCAATCATCAAGAACACATGTTCTTCACTAGTGAGCCTGAATGAGTAAAATAAATCGAGATAAAATAGGATGGGCAAGCGGGCAACGATTCAAATTTTATTCATTGATTGTATGACACACAGGAGCTCCTGGACCTGTACAAGTAAAAAAATTAATCCTAAAAGGGACCTATCCTAGGATGATTAGCCCACGACTATGACATAAGGACTTAAGATCCTTATTAATGGGAAATATCTATCTCGACTTAGGATAACCACCAAATAATAATCCAAAATGATTATCCAGTAAAACCAAACCAGAGGGTAGGTCACTCAACAAGATTTGATGTCAAAAGTTATAACTAAAAGAGACCAATGACCAGCAGAAGGAGTCAATAAAAAAATAGAACAAATACCAAGATATAAACTCTAAGGGTTTTTCATATAAGACCAGAGTAAACCTATAACCCTTTGTACTAGAAGGAGACATAAAACCATAACTCCTTAGACTCATCAAAATCTTGAGGATGTAACAAAATTTTCAAGGGGTTCCATTAGGGGCTCTGACTGGGGATGTATGCCTCTTGCAAGCATAACAAGATTCCATAATCTATGGTTGAAGCAAACCGGTAAAACACACAAGTCAAAACTAAGGAACTACCCAGACAAGGAAGTAAGACAAAACTAGACACAACAGAAAACAAACACACCTGTACACAAAAAAGTACAAAATTTACAATGTAAATGGAAAAACAACATACTTAGGAAAAGTATCATTTTAAGAACTGTCTATGTAATAGCAGTTCAAAAGGTTCACCTGTTAAGCTTTCAAGAAAATAGGAATCCTCCCCGTGTGTACTAGCTATCGAATAAGGGCCTATCCATAATGCTTCAAATTTTCCATGCTTTCCCTTGTCTTGCACTCTTTCCTTCTAGCCCAACACCATACTATTTACCTCAAACTTTCTAGGAGATTCTCTCTTGTCATGTAGATGTTTATCTTGCAACTGCATCTTCATATTTTTATCCTAATCTTCTCTCCTTGTTTCATCCAGTTGCACCAAGTTGTCTATCCTGTGTTGCATATCATCACATATCTCCTCATCATATTCTTGAATAAACTTATACATCTTCAGTAGGTTATTCTTTGGTAACCTAGCATCTAGGCCATAAACCAAACCAAATGGTGAATAACCCATAGCCTTTTTCACAGTCACTCTATCTGCCCAGAGTGCAAACTTCAACTTGGAGTCCCAATCCTTCTTGTTCTTCTCCATCACTCTCTTAATTATTTTTATTAATATCTTATTGCTAGACTCAGCTTGACCATTTCCTTGAGGATGGTAAGGTGAAGAGGAAGAAAATTTTATTCCATGTTTGTCACAAAACTCTTTGAATTCATTAGATCTAAAACACGTAGAATTGTCGAAAACAATCCTCTTAGAACTCCAAATCTAATGAGAATATTATTCAATAGGAAATCCACTACCACCTTGCTTCTGGCCTTATTTGTGGGTATTGCTTCTACCCATTTCGTGAAATAATCAGTAGAAACAAGGATCCAAGCATGGCCTCCACTTGACTTTTCTGGTATTCCTCCAATGAAATCAATCCACCATTGTTGGAAAGGTGTTGGCATTTTTATAGGCCTAAGTGGTAAATTTCCTAAAAAAACTTCAACTTTCTAGAAATTTTTTGGCAAGCATCACAAGTTTTAACAAACTTGTGAGCATCTTTGAAAACCATAGACCACCAGAATCCTTCTCTTAAAACCTTGTGAGCAGTGGTATTTTCCATGTAGTGACCTCCACACACCACATTGTGCATTTCTTGCAAGAGTTCTAGTGCATTCTTCCCATCCACACATTTTAGAAATACACCATCTAAGTTCCTCCACCATAGCTGGGTGTTGCCACAATAATGGGTTACACTTTTTGGGATATCCTGATTTTTTTTCAAATCACATATTTTTAGAAAATATAATGATTTAAGCCTTAAAAAGGTTCCATTTAAAGGATTTTAATTGAAGAGGGTTTGATCAAACCCAATTAAATCAATCCCCCTTGGATAGAATCCCGCTAATTTTAAACCATACATATAATGAAGTCTCCTCTACACCTATCAAAATGTTGATAAAAACCCACTTTTGATTTACTTTTTGGGGGACCAAATTCATTCATTTAAAATTTATCTTTTGTAAGCATGTATTCATTATTATAATCTTCCCAAAATGTATAATTTTAAATATATTTAATTTTATTATTATATTTATTTTTTATTTCTCGTGAATGTAGGTTTTTCAATGAACATCAAGGTCTTTGTTTCACACATCCAAAAAAATAGGAAAAGAGAGAATTTTTTTCTAAAAAATACATTTACACTATCTATTGATGTCCTTATTCCAACAAAAAAATAATAAGTTAATTCAAATGCATACAAAAAAAGTTATGCAGCTAAAAGTATAATATATCTAAATTATAATTACTCTGACTTAGAAAATTAATTAAAAAATATAAATGTAATAAAATATTATGAAAAAATATTCATCCACTATATATTGGTGATAAAAATATGTATTTAAAAAATTAGAATTGTATCCTTTCTACAAAAAAAGTTAAGCATCTGAAAGTAGACATCACTTTTTGAAAATGCAGTTTAGTAGAAAAAATAAGTTAATATAAATTACATAAAATGATTCACAATTTATTTTTTAATTTTTTAATTTTAAATATAATTAGAATCTACACACAAAATCTCACAAATCTCTATTTTTCTTCATCTTCAAATGCTTAATGGTTTAGCTTCTATAGGGGTAAGAAAGTGAAGATCTGGTGAAAAATATTGATTTCAATGTCAAGTTTGGCTAAAAAGTATAACCCATTATTGTGGGATAACCCAGCTCATTGTCAATAATTACATATTTAATTGCATGCAATTTCAGTGTCTTTTTTATCATTTTCAGTCATGTTTATAGGACATTATAGATTTTGTAAATATTGGATAATTCTTATGTACCACCCACATGTTTGCATAACACAGATATGTGCAACATCAATTAATTTTGTTCCATTGATCTGATTTGCATTCAAATTAGCTTCTGCCATAAACTTAGCAAGGCCTTGACCTCTTACTAATTTGGTGATTTGAACATCAATATTAAATTCTTGGATCTTGTTGATCCATCTACACCTTCTACATGTAGTTTCCTGTTGAGTGAAAATATCCTTTCCAACAACACTTGGTACAAATGCTATTATAGTAGCTCCCTATAGGTAAGTCCTAAATTTCTTTACCGCATTAAATAGAGCATATGCGTGTTTCTCGATTGTGTCATATTTCATCTCTGTAGCTTGCAAAGACTTACTAAAAAATGCAATAGGTTGTGCAAAACCTTCTTCATTTTTCTATAACAATACAACAACAATAGTATGAAAAGAAGAAAAAGAGAAGATGTGCATTGGTTTAGAGAAGTCCGAGGACTTGAAAATTGGAGCCTCTTTGATAGAATTTTTAATCTTTGTGAATGGTCGACTAGGCTCCTCATTCAAAATAACCTTCTCTTCCTTCTTAAGCATCTTGGAAATAGGTCTTGTGATCTCTACAAAGTTAGTCACAAACCTTCTTCAAAAAATTATTTGTCCAAAAATAAATGAATGCTCTTAAGATTTTTTGGCTAAGGGATTTTATCTATGGCTACTACTCTCTCAGGGTCTATTCTCATTCCATCTTTTGAAACAATATGTCCTAGTAATTTCCCTTCAGTTACCCCAAAACCACACTTCTTTGGGTTTAGAGAAATCCCATATTCCAATGATCTGAGAAAAATATTTTCTAAATGCATACAATGGTCTTCTTCCTTTTTAGAGTAAGCAGTCAAGTCATTTTGATATACAACCATAAATAAATCAATAAAATCTAAAAAGGTTACATCCATAGCTCTTTGAAAAGTAGCACCTGCATTTGTTAAAACAATAGGTATTTTGACATAAACATAGGCACCCCAAGGAGTGGTAAATGAAATCTTATACTACTTAGACTCATTTACCTTTGCTTGATTGTAACCTTAAAATCCATCCGTCATTGATAGTAATTAACAACTAGGTACCTTATGTAACATGAATTCCATATTTGATAATGAATAGCTGTCCTTGAAAGAGGATACATTCAGGTTTCTAAAATCAACACAGAGTCTTATGTCACTATTCTTTTTTCTTACTAGCACCAAATTAGATACCCTAGAAGAGTGTCTGATTGGTTTTACGATGCCTACATCTCTTAACTTTATCAAATCCTCTTGCATGTTGGGAGCTATAGTTGGATTAGTCGGTATTTTCTTTTGCCTAAAAGGTTTATCATTTTATTTCAGAGGAACGTCATGTTGGAATAGTTCCTCCCTGTAACCTTTGAGGTCATCATATGACCAAGCAAAGACATGGTGTATTTTCTGAGCAAGGAAAATAACATTTCATTTACCTTTGGCTTCATCTTCTTTCATATGTAAACTTTCTTAGGAGCATTGTCAGTCCCCAAATTGATTTCCTCTAGGTCCTCTGGTTGAGCAGTAGTTGTTTTGACCTTGCTTCTATCTTGACTATCAAAAACCCTTTCAAGAGCTCCCAGGCCTTTAGAGATTTTATTAATTTTTAAATAGATGATCTCTTTTCCAAAAACCATATCTTTCCCATCAATATTCTCAATGAATCCATCAAATTCAATCTCTTGACTTTCATATTTATCTGCACAATTAAAAAATCTAAGAATATCTTCATCATCACTGAATACCTACCAGTTGTAGACTTTGTCAGGAATAAAAGGCCTTGCTTGTACCTCCACCTTAGAAATTCCTATAAAATTTATGTCATCAGGTCTGAGTGCAATAATAGCAAGTAGGTCAACTACCCTATTTTTTCCTCTTTACATCTAGTCAATTCCAAAAGCATCAAACTACTTAATGGAATCCTAGACAACATTTTTGTACTGCTTCAACCTGTTAGTTTTGCATATTTATCTCTTACCTAGGAAATTACCAGCTCAAAATCACCAACTACCATCAAATTCTTTATTTTGTGATTCTCATCCAATCTTCACCCCAATAACATGGCTTCATACTCTACCAGATTATTTGTACAAACAAAAGATAATGCGAAAGAAAACTTGTAATTATTAGCACTAGGAGCTACCAACAATATCCCTGCACTCAACCCTTCTTTAGAACTTGCACCATCAAAATAATTTTCCAAAGTCCATCCTTGTGAAAAAACCCTAATATTTCATTTTCTATTGGTGTAGGACACCTATCTATCTCTCTTGGTGCTTCTTCAATTTTGAAATCACTAATGCCAGTGTCTATGAAAAGAGCAGTGTCATCCTCAGGGGCATGACCCAACATATGTGGCACCCTCGGTTCTCTCATTAATTGAAAATTCTTACCATCAATGGGAAGAGTGGCATAAGACATATCACCTTGGATACTACCTCCCATGGACACGCTCCATTTTTGAGATAACACAATTCCATAATTAGGTGGGATATCTACCACTACCACACTCATTTATAATTTTGTATCTGGGTAGGCTGCTAGTTTATAAGGAAGTTCATTTATTACACCAATGAAAAGGACCCTCTTGCGTCCATAGCATATCACTTTCCATGTGTGCTATCAAATTTAAATCCTAGTGCATCCATGATTTTAACTGGCATGATATTATTGGATGCTCCATAATCTATAATACAATATTTTATAAAGTTTCCCCTAACCATTAAGGTGAGGAAAAATGGATCTATCTTATCAAGACAAGCAGCTACAAAATTTACCAGGAAGATATGGGGAATTTTAGTAATAACTCCCTCAACCTCCTTATATTTCTTGTCTTTTTAAATTGGTTTGGGTGGAGTGGACTCCACCAAATCATTACAGGCTATAGCAAAACCACTAATAAGGGTTATTGCCTTATGCTTATGTTCATCTATTCTCATTATCTCAAGAAAAGGTACAAAAACCTTTACTTGGCTAGGTAATTGAAACATATCAATAGGGGTATATCTAGGTAATTCAACTGGGAACATACCTTGTTCACTATTTGTCACCTTCTATTGATTTCCTATTGCTTCAACTCTATGCTTAGCATCTTTTCTTGTGACGTTGAGAGTCTACTTCTATTTCTTTACCTTTGCAGTTGGAGATTTGGACTCTTGAGGAACCTTTAGCTTTTCCACCTTTTTAGCCTAAATTTTATCTCCTTTACTTTATTTAGGTTTGGTTTTTTCCACTTTTCTATTAGGCTTGTGTTATTTACTCTTGGTGTTCTTCTCTTTGATGAAAAGAATGGCAGGATTATCTGACTCGCCTCCAATTGTTCTATTTCTCAAATAATAGGAACTTCTAGCCTAAGCTGCTAAAGTTGCAATACATCTTGCAATATCCTCCTCTAAAGGTCTTCTTAATGAAATACCTTATTCAATTTCTTCCAAATTGTAAACCTCAACTTCATTGTCAACATCCTCATCAAAAAATACTTGTTGATGATATGTACTAGCTAGTTTCCTCTAGTCATCCTCATCCATTTCACAAAAATCTTCTTCAGAAGAGCATTCACTACTAGCTACATTAGAGGCACCCATTTCCATAAGTAAGTTATTGTCTTCTTCATTCTGCTAATCAGGCTCTCCAAGCATGTCTTCATCTACCTCAACCATCTATGAAATTGCACATTGTTGAGAAGAATGTGGCATTTGACAAGTCATACACCAAGGAGTATCTTCAACATAATTTCCTAATTTTTTTTGTAGATGATCCAGAGGGACTTTATTCTAAGTATTTTTTGATTATTTGGAATAGGATTTCCATTATACCAATTGGTATTGTATGAGTGGTGTTGTAACTAAGGAATTATTCCATTTATTTGATAATTTTTTGGTTGCACCATTTCCTATTTCACAATCTTATCATTCATGGTCTTCATAAAAAATTCAAACTTGTCCTCAATAGTTAATCCTTTAATGCTTGAACTTTTATCTTCCTTTTTTGATCCTCTGAAAAAGTTTTGGATCATCTCTCCTGCCAAATTTACCAGTTTCTCTACTAATATTATCAATATGCTCTTCCATCATGAAGGCTTCCCTCAATGTTTGATTGTTCTTATCTAGCAAGCGGTAGCTCATTTTTGCATCAAAAGAATTACAATAATTTACCATACATACATGATCATTTAATTCTAACCGAGGAGGCAATCTCTTTCTATCCTTTTGGAACCTTGTATTAAATTCAATAACAGATTCATTGGAACCTTTACTAATAGAATTAAATTGGTTCAAAAAGAAACTTGAATCAGTCTTGTCACCATATTGTTCCCTGAAAATCCTTTTGAATTACTCCCAAGATCCAATGCTCTCAACAGGAAAGCTTCTATACCACTCCGAAGCATCTTCAATGAGAGACTGCATGAACAACTTCATCATAACATCTTCTACCTCTTCCTTGGAATCATCCATGACATTGGTGAATTCTTTGAGATGGTCTTCACCACTCAAGGAATTATTACTAGAGAATTTGACTAAATAAAGTTTGAAATCTATAGGGAATGGGTTGGGGTAACCAAGTATTTTAGTGAAACATAACTGCTAATATCTATCTACTTGGATTGGCCTCCTAGTATGTTAATCCATATGACTATCCTTTTTATCACTTTCTCTCTTATTTTCAGAGTGGTTGTTATCTTCACCATTCCCACTTTCACTGTCACCATTTATTTTATTATATCTTTTATCATCATCCTCAAAATAAGGATTACTATTCTTATCATTTCCTCCACCTCCACCACCTTGGTCACCACCACATTCTCCACTAACAAAATTCCCCATAGACTTCTTTTCTGATTCAGTACTGGTATGTCCAAAACTTGAAGACTTTAGAGTCGATGTGGACATTTTTAGGAAGGCAATCTTCCTAGCCATCTCTACATTTGAAGCTTCCATCTCAGATTTTTTAAAATATTCTTACAAGTTTTCATTCTCCATTTGTAACCTTGATATCTCTAGATTTGAAAACACATTAGATAGGGTTGGATTTATTTTTACCTTCTATGTAGGAATTTTAGAAGGTGAGGTATTGGTACTAGTAGTGGTATTAAAAGTGGTTTTGTTAGATTGATCAATGGGTCTCTTCCCATGATCCACAAATGGCATCTTCTTAGTAGTTATAGAAGGCTCTAGGGCTTTAATAGTTGAGACATATGTGGTATACGTATTAGTAGCAAATATTCCCACTGGGATTGTTTCTTTAGAAATATCATTGGTAATTTTAGAAGTGAACCTAGAAAGATTATCCTCAAATATTTTGCATCTAGCCACATCTTCTCTCATTTTCTCTAATTTTTTCCTTCTGGTATCTCTATCTAGTTGCTTAGTTTTCACTCCTATCTTCCCTTTCCTTTAATTATCTCATTATATTTTCTTCTTTTTCTTAGAGTCTCATCTCTTCTTCTTCTATAGCTTTCATATATCTATCTATGTCTTCCTCATTTTCCAAGATATCTCCATGCTCACTTGGGGCAGGAGTATAGTAAGGTTGGTCAACAGTATATTCCTCAAGAGAGAGATATACTTGTAGGCCAATGGATTCACCTCTTGGCTTAAAATTTTTCTTATTAAAATTAGAACCATCTTCGGGGGTCAAAGGCTCAGAAAACTCATTATCCTTTCCCTAGAACCCCCACCTATCCTCCTCTCTTTAAATATTAAGCTCACTATCAAACAATTTCTCAGTTGGGAAAATTCCTTGGTCTATGTTTGATGCTTCAAAATATTGTGCCTTCTCATGGGTATTGGCACTACTTACTTCAATATTAATGTAGGAGAAGCCTCGATAGGAGAATCAAAAGACTTACTTGATTGAGAACCCTTCTTTACTCAAGCGGGTTGTTTCTCTTTAACCGATTCAGATTCTTCCTTCTTCTCAGGATGTTTCCTCACATAAATTCTTGTCATCTTCATGATGTCAAATATGTCAAGATCCATTTTCTTATGTTCCTTTTGAGAACTTAACTTTGCATTGGTGTTAAATAATTTAAAGTCGCCACCTAGGATACTGGGAAATATTAAGTGATTGGTTCCTAACTTTGTACTTGTGACTTCAGAAAGAAATTTAAATGTAACCTGACACAAGGTGATAGAATGAGACAAGACTTGATGCATAAGACTCAGGGTGATATGTTCAGTGCAATATAATTTAGACCAATTATTCTTCACATAGTGAATAGTATTATAAGAAAACACTTGACTCTGACAGTACCTGATCTCAACTAGAGACTTTGGACTTAGTTGTCCTCAGTAGAGTTGCCAATCTATTGGTTATTTTTTAAGAACAAAACTCATCTCCAAAAATACCTATGGACTTTACCACTTCCAATAATAAGTATTCTAAAGGTATTGACCAACAAATGAGTGGAAGCTAAAAAACCTCTACTCCTACACTTCAGGCATTATAAAACCCAGGAGGGTTATCCCATAGTGCATACTTCTGAATTCATACAATTATAATCTAATACATTGACAATAATAGATACTTCTCATTAAGCTGCTCAAGATACTAATACATTAAATAAGTTGGTGGCTCATGTTCATCAATGTATTATACTTAAAACATGAGAAGGTGGGATTGTAACATGAAATAACTACAATAGTAACCACAAGAGTTTGTAAAATAAAAGAGATTAGATGATGAATCAACACAAAAAATGAACCATGAATACTTTGCATGAGTCAATGCCTTTATCTTGAGCATGAAGTCATAACCAGCCTATATGATCAGTTAACAATTCATGAATAGCAACATATAATTTTAAGAGATAATACATTATAGTGTTCTCCTATTAAATTCATGACTAATACTACTTATCAATATCCTAGCACTTGATTCCTATGAGTTATTAATCTCATCCAAGCATTTAAATTAATTCATTGACTCAATAAGCAATAATGAAATCATACTTCCACTATTAAAAAATGGAGACAAATAAAAGACATATTGGATTACTTTCATTCATAACTCATAAAATGAACGCAAGGAGAGACAATAGCCATGAAATTGGTATTTCTCAGTATATATTTTGCTTTGTTGTTATCCAAACTACATACAAAATTATGAACTCTCAAAATTAAGACAAAAACTCTAAAAACATACTTAGTATCTCTTACAATTCACCGTGTCAATTGCATAAAACAAAAAAACCTCACTTCCTAGCCCTAAATTCCTTCTTATAGAAATGAAGAAGAAAAAACAAGCATTAGGCAAGAAAGTACACATGTCAAAACCCTATTGGATGGCTACATTAGAAAGATTATTTCATTCAGTTACAACACACTCCAAGAGGTGGGAGACATGTGAAGAAATGAATGTAGTCCATATTTGTTGTAGGAGATTAGGTCCAATCTTCAAAATGGGTTCAACCAATTCATTACCTCAAAACTTGTGCCCATGCACCAAAATTGAAAATAAGGAAAAGCATGAGGAAAACATAAAAAAGAAAAAAGGTAAGAGCACGTCTACAACCTTTTCATCAAATCAACCTTGAATAAGATGAACTAACTTTTCCATACTCTAACATATGCCTAATCTATACTAAATCTAGGCTTTGTAGTGCATTCCTATCCATTCATTATTTACCATGATTGCAAACCTCAAAATTTTAAATCATTAAATTTCCATCCTTAGTGTAAAACGCCCACTCCCTCAAAATATATGCCTTTCCATGCTAGGAATTCTTTTTCTGTGGGCCAATCAAAATTAATTACTTCATCATCCCTTTGTGTATAAGGTGCATATTTGGTTAAAATATAGTTAGCTTCCCTATCAAATTCTAGCAATACAGTCTCAGCATGGACTAACATATCCATATTCACGGCAATGTGTCCATATCAAATTTCTGACAAATTTTTATAGCTTGATCTAAAATAGCACTGTTTACATCACTTCTCCATTCCTACAAAGTCTTAATGCTATCATCACTACTTAAGATAGATGGGATAAGTCCATGATGAGATTCATGGAAATATTTCCCCAATTCCCTTATCCTATTCTCCAATATTTCAACATTCCATCTATATTCCTCAATCTTATTTACCAGAATAACAATAGGTTTAAACCTTTCAGGTGGACTAGGATCCTTCTTAACCCCGATCCTCATAAGCATCAAGTCTTTTTTTCTAGGGATCTAGATTTCCATAAGTGGGATGGCTTTTTCTTTGTCGATATCAAACATTCTTGTGGCATCAACCATGCACAAATAGCTATAGTGAATACTATTTAGTTTTTTGTTCAATTTTCTATTCAAGTGCTCTAGGATTGTTGTGACAATCCTCATGTTGATTTTAAAAGTATCTTCATAATGAATTTGACACCTTTGTCTGTATTCACTTAAATGTCTCAGAAACTCTTCCTTTTTGACATCCCCTTCATCCTGTGACCCTTCTGATATACTAGATTCTACTCTTGAAATAGGAACATTTCCCATATTATATGGTAAAATTGTCCATGAAGTACTTATATCAGCTGTAATTTTAGGGGATATATCCTCTTGTACAGTAGTGGGAGAGTCAATATCATCTTGTTTAAGCTTTCTAGGTTGCAAATTTTGCAATACATCCTCTAACAATGCTATCTTTGTATGTAATTGCATATTATTTCTCTCAAAATTTCCATACTTGACTAATAAATTATTCAATTATGTTCTAAGATTATCCTTCTCAGCTGTCATAGACTCCATAGTAGCGTTGGTGAATTGTGCATCATGAACAAACAAATTTTCAACTTCCAAGGCTGATGTTTTTGATACTCTTTTGATTATTTGGCCTCCCTTGTAATTAGGTGGAGGCTCAACAATGTTATTTTTTCTTGTGCTTGGGGCTAAAGACCAAATAGCCAAGGCTTCCCACTCTTCATTGAAAGAAGACCCTTGTAATGTAAGTGCAAATTCTTCCTCTATATCATAGAGTGGTCTATCACATTTTTTGATTGTGTCAAAAGAAATGGTTGAGGCTAGATCCCATTTTTGTAGCAATAAGATAACACTTGTTCTCACCAATTATTGACTTTGTTTTGCAGTCATTTTTTGAAACCTAGCTCTCATCTCATTTAATACCTTTTTCTAAATGACAATATCAGGAAACTCTAGATGTAGGTTCCTCTCTATAGCTAAACTTTTTACATACTCATCTCGTTTAGCTCTATAGGAAAATTCCATAAAATCTTGAGCCTTCACAAATGAGTCATCATCCAAGAATTTAGTACATTCCTCAACTCCCATGTCATCACTCCCATTTATTTCTCTGAGATCAACATTACTTAATCTTTTTCCCAATTGACTAGTTGCCCTTACTATAGATGTAGTTGGCACTCCTTCCTGTATTTCTTGCTCAAACACCCAAATATCATCATCAAAGCCTTCATCATAATAATCCACTAGACCAATGGTCACAATTTTCTATTTTTCAATAGTGGCTCCCTAGGTAGTATTTCACTAGGTGGTGGGGAACCAAAATCTACAATCTCCAACACTACCAAACTTTGTGGAGATGGGTGTAGTACTTGCAACAAAGGAGAAGAAGTTATATGTTCCTCATACTAAGTGGGAGCACTGGGTTCATCATATTTCTTTTTTTTTCTCTTTCTCATAAAAACAATTATTTTTGGCTCCTTAAGGGCTCGTGAAGTAGACTCTTCTTCTATAATAGAGATTCCTTCTCCACTTTGTTCTTTAGAATTTGGAGTTTTCCCTTTATCTGTACTAACCACCCCTTCAGTAACCAAGAGAAACAAATGGGTCAGCGAGGAACGACCCAGATGTGGCCACCTCAATTATCACCTACTGTTGATCTAGATCTAGCAAACACTTGTACACCTCCATATTTATGTCAAGCCCACTAGTAATTAGGAAGACATTTCCTTCACCCATGATCTCGAATGATTAAAATAAATCAAGATAATGTAGGACAGGTAGGCGAGCGATGGTTCAAATTTTCTTCATCAATCACATGGTACACAAGAGCTCCTAGACCTATACAAGTAGAAAAATTAACCCTAAAAGGGGCCTATCCTAGGAAAATTAACTAATGGCTACAAAATAAGGACTTGAGATATTTATTAATGGTAAATATTTAGCTCAACTTAGGATAACCACCAAATAGTAATCCAACACGATTAGCCTGTAAAACCAAGCTAGAGGGTCAGTCGCTCAATGAGATTTGATGTTGAAAGTTATAACTTGAAGAGAAAGATGACCAGAAGAAGGATTCAATCAAAAAGTAGATAAAAGAACAAGATATAAACTCCAAGGTTTTTTCATATTAGACCAGACTAAACATAAAACCATTTGTACTGGCAATAGACAGAAACCCACAACTCCTTAGACTCATCAAAATCTTAAGAATGGAACAAATTTTTCAAGGGGTTTCATCAATGGGTATCCATCTAAGGAAGAGAACATGAAATTTTTTGCCATTTCAAACCATGGAGATTTTGAAGCAGTAGTATAAAGGTGTATAAACTTGAGAACATAGAGGTAGAGAAACTAAAAGAAGAAATGAAGGTAAAAGGTAAGGTGATTCAAGGTGCTTGGCAATAACAACTAGGTGAGTTTAGTTATGTAGCAAAGGTCAAGAATAAACGAGTTCATAAAAAATGTTGATAAAGGTATGTTTGCAGGTGTGAAGAAGAAATTTTAATGCAACTCAGTCCTCAAAGGGACTTGAGGTCTTTTTTAGGCTAGGTGTATGGTGTAGGGCACCATGTGAACTTTATGCCTCCATGAGGCCATCATATAAAATCTGACTCTTCATTATGTTTTAATTGTAATAAGGTCTTATTTTGGAATATTTTAATGTATTTGAATCATTTGATTAGGTTTCTAGGAGGTCTTATGGTTAAGTTGTCAAAAAATGCAAAATCTTGTAAATGTTGTCAAAATGCAAGAAAGTGGAATATGAAGAGTCACTTTGCAAAGGGAAGGTTTTTGGGTGTTGTAAACTCAAGGGGAACATAGATAACTATCATAAAATATTTATAAGATCCTTGTGAAGGTGAGAAGGAGGAGATAAGATTGTATTTTGAAATAATTTTGAATAAAAGTACCCTTTTTTTGCAAATCAACATTTTTTTCTTACTTTTACAAGCTTTGTATGACCTGAACAACAATACTAGATCACTAATATTAATTGGGTTTTTGTAATAGTGTGTTATAATTAAAAAAAAACTTGACTTGAGTAGATTTCATTGAGTATAAAGCTTGTTTGAGTCTTTTCTCTATAAACTATCCACAAACCCTCATTTTAAGGGTTTGAAAGTCAAATAATGGTATAAATCACCATTCCACCAATGGAGACCTCTGTAAATCAGTGGAATGGGTTATATTAAAGTTTTTGCAATTAATTTTGTGTTTTTAGATGCAAGGGAAGTCAACTTACATGATTTATATTGCTGCCCTACTGATTTTTAATGATTTTTGAGCATGAATGCATTGCTAGAAGTTAGAGTTTGAAGAAATGAAAAAGATGAAGGATGGGAAATAGTTTAAAAGGCTTGTGCAAACCTTAATTTTTTTGAGGCATTGGTTAAGTGGTTTAAGGTCAGCATTTCATAAATGTAGTAAACCCATGTCTTAACTAGCCTAATTAGGCCTCCTTGAAAATGGGACAGTCATTTTTAAGAGCATTCTTTTCAGAAAAAACCTATCTTAGTTTTTGATATGTTGAAGTACTTAATCATGGGTTCTTGATATTTTTTAATTTTTTAGAGATTCAATCTGATCTAAAAGATACACCTGATTTAGCCTTGTGGATTCCTACAAGACAAATAATCCTTTTGATTATGAACAATAGAAAAATGAATGAACCAACATTATTAGGAATATAGTTGGTTCAAATCAATAAATATGAAGATGTATAAGGTGTATTGGAGGTTCATTGAATTTTTGATTCCCTAAAGTCACATTTTGTTGTATTTGTAGCCCTTTGGAACCATGTTTCATGGAAGTGAATTTGTGAATGTTTAAGTGATCTTTCAAAAAATAGTGTTAGTGTCTTTGAAGACCTTTGAAGCCCACCATGCTCTGCATCACATTCTAGCATGCCTAGTGGGACCCTTGTCCCTTCCTCTAAATTTTTTTTGAGCTATTTTTGAATCTGTAGGTCCCAGAAACACACTTGATAGAGTTATCATGTGCTGCCAAAAAAACTTGTGCACCTACTTGTCAATAACATCAGGTAGTTGCAACAAGAACAATGTAGTTGACATGGAAATTGTGTTTTTTCTTCAAAATCAAAGCTTTTTCTTTAGGACCTACACATTTTATTTTGATTGTGTTAGAATTTTCTCACATATTTGAGCAGTTGCTTCAAGACTAGTGCATTTGCATTTTTTCCCTAAGAATTTTCTCTAAGAACTGATCAATTTCTCTAACAAACAAGTGCACAGATCCTACACTATTGTAATGAAATTTTCCAGTAATTTTTTCTTGTTTTTGGATGTGAAAACAAGTATTAACAGATTTGATACAGGATTCAAGATACATTAACACATTTGTTGTAGGGAAGATAATCGGTCCAAGATTTTTATATCTACAATCAATTTTTATTAACTTATGAACCTAATTTTGGTGCTTTAAAATAAACAAACACAAACTCACATTTTATTGTAGTGTTTTAAAAATTGAACCAATTCATGCTTTCTTAACTTAGGAACTTTATTTTTGTGCTCTAAAAATAAAAAACACAAACTCACATTTGATTTTAGTATTTTAAAATTCAACCAATTTCATGCTTTCTTAATTTAGGAATTCTGATTTTGGTGCTCATAAAAAGAACAAAAAATAAAAAACACTTTAATTTTGGGATCTAAAAATTAACCAATTTCTTGTTTTCTTAACTTAGGATCTTTAAATTTGGTGCATAAAATGAGTGCAAACAATTTCCATTTTGTTGACGAACACACAATTTACATTTGTGGACCAATTAAAGACTATAATTGTTTTCTTAGAAACACTCAAACTTGGAGCTTAAAATGAAAAATTTATTTCTTTTGTATTGAACCATTTCTATTTTTATCTAATATCCTAAATACTTCCTATTGGTGCAAATAAAAAGATTTTTTTTATGTTATTCACATATTTTTTGGGATAACACCACTCAAAGTGTTTAAAATGAATCAATTTGTTGTGGATTGTTCATTGTGCATTCACTGATTGGTAAAGATGAAGTGTTTTATCTTCTCCCCTCACACCTTTTGGTGATCTTGGGTGAGCGAAAGAACTTTTTTTAGCATTGCACTTTATTTTCAAATTTACCTTAAATAGGGGGCTTGCTTTGAGATACATCCCACACTAGAGAACTCATTGCAAGGTCTTGAAGCATGTCTACTAGTAGGCCATATTAAATCTTTTGAAAAAATAAGAAATTAGCTTCAAGTCATGCTAACAATAGACTGCACCTAATCCCACACCTTAAGTGGAATGAGAAAATTTAAAGAGCCTTAAGTGGCCAGCAGGTGAGAATCATATTTTTGAATTCTTAATTATCACTAAGAACCAAATTGTTTTAGAGGACTTCCTATTATCCAAAAACATTCTCTGAAATTGGTGCATCATAATTTACTTCCAAGAAGTTACTTTCCATGTCTAACTATAGGCCCATGCCATAATTTTCATGTAAAATCATCTCTTCGGAGCATGAGGCAAGCCTACCTAAGAGAGTGATTTCTATCCCCTAGGGTTGAAATTTCTATTTTATGTTAAACTTTCCCATTACATTCAAAACAATTTGACATCAAATTATGTGATTGATTTAAATAAAAATAAAACATTCAAAACAAACATTGAACGAGATGGTTGAACCACAAACCCTTTTATTTAGTGCATACTTGTAAAATAAGCCTTATGTTTGTACCCCTTTAAAGGATCTTTCCTTAAAGGTTTCCAAACGTTGAAGCTTTGATTTCAAGTTACATTAATCAAAGTAAAAATTTGGGAGCAATGTCTTGCGCATTGTGATTAAGAACCTAAGTTATAGACATGAAGGTCACATAAGTCCATACTTGTTGAGTTAGTCCAAGTGTTGTTTTATGACTTCCCATATTTCAAACATGGAGAAATATTTGAGAGAAATTCGTTTATAGGATGAATGAAAACAATTGGAAAGCTAGAAGGTCAAATAGTCCCACATCCATTATTTCCATCCTACCTATTTGAAATCAAAATCAAACAAACCATTAGTGTCATTCCTCCACTCAGACAACCATGATATCAGCAATTACTTTGGACTCACTGATAGTAAAAGTAAGTTTCTCCGCAACATATCCTCTGAACAAGGAAGTGGAATATGGACCCTAGTTCTTCAACATTTTGATTTTCAAGAAGTATTACCATTATAAAACAACACTGAAACCCTAGGTTCTTTAGCTTCACAACAACCATCCCATAACACCATCAAACTTTATGACCATCTGGAGACCAACTACCCTAGGTACACAATTGAATCTTGTAGCACCAATCCTTTAGCCTAATCTCACATATATCAAAGGTGAACAAATTGACATCATAAGCATCTTGAGAACCTTCATTTTTTAGAATAATGAAACACCTCACCAATTTATCACTGCACCAATTATCCTAATGAAGAGGAAGAGAAAGATGACATAGTAGTAGAAAGACCCATATTACCACCATCTATGTGGAAATAAATATCCCCTTCATGATCTCATGCAAGGTCAAGCTCCCTAAGGTAAAGTCCACAAGTTTTTATTTCATACTTAGGCATATTAGTCCAGAATCTCTCAAGAAACACCTTTGGGAACTTCATGAAACCAGAACTAGCTAGGTTGGTATATAATTTTTACAAACATGCATCAAGGAACAATCCAAAATTTTATTCCTTGTACTATTATCAAAATCCTAGTTTATTCCAATAGTTCCAATATCTCACATAATCCATAGGATAACATTAGGTCTTAAGTCATACTAGATAATACGCCACTCTCCCATATAAGACCCAAGTTTTTTATGAGAACCATGAGATCACAACATAGTAAGAAATTGGAAGCAATCAAGGACACCACCAATATCCCACCAACAAACACAATGAATAATGAAAGTGGCCCATGAGGATATAAACCAAGTGAACTTTTGATAGGGTATTGAATACCAAAACATCCCCAAAACATGTCAATCTATTACCAAAATCACTCTTATCAAGGGTCACAACATCAAGTATGGAAAAAACATTAGGGGTTTCAAAATCTCCATCAAGAAATAAATCTAGAACATCAAATTGCACAAAATAAAATTGAGAGAGATATTGAAGAAATTAAATGAAATTGAAATATGGCGTATCGCCACTGCCATGTGCAAAGTAAAGGCATTACAAATCCAAAAAAAATGAACATCATTCCACAAATACCTCAATATCCACATCAACAACCCTTCTAATATCTACAGTATCAAGGAGTTCCACAACACCAAGGTGTACCTCAAGTTCAATATCAAAATATACCTCAAGCATAATATCAAGGAGTTCCACAACACCAAGGTGTACCTCAAGTACAATATCAAAATATACCTCAAACATTGAACCAAGGAATTCTACAATTTATCAAGAGCAAAACAATCAAGAAAATCCATACACGAAAGATTACCAACCAGGAAGGAGATTAAACCCTTTAGGAGAAACTTTAGAGGCAATCATGCAAAAACTAGTACAATAGTAACTTATCAAAGTCAATTATAGTCCAAATTATGGTGAACCAAGATTTAAACTCCCTTGGTATAACTAGTACAGATGATTTGAGTTCCACAAAATCAAGGGTGACAGAACGAACAAATGCATAACACTCAAAAACCTCATCAAAGACCTCATTGATCAAGGAGAAATAGCCATTAAAAATGAATTTCAAGGGCCATCTACCAATGACAACAATGATAATGTCTCAACCTCAAAATTTGAAAGTAATGATCAAGAGCTATCTATCACCGATCACATTGACAATGTCTCTACATCATCCAGTGAAAAAGAGGACATACATCAAGAATTTAATCCTAAGCATGATAAAATTCAATCACCCAAGTCTAGAAAAGATCAATTCCAAGATATATTTCCATCATCTAACCTCATGGCAATACATATTGAGGATCAAGATACTCTTAATCCAATGCTTATACCCAATGCAAAAAATCTAAGCCAAGAGCTACCACCCATATGTCCAAATTTTGAGGAAATCCAAGGATCCTTTACAAGTAATCCCTTCTTTGAAAGTGATCCATGCCAAGAATGTGATCTACATAATTTCAAAGATAATACTAGACAAAATCAAGATCAAGAAATCTTACCACCAAAATATTACAAAACGTGGTAGATATTGTTGATGTTTTTGCAGCTATGGGATGCACTTTCTTTGCACAAATTCCAAGGAGAAGAACATGAATTAAATAAGTAGCCTTCAACTATTTAATTCATGATTACAACATTTATTTAATGTCAAAGTGCCGAGCCTAAAGGATTCACATTTACTATGGCCGACCCTAATTGTATTTATTATTATTTATGTTTTTCTTAAAGGGGCCGACCTAACTTGAAGATGCGCGTCTCTTGTATAAATACAAGGTCTTCTTGTCATTGTAAATCATTCATTCACTCAAGCAAGTTCACAATTAAGAGTAGAGCAAAATTCATACTTTCATAGCAGCAGATTTGATTCAAGGAAGATATCATATTCATTACATAGTTTGCATCTAGAAGAAGGGCAATTTCTTTATATCAAGTATTGGCCATTGTTGGGCCTAAGTTGTAAGCAGATTTCTGCT
Organism: Sequoiadendron giganteum; assembly: GCA_007115665.2. Classification (NCBI taxonomy): domain Eukaryota; kingdom Viridiplantae; phylum Streptophyta; class Pinopsida; order Cupressales; family Cupressaceae; genus Sequoiadendron; species Sequoiadendron giganteum. The sequence continues at coordinate 308,587,742 of CM021110.1, forward strand.
ATTGTTCTAATTTATATAAGAGATTCATTTGCTGCATTTTTTCTCTCTCAAGAGGAGGGTTTTCCCAGGGTATCTTGTTGTGTTCATTGTCTTATATGTTGTAATATTATTAAGTGCTTTCATTGTTTAATCTGATCTAAGAAACACTAACATGGTATCAGAGTGGGTGTGAAAAAGATTGTGATCAGATTTTTTAGTTTGCAACACTCACTTTATTCTTTTTCAGTCTATCTTCTAAATTTCTCAAGATGGTGAACGGTCTAAAAATCATGGATAGACTCGAAGGGATTTAGAACTACACATCATGGAGGTTCAGGATCATGCTCACATTGGAAGAGAATGATTTGGGTGAGTTTGTGAAAACAAAAGTTCCTGAATCTGAGGAGGAAGAAGAAAAGTTGTAGTGGAGGAAGAAAGAAATGAGGGCAAAGAAAGTTTTGGTTCATTCCATCAAAGATCATGTTGTACAAATCATCTTCAAATCGGATACAGAAAGAGAGATGTTTACAACCTTGGAAGAGATGTATGAAATCAACAACACTAGTCGAGCTCTTGCACTGAAGCAACAACTTCATCTTGTGAAAATGGCGAAAGGAAAATCTATTATTACATACTTCATGAGGATTTCAGAGGTAAGAGATCAGCCCTCTACAATTGGTCACATGATTGATGACAGAGATTTGACTATGCTTGCTCTCAATGGTCTTCCGCTTTCATGGGAATCATTTATTCAAGGAATCAGTGCAAGATCTAAATTTCCCAAGTTTGATCAATTGAAAATTGACTGTATCCAAGAGGAGTCAAGACTAATGGCTCAGGGAATTGGTCAAAGTTCAAAGAATGAATAATTACAAGTTCTTTCCTCTCATTCGTCAAAGAAAGGAAAAATCTTTAAGAAAGGGTTCTTGAAGAGGAATCGAGAAAACATAAATGATTGTGCTCCTGCTTTCAAAAGGAAACGAGACATGTCCAAGATTCAATGTTTTCGTTGTGATAAGTTTGGTCACTTTGCAAAGGATTTTCATCAAAGACCTAAGCAACAAGTTGCCATTGCAAATGTTGAAGAAATCACTCCACAAAAGGACTCGAGTGATTATTTGTTCTATTCAGCTTTGTCAAGCAATGTATCTAATGATGCCAACACTTGGATAATTGATAGTGGTGCTTCTAGGCACATCACCAGTTTTAGGGGTCACCTTTCAAAATTAGTGGAGAGCAACTCTAGTGATCAAGTCATTATTGGAGATGATGCTATATATTCTATGAAAGGAATTGGAAACTCCACTCTTCACTTGGATTCTAGGATTTCATTAGAGTTGAATGATGTACTATTCATTCCAGGGATAAAGAGGAACCTTGTCTCAATTTCAGCATTAGAAGACAAGGGTTATCAAGTTGCCTTTTCTAAAGGCAAAGTTCTTATATGGGCAAAGAACTCCAACTTCAAAATTGCTCAAGTAATTGGTGTTAGACATGAATGTCTCTACAGGTTATGCAATCATCCCCCTCAAGCACTTGTCCATAATAGTTCCAGCATGTGTGATCTATGGCATCGAAGATTGGCTCACATTCACTTTCGTGCTGTACCTATCATGGAGAAGATGGTCACCGGTCTTCCAAAATTCAATCAAGAACATGAAGGTACATGCAAGGGATGCGCCCTAGGCAAGAACACAAAAGGTATGTTTCATTCTAGTGAAAGTAGATCTAAATGTATTCTTGATCTCATTCATTCTAATTTATGTGGACCAATGTCTATTGCATCTTCTAGTGGCTTCTTGTATTATATTATTTTTATTGATGATTACTCTAGAAAGACTTGGATTTATTTCTTGAGATCTAAAGAATCTGAAGAAGTATTAGAAAGATTCAGAGAATTCAAGATGCAGGTTGAAAACCTGTTTGGAAAAAGGATCAAGGTATTGAGATTCGATAATGGTGGAGAATACACCTCTAGCACCTTTTGAGATTTTTGTATTGAAGCAGGGATTAAGAGGGAGTTTAGTGTTCCCTATAATCCACAACAAAATGGTACTACTGAAAGGAAGAATAGGTCTATTATGGAAACAGTGAAAGCTATGATCCATGATCAAGATCTACAAATCTCTCTTTGGGCTGAGGCATCGAGGACAACCGTCTATGTTCAAAATAGGAGTCCCCACAGGATCTTAGAGAATAAAACTCCTGAAGAAGCATTCTTAGGGGTGAAACAAGAAGTTAGTCATTTGAGGATCTTTGGTTGTCCAGTCTATGTTCATGTTCCAAAGGAAAAGAGAACAAAGCTAGAACCTTTTGGGAAGAAAGGAATTCTTGTAGGTTATAGTGAGACATCAAAAGCTTATAGGATATACATACCAGGATAGAAGTCTATTGAGATTAGTAGAGATGTCACATTTGAGGAAGATGTTGCTTTTAGAAGGTCCAAGGGCACTCCTATGGAGATTGATGAAGAAGAACCTCCTCAAGATATGGAAGTTGACCATATTCCAGAGAACCTGAAGGAGGCTCCAGAACCTAAAGAAGGTGTTGATCCAGGTTAACCCTTGGATCCTACTGATGGGCCTCTAGATATTGTGATTGGAAAAAAAAGACCTCTTTGGGCTCATAGGACAATGCAGGAAGCAAAAAGTTTTGCAGCTCCAAGAGGAGCTTTCAGAGAAAGCAAGAGACCTCACAAGTTCTCTAGTTATGTCACCTTGATGAGTCATATTATTGAGTCAGAGCCTTCAAGTGTCAAAGAAGCTTCTAGTCAACATGGAAAGATGCCATGTCTAAGGAATATCAGTCCATACTTAAGAACGATGTTTTGGATATAGTTCCTAGACCCAAAGGAAAATCTGTGGTGTCTTCTAAGTGGCTCTTCAAGATCAAGTATGCTGCTGATGGGAGCACTGAGAAGCACAAGGCAAGATTCGTGGCTAGAGGGTTCTCACAAAAAGAGGGAGTTGACTATGAAGAAACCTTTGCTCCTGTGGCTCGATATACGTCTGTCAGAACCATCATTGCTATTGCCGCATTAGAGGATGGAAGATTCACCAAATGGATGTAAAGACAACTTTTCTGAATGGTGTAATAGAAGAAGAGGTTTACATTGAGTAACCTGAAGTATTTGAGGTATATGGGAAGGATTCTCATGTTTGCAACTTGAAGAAGGCCTTGTATGGTCTCAAGCAAGCTCCTCGTGCTTGGTACAAAAGGATTGATCAGTATCTATCAAGCCTGGGTTTCTAAAAGAATGATGCAGATTCTAACCTCTACTTCAAGGTAGTAAATGATGAAGCTTTGTTTTTGGTTTTATATGTTGTGACTTGATTATCACTGGTGAGGAACATCTAATTCTAAAATGCAAGAAGGAGTTAGCTTCAGAGTTTGAGATGAAGAATCTAGGTCTCATGCATTACTTTCTTGGCTTAGAAGTTTGGAAAAAGCCAGATGAGATTATTCTAATTCAAGGCAAGTATACTATTGACATTCTCAAAAGGTTTGGTATGATTGATTGCAAACCTATTTCTACACCCATGGAGACTAATCTAGATAAGTTGAGAGAGGCCACAACTAGTTCAGAACTAGTGGATTCTACGATGTATAGACAATTGATTGGTTCATTGATGTATCTAGTTAACACTAGACCTGACATCTACTATGCAGTGAGTGCACTTAGCCATTTTATTTGTGAACCAAGGAAAATACATCTTGTAGAAGCCAAACATATCCTGAGATATTTATGTGGCACAATTGGATATGGGTTGAGATATTCTTCAGGTGTGGATTTAGAGCTGCATGGTTTTACTGATTCTGATTGGGTAGGATGTGTCTCAGATCATAAGAGTACCTCTGGTTGTTGCTTCAGTTTGGGTACTACTATGGTTTCTTGGTGTAGCAGGAAACAGTCTTCAATGGCTTTGAGTACAACCGAGGCAGAATATATAGCAGCTTGTGTGGCAGCTCATGAGGCAGTGTGGCTTCATAAGCTCCCTGTAGGATTGTTTGGACAATCAATGGAGCCTACCATTATGCACTGTGACAACCAGAGCTATGTAAAGCTTTCTATCAATCCTGTGTTTCATGATAGAACAAAGCATGTTGAGACCAAGTACCACTATATTAGAGATATGGTACAAAGGAAAGCTATACAGTTGAGGTATATCAGCACTGAAGAGCAAACGACAGACATTCTCACCAAGCCTCTCTCTAGGATAAAGTTTGCGTACTTTCGAGAAAAGCTTGGTATGGTGGAGAATGCAGCCTTGACTGAGAAAGAGTCTCAGTATTAGTGATCCTTGATTCATAATGTATTTCTCTATTGAGAGAGATTTGAGGTGAAAGCCCTTGTTTCCACCCTCTGGGAGAGCCATGGTGGATGTCATGTGTGTGACTCCATGACAACATCATGTGAGGGAATCCGTGATGATATTTTAATGCATTTCTCTTTGAGATTTGAGGCGAAAGACCTTGTTTCCACCCTTTGGGAGAGCTATGGTGGATGTCATGTGTGTGACTCCATGACAACACATGTGAGGGAATCTGTGATGATTTATTTGTGCTTGTGTATCACCCTCTGGGAGAGCCATGGTGAAAGTCACATTGAGGTGACAACATCACATTAAGTGATGAGCACTTCTTCATACCATGTATGGAGGTAGCCATAATGGTTGATATCGTGATGAGGTGATATTCTATTTTGTTGTCATTCTGATATGATGTGTCTTGTGTAGGTGGAAGTTCATCCCTAACTGAGAGGGAGTGTTGATGTTTTTGCAGCTATGGGCTGCACTTCCTTTGCACAAATTCTGAGGAGAAGAACATGAATTAAATAAGTAGAAGAACATGAATTAAATAAGTAGCCTTCAGCTATTTAATTCATGATTACAACATTATTTAATGTCAAAGGGCTGACCCTAAAGGATTCGCATTTACTATGGCCAACCCTAATTGTATTTATTATTATTTATGTTTTTCTTAAAGGGGCTGACCTAACTTGAAGAGGCGCCTCTCTTGTATAAATACAAGGTCTTCTTGTCATTGTAAATCATTCACTCACTCAAGCAAGTTTGCAATTAAGAGCAAAGCAGAATTCACACTTTCATAGTAGCAGATTTGATTCAAGGAGGATATCACATTCATTACATAGTTTGCATCTAGAAGAAGAGTGATTTCTTTGTATCAAGTATTGGCCATTGTTGGGCCTAAGTTGTAAGTAGATTTCTGCTATTGTTCTACTCTATATAAGAGATTCATTTGCTAGGTTTTTCCTCCCTCAAGAGGAGGGTTTTCCCAGGGTATCTTGTTGTTTTCATTGTCTTATATGTTGCAATATTATTAAGTGCTTTCATTGTTTAATCTAATCTAAGAAAAACTAACAGATATCTTCCAAGGCATCCAAGGTTTTCAAAAAGAAGAATAAATCCATATACCGAGCAAACATACATCTACCCATGATATTCTTACTCCTAATGGACATGTAGATGATCTTCATCTAAGAAAAGAGTCCCATAATCTTGATATCATTACAAAAGAACAAGAGTATCCTACTCTTAACATCTATACACAAGATCAATACATAGAAGAAGCTAGAGACATATCATAAAGGGATCATGAAGAAGACTTATACATAGGTTATGAATCAAAAAAATCGGTGGAGACATATAAAAGAAGGATCATAAAGAAGACTTATATAAGCTATGAATCAAAAACATCCTATGAAGATATATTAAAAATGAATCATGAGGAATACTTTTGTGTGGATAGTAAATAAAAAACACCTCTTGAAGAAGCATTAAAATCTGATATTTTACAAGATCAGGCTGAAGATATCAATCAAGAAGGCATCCCACATCTAAAGGAGCTTATCAATGAGGAACCTACCACATTTAAAGATCCACATCAGATCAAAGAAATATTAGCACCTTGTTTCCAAGGTGAGACATATCCCATTACAAATAAACTCTCTCAATAGATTCAGTATCAAGACAAAGGATTAGGCCTACATGAATAGGGTATCCTAGAGTAAGTGTAGATTATTGGAAATCCTAAGCATCAAGTTCTTGGTTATTCAAAGGAATCTAAATATATCAATGATACCTCCATAATACTAGGGGAAAATTTATCTAATGAAAGAATCAACATGGATAGTACAAAGAGTCCTTATGATGAAATTAATACCGATGCTACAACTAGCCATATCATAAATCGTCATCCGCATATATTTCCATCCTCTGATTGGGACCAACAAAAAAATAGAAAGCTATATCAAATAAAGGAACAAGTCGTTGAAGAAAAATAATTATCAAAGAAAAATGGACAAGAAAAGTTTAAATGGATACAAAGAAAAAGAAATAAAATCATCCCTATCAAACTCTATTAGTCAAATAAACTATGGGGAAAAATTAAAAAAGGGAAGTTCATCCATCAAAGATGTTCAACAATGGAAAAGAAAGCTTCAAGAGCAACTTACAAAGTATATCAAGACATTGGTCCCAATCGAATCTACATATTCACCCATTGTTTCTCATCATGCCAACTTTGGAGAGTCAAAGGTTCCAAATTGTCAACTAATCCATCTAAATATCATATCCCTCAACTCATTTTTCCATCCATGATATCCAAATCTCACATTGATAATATTTTGGCAACAAATATTTATCATAAGGACTCTAAGGGCACTATATCACGATGTGTGAATCAAGGTAAGGTTAACTCCAGTATCAACAAGGAAGATAATAATTTCCATGGGTTACATTCAAGTGCTCGTATCCTAGCAAAAGAGCTCCTCCAAGCAGGATATTGTTGCCACATCATGACAACAACAACAAACATGTCAACACCAATAATGTCTACATCAGCACCACCAAGTGGTTCAACATGATAAAAAAAAAGTGTCACCATGATGAAAACTTGGTAAATAGGTGGGTGATCCCACAAAGCTAGTTTACAATTTTTGAGAGATTCTGTTTTTTGCTGAAATCACATATTTTTAGAAAATATAATGATTTAAGCCTTAAAAATTTCTATTTTAAGGATTTAAATTGAAGAGAGTTTGATCAAACCACCTTAGATCAAACCAGCTTGGATAGAATCCCGCTAGTTTTAAACTATACCTACAATAGAGTCTCCTTTACACCTATCAAAATGTTGATAAAAAATCACTTTTGATTTTCCTTTTCGGGGATCAAATGAATTCATTTAAAATTTATTTCAAATGATCATGGTAGTCCTTTGAATGAACTATCCAGTGAATATAATTTTAATATGTTTTATTTTTATTATGTATGTGGTTTTTAAGTTTTATTAAACATACGTTTTTTACTGAAAATCAAGCTCTTTGTTTTGCACATGTAGAAAAATAGCATATTTTAAAATAAAATTTAATAAAATATGTTCATGTTGGGTATTGATATCCTTGATCCATTAAACAAATAAAATTTGAATTTCGATACATACAAAAAAAATTATGTTGTATATAGTCCACCTATGTTTCAATTGTAATTAGTTGTACTTTGAAACTTGATTAAAGAAAAAATATTTATTAAAACATTATGAAACCAAATTAAAGTGCTATATATCATAGTTAAAAATCTAAATTCAAAAAAATTATGTTGTATACAGTGAGCATCACTCCTTAAAAATGTTGGTTTTTTTTTTAAAAGCTAGTTTTTGAAGGAGATGGAAAAGGAAGTGCAATCTAATTCCAAAAAAAATGAAAAAATTATATTTAGAGTCTATATACAAAACTTCGCAAATCACTAGTTTGCATTAGCTCCAAATTTCTCATGGTTTAGCTACTATAGGAGCCCGAACGTGAAGATTTAGTTAAAAAAAATCAATTCAGTGTCCAATTTGCCCAAAAATTGTAAACCAGTATTGTGGGATCACCCAGGTATCTTGTGTGACATCACAAATCAAGAAAATTAAGAAAAACATCAAGAAAACCATTCAAGATAAAAATCATCCTCTAGTGAAAATCACTATGGTGGCGATTTGGACAAGTATCATGATAAAAACCTAGAAAATAGTCATCATGTGTAAGAATCAAGCATCTACGTATGCCATTTCAAGTGGAAGCATCTCAACCTGTCCATAATGAATCCAATCCATTTTTATCTAAATCCAACTTATCAATGATCCTATCCTATCCAACATTATTTGAGCCATGAGGCATTGTCCAAAGGGCATACTCTATCAAGACATGTTATCCTATCACAAGATAATCCATCACTTGCATTGCTAGACATTGGGAGGAAATGCTTGCATGTTGCTTTAGAATAAATCCTGATCTATGTCTTCTAGCTCACGTTGTGATCTAGGAATTTATCCAGAAAACAAGGTGTACCACCAATGCAATACCAAGGTAACCTTCAAATATTATGACAGCATGGATTATTCCTTCACTCAAATAGTCTAAGATATCAAAAGTTGCTTGAACCCCATAGCTAGTTCAAGCTTTTCTGCAATATATCCTCTAGAAAAAATAAAGTGAAGTACCAATCCAAGTTTTCAACATCTTACACCCTAGGAAAGAGGGTAAAAATCCACCAACAACAAGGTATACCCACCAACACACCACCAAGGTAACATTCAAAACAATTCATCTCAACAACAAGGTGTACCACCAACGCACTACCAAGGTAACCTTCAAAGATGCGAATAACTTGGATTATTCCTTCGCTCAAAAATTCTAAGATATCAATAGTTTCCTGAACCCCATAGCTAGTTCAAGTAATATTTTCCACAACATATCCTCTAGAAAAAATAAAGTGAAGTATCAATTCAAATGTTCAACATCTTAAACCCCAGGTAGAAGGGTAAAAATCCAAAAGAAAAAGAAAAAAGAGATAAAAATATAAAACAAAACAAAAATAAAGAAAAAAATAAAGATAAATAAAACATTCTTTAAGTGAAAACCACTTTGTGGCACTCCTAGAATAGGTAAGTTATAGTGAAAACCTAGAAAATAGGCGCTATGTGTGAGTAAAACTTGCATCATTATCTATTAGCACTTTTTCACAACATCCAACCATGGGTTGTCACTGATTAAGGTAAGTTTTTTTATTGGGGGAAACTTCCTAAAGGTATTCATGGATTAGATCTTGTAGCATCCAATCATTTTCATAAACAAAAAAATTCAAAAACACTATAAAACAACAAAAGTCAAAAACATGCAAAAAACATCAAAAACAAAACAACATCATTGGGTTATTCCTTCACCACAAACCATCTAAGATATCAATGTTTACTTGAACCTCATAGCTAGTTCAAGTAGATTTCCCACAACATATCCTCTAGACACCAAAACAGGGTATCAATCCAAACTATCGATGTTGTTTACCCAAAAACAATTCATGATTTGAGTCAAATAGTCAAACTACGTGGTGTCTATGTGTACAATGTAGGCAAGGCTTTTTAGCCCCCAAGACACTAGGTCAGTCCCCTTAGGTTTTCAACATGTTTTATTTCAACTTAGTCAAAATATCAAAATCCAAAAACATTCACAAAATAGAAATGGTCAAACCAAGTGAACTACAAGCCTCTACATGTACAATGTAGGCAAGGCTTATCTTTGATGAGCCCCTAAAGCCATAGGTTAGTCACCCAAAAATAACAAAAATAGCATAAGAAAAATTAGAATATAAAAAAGACCCATCCCATCATCAAAATACGCAATAAAAATTTCACTCATAATAACCAAATTGTCATAATCATCCTTTGACAAAACAAACAAACAAACAAACAGAGCAAACATCAAAAGCTATAACTTTCAAGAACAAAATTCACATAAGAGTTGACTATAAATAGATGGAAACAATTCCAAAGTATAAACTAGGTCTATCTATTTTACAAGTCCCCACAACATCCTAAGATATGCCTTAATGTATTCATTCCTACAATCGACATGATCAAAAAAAGATAATAGCCCCACCTCAAATAGATATGAAAAGTGATACTACAACTTTCTCTTTATCTTTTTGTGGTCTTACTTTTTGTGTTTTATTTTATTGACTCATACCTAGGATCTCTCGAGGATTTCCATAAGGATTTAGAGAACAAGGAATGTGGGGAAATTGAGCATCATTTTGATTTTTTGTTTGTAAGATATTTAAATTGTAGTACTACCAAGGCGAATACTTTCTTTATTGAGTGTATGGAAATTGTATTAAAATAGTCTGTGAAGAAGTTATAGGTTAGGTTTTTTATACCTCTTTGTGTCACTGGTCCAAAAAAAAAAAAAATCACGCAACCCCACCCTATACTTTAAACAAAGTTTCCATATGTCAATTATGAGAAATGACACTCTTTGTTTATAGAGTCAAATTCCACACAATAGATACAAAGTTACCTTGGTAGTTTATACCTTGGTGCATCATATTTTTTTGCTACATCAAAAAGGATTGTTCAAACCACAAAGTCTCTAAAGCAAAGAAAAAGCAACACATCAACAACTAACAACATCAAATTTTCCATCCATCATCATATTTCTTCTAATTAACATCATATTTTCTATCTATCATCATATTTCTTATAATTAACATCATATCTCTATCCAACATCAATATTCTTTTGATTAACATTCATCAAACATAAAACATCATTAGCACCATATCCATATTGCATCCACAAATGTTATCAATATATATCATCATGATAATAAACCAATAAAAATATCATGTATCATATATGGGGCATTCATATCAACATAAACCACAACATAATGGGACAAATTATGATTCATCCATCCACACCAAAATTCATACATCAAAAAAGAACAAAAACATATATAAACATACATCATCATATATCACCATCACATAAGCATAAAAATGAAGCTGAATCGAAGAAGGTATATCTCATATATATCATCGTCACAAAGGGAACATGTCATAAGTACATCATCCATAGTGACAAAAGTGTGATAGGATAATACAAAATCATAACATATATATGAGGTCTCGACTAGACCAATGAATATATATGTACCGTGCATGTCTACAAAATTCCTATACACCATGAAACAACAAGAAGATAAAGTACCAAAAAAGTAAGACCTCCACAAGAAGGACATGATACTATAGACCACCCAAACAAGTTGGTTGTCTCATAGAATAATCACCTACGCCTGTACTTGGAATTGGACCACCAATTCCATCTCTCGCAGTACTCAAATCCATGAACCATGGATGCCGAGAGGCCCTAGGAACAGTAGCATCATATAAGGTCTGATAATAGGTGGACATCTGTAGAAACTGATCTTGCTCAACTCACATACTATCATGCTCTATCTAGAGGATATCTCTCTCTGCCATCAGTAATAGTACTTGAGTCTCTACAAAATTTCTTCGACCGATCTTTCTCTCTCGCTCAACTCTCAATATGTCTATGAGAGCCTCTCCAACATGTCGTTGTGAAATCTCTACATCTCTATCAAAAGTCATTAGAGCTAGCAATATATCAACATCCCTAGTTGGTGGAGGAGGACCTAAAACCTATCGCAAACCCTACATAGGAGGCACCCACTCATCCTTTATACCTTTTTCCTCATCACGTTAGGCTTGATCCAACTACTTTGTGAGAACCTCAATGCACTGTCACTCCCTACAATGACCTATAATAATTTCTCTACCCATAAAGGGATCACCCCCAAGATCACTAAACCTCAAAAGCTTGCATTGTGCACACCACTCATCATAATCATGAGTAGTACTTGAATCTACCACACCAACCGGCCAACCCCAACCAATTGAGGCGAGTTCTCTAAACTCGTTGACAACAGTATCTATATCAGCCTAGAGACCCCATACATGAACCTCTCGAGTAGTCCAACCAAAGTGAACCTCATACACATCAGGAACTCAACCCTATCTCTCTCCAACTAGCGATAGACTTGGTTTGGTAGATAATGCTCTATCATAGAAGGGGAACGACCAATCAAACAACATATTTATCGGTAATAAACAAGATGATCAACATCCTCTGGCCAAACCTTGCATCTCATAGAAGTTCTCCCCACAAAACCAGGCATCTCATCAAAAACATGGTTCCAATAAGGAATGCCCCTAGACAACGTGTAATGCATAAAGTATTGATAAAAATAAGAGTATGGATCATTCAAATAATGATCTTGTATCTCATCTGGATGAGTCACTACAATATGCTCCCATGCCCAAACATGAAAAAGTGAAACACCTACGGATAATAGACTTCCCACCCTGATACACCACCTCATGCATATCTCGGTAAAGATGAGTGAGAAAAAAAGCACCCCAGGAATATCTCATCCCATGCTCTAGCATACTCTCAATACATGTACCGCAACCCATAGAAAATTGTCGACTTCACCTATCGGGAACAACTAATCTTGATATCAGACCACAAAGGACAAGAAGAATAAGAATTGCACTACTAGAAAACCAAGATAGATCAACCTCTAAATTGTGTACATCCAAGTGTGCAACACCTAAAAAATGTTTCATAGTGCAGGCACCTCGTCGAACATGATATGTAACAAGATCACCATGAATGGGAAGACGGGGTATCCTCCAAACATCCTCAAGAGTAATGGTAGCCTCCCCTATAAGAAAAATAAGGGAGGACATCTCAAAGTGCCATCTCTCCACAAGTGCAGTCATCATCACTATATGAGTCCTAATCGGAGGCATATAACAAATATAGCATAATCCCACGACATCAAGGAAGTCCTGCTCCAATACACCAAGATAGCCAATTAGATCAAACAAGTGGTGAGGACATATCTCTCTCGTCATAAGTGCTCTGAGAATCACCTGCAATTGTTATAAAATAGGATGTTAGGGTTTTACTCTAAACACGTAAAACAACACAAAATGACATGAGAATGATGACAAATTAAATTAATGATGATAAATAGACACATGGGTAAGTGCAACAATCTGTGACATAATTTAGGTGCCAAATTGAAAAAAAAATTTTAAAAACCAGAAATAAGCCCTTTCATGCACTCCAAATTTGGTGCACACCAAATGACTAAAAATCCATTTGGCACATGCCAAATGTCTTTTTAGACATAAAAAGCCAAAATCAGGTTTGCAACCCTCAATTTTTCTTCAACCCACGGCTTGAGGAAGAGGATTTTAGGTCTGCAACTCGTGCTCACCAAATCTCTTCCTTTATTTGCATCCTTAGGATGCCATTTTCCATGAGGATTCCGCCAACATGTTGGAGAGGTTGAAGATTGCAAAGAGGTGTGTATTTTTATAATAAAACTTTGTTCTAATTCTCAGGGAATGAATCTCCACCTCAAAACATTGAGAATTCACAATCACCCCCTCATGAAGAGCCTCCTATACAAGAACAACCCAAATCCCCTCCATCAATTCATAGGCATCCTCAAGGAACACAAGAAAATATTCAAAATCAAATTGAAAAAAATAAAAGAGACATTGAACAAATAATTGCAAGATTAACCGAGCATGCCGAAACCCACCCTTATAGGAGAGGGATTACTGAATCATTGAAGTCAAATTTAATTCATGTAGGAGAAATGAGTGAGAAAATGAATTTTTGGTCAACTAAGAGACATGAGATGAGAAAATTTTATGCTAATGGTTTGTCATATGCAGTTTTCAAAAAACTAAAAATTAGCAAAGCCAAGTTGTGTGCCCTATTTAAAGACCCAAAAACCAATAAACCTTTGTCCCATGCAAGCAGGAGGTTCCCCATCCATTGGTGCCACCATGATTTAATTAGAAACAAATTTTGGGAGAGGTGGTGGATGCTATTTGACCAACCTCCATGCAAAAACCATGGGGTGTCGCAATACTTTTTGAGGAAACTCTATTGCGAGTTTGTCCTCAATAAAATGCCAAACTATTTTGACATCTTAGAATTTCAAGGTAGAGGTGGGGGCTCCACACACGATAGACCTATTGCATGATGTAATCCACAATTGGCACCGAGAGTCTTGGGAAGAACCATGGTGGAGCATGTCATTGTTCCTTCCATTGTTAAGGACAGTGTAGAGGTGGACACGATGAAGCCGATTGGCTCACTCACCCAGACCATTTTATAGTATGTGAGTCCTCTAGTAGAGCTTGGTGTGGAGGAGATGTGTAGGCTCCGAGATCCACCCCAACATTGTGGCACTTGTGGTGTTGTTTGCACATACGATTATTAGGGTGCTCATGATGTAGCTACATAACCTACGTCAGTTGAAGAGGCGATGAATTTCAAAGATGATATTCTGAATGATACATTCGACATTGACACTCAGGTAAAATTTAGTAAGTTATTTTATTGTTGTTTATTAAAATATATTTTGACATTTAAGAATAACTAAATTAGCAAAAATTTTGATATGATGAAATTTCAGGGTCGCACTATTCATGAGGGATGCTCTATTCCTACAGACCCTTATACATTCTCGACGATGATTCCACATGTATGCAACTAGTATTAAAGATATTATTATTTCATTTGAATAGTTGAATGTTATATTTGAATGTTTGTCTCATAACATGCTTCGGATTTCAAACAGTTTCCTAGTGCACCTTCTTCCTCCACACCCCGCAATTCATATCCTCAAATGACATACACTTAGGTGCCTTTATTCATTAATGGTGTTGTAAATCTATGTTAGCTAGTTTTTCATAATTTTGTGTATATACAAATCAAAAAAATTGATGAGAAACACAAACATTGCATTCAAGTATTCCTTGATCGTGTCACATTATGTTCTCCTATATCAACATGATACACGAGATATTGTTTCATTTGCATCTATTGACAAGAGATAGCTTTGGTGATGTTGGTGGCACGATGGACCCTGGAGTTGTAGCAACAATAGCCAGTTCTGATCCATTGAGAGAGGTATGGAATAGATTAGTCGATTTAATATTATATTTGCTCTTTTCTGGTCTATTATAAAAAAATTTCACGATAATTTTATGTAGTTTAATTTATATCTTCATGGTTTCTACAGGTGGTTTTCACTCCAGATCGTGGACGTGGTGATGCTTTAAATGTGCATGATGACTATATGTATGCAGTAAGTGATTATATTTTGTTATATGTCATTCCATAATTCAGTTTCTATGTTTTAACATCTTTACTTTTAATTGTATCAATTGAAGGTCCAGAGTGAAGAGAGGAGGAGTAGCGAGCATGTTCGAAAGACAAGAAAAGTAACAGTCACTCCATCCTGCCAAATTTCGAAGGCAACATAGGATCTATTTCCTTCCCCTAGAGGGAAATGACTATGTATTAGCATTGTTTGTTGTATGCCTATGTGGCATTTTGGAATATATGTTTTGTATTATTGATATATATACATGGTATTTTATGTCCAAATGGCTCCTTTGTACTAAGCCTATATGGTTCTTTTGGATATATTTATATACATTTATCAATATATATCATTGTATAGCCTTTTAGATTTTTTATTAAAGAAACTCTTATTTTTCTACTGCCATTCTTGAATTATGTTATCATGTGTATCATGTAAGTTGTATGATTGAATGTTGTAGGCATGGATTTTGTTTACATCTAATGCTTAATTTTACTGTCGAATGCTCAATAAGCCCCATCTAAAGCGTATTGTATAAATAATATCCATTCTTGATGGTTTGTATCCTTTTGAATTCTTCAATTACTTGTGCCTCACCAATATAGAGGAAAGGAGGCTCAAACCCAATCAGTCTGACAACTTGCCTTCAAGAGGCTCCTAACAAGATTAATACAACCCATTTTGAGCAATCTACACAACCTCAAAGCCCCACCAAACCAAACTCTTCATTCAACACCTTACCCAAAAATCCACCCTTGTAGCACTTTGATGTAGAGCCAAGGTGGAGAAGACTCGCAACAATTGAAATGTCAATTCTCAATCAAGAACTCTTCTTCATAATGATTCAGCCTAATAGGAATCAACCCACCTTGAAGGGTGTCAACTCCTCAACCTTGCAAATGAACAACAAGACTCCACCAAGGCCCTACAAAGACCATCAACATTCATACAATGACAATTGAATCAATTGAGAATAATCCCTAAGTTAGATTCATCAAGGTTTCCAAAACTCACATTTGTGACTGGTTATTCTTATGATACTCAAAACTCAGTTTTAGCCAAATTACTCCCAGCCTTTCCAAAAAACTAGACAATTACAAGATGGATTGAGATACCCTTTTTAGGGCTACACAACATACCAAAGAATCAATGGTCACTCTTTTGGACCGACATAGACTTTCAACACACCTACTTCAATTTTTGCTTCACAATTAACCATTTTTTCCAAAGGGACCACCCTTCCAACTTTAGGTATCTACCCAAACGCCTTGTAAATTCTTAGGTCATGGTGCCAAACCTCAAATTTTGTCATTAGTTTGTGTCTACAGAGCCTCTGACTCACTGTCCCAAGAAACCCTCCTAAACCTTCACAAAATCAAGGGTTTTAAAGAAACATACAACTACAAACATCTCTCAATAGTTCCAAATCCCAAAATACCTCAAAACACTTCTGCACAAACTCATCAGACCCTCACATAACCCTTACTAGAATTAATTCCTAAGAACCTCTCTTTGGTTCCTCGCTTCCATGTTGGAAAACCCCTGTTCAGTCTTAGAACAGTCACAAAAAAACCACATAATTATGAATCCTTATTCCAAAATGAGTTGACACACTTATTATAACATTTTTTCAATCAATCCACTAAGATATACTAGAAAACAGAAGGTGGATTGATTGTTACATCACAAATTTCCCCTCAAACCCTTGATTTAGCAACATTGGGACAGTCACTGTTTGTGTTGGTTCTCTCTACCAACAAAGAATTAAGACACCAAATAAAAAATAAATGAATTAGAAATAATATAGACACATCATCTAAAATTATTATACCATGGAGAACCTCTATCTTCTAGTACAACACTCAAAAAGATCAAGAAAACAATATTTTTCCAAAAAAATGCTCAAAACTGTGGTGTTTATTGTGTAAAATTGTTACAAAAGTTCTTCCACTCTCTCATTCGAGCCTTGGTAAGGATTTTTAAATAATTTTACAACAACCATCTTCTCCCTAATACCCATAACCAACCTTGGGATTTGTTGGTCCCTTAATTACATCTCTTTGTGTTAAAGTTGCTTTTCTCAGCATTTTACAACTTATATGATTTCTAATTGACAAGTCTAAGACACAAAACACCCTTTATTTGAATTATTCTTGATCTCTCAAAGCTTATTAGACAAAATAAACCTAAATACACTAAAATTTCCCTATTGATGTGTTCAAATAAAAAAAATTGATGATGTGGTGTAGGTGCTCTTGCACCAAACTTGAAACCCGGTCCAATCCTAATTTCTCCCAACCTTTCCAAAAAAACCTGACCATTTAAAGGTGGATTAAGATACCCTTTTCAGGGTTACACAACATATGCCAAAACCAATAGTAACTCTTTTGGACGAACATGAACTTTCAATACACCTCCCTCCCTCTAGGCTTCACAATTAGGCCTAATTTCCAAAGGAACCCCCTCACAAACTCACCTCCAAACCAAGGAAACTTGAAAAAATCTTAGGGATGCTCACCAAATTCAAGATTCTCCCATTTTAAGATCCCCAAGAACTTTTTCTATTCCTCTACTCATAAACCATCCTAAACCTTCACAAAAACAAGGGTTTTAAAGAAACTCATAACTCCAGACCTCCCCCAATCCTTCCAAAGGTCCAAACACCCCATAATACCTCTTCCCTAACTTAAAAAGACACTCACAATCCCATTCCTTTCAGCATTTCTCAGATTCACGACTAGAGTTCCTTACTTTCATGGTGGAAACAACCCTGAACAACATTAAACCTTCACACCACACTGAGTTTATTCATTCTCTCGGCCTCCAAAGTATTCACACACCAAAATAATTATGGTATAGGCCAATCCACTAAGCAACAGGGTTAGAAAAGTAGGTGGATTGGCTAATGTGTCATGGTGTTGCCCTCAAAACCCCCAACACAGAAAATAGAGCAGTAACCAAGTTTGCTGATCCCACACACACCAATGGTGGATTTAAACCTTCAGAACAAATGAAAAGAGAGTAAACACATATGAAATCAAGTATCCAAAGCCTCAATTCATGATAGAATTGTATGGGCGTGTGCAAGGCAAAGAAAATATAGGAATACAAAGAAAACCAATGATTAGCATTTTCAAAAGTATATTTTCTTATTAGAAACTCAAAATAATCAACCCTCAACTTGGGGTATTACAGAAATATATCTTGATACCACCTTCCAACAACCCCTTGAGCCGAACAACCACTATAACCACCCTTTGTTAGACTTCTAAGATGGCCATTTGCCAATTTTTCTCTTAATTACCATTCATTCACAACTTGATTTTGCAAATACCACCTAACTAACCTATTAAGCATTGTAAATACAATTGCAAGGTATTTCCATAGCATATAGAGATATAGAGAGAAAACACAATAAATATTTTAACTAATGAATTGTAAAAAATGGATTTTTGTAGTTTATATTCATGTCGTTGATTACATTGCATTGCACATCTTTCAAAGTCAAAGCATTACTTCACTTTGCATAACTACTAAGTAGATGCTGATAGATGCCAAAAATTTAATTACAATATAGTTTGAACAAAGTCAACCTGAGAAGTTATGCAATTTCTTCACATTGCATAACTAATAACTAGGAACAACTGCCAATTGCATTTTCTTATCATGGCATTCTATGAGACCAAATTTCTTTGAGATGTTTTTTCAAATAGTTCCCTGCCTTGTCTATGTTACCACATTTTTCATACATGTCTACCAAAGCATCTTCTCAAACAGTTCACTACCTTGTTGCTATGGCTAAAATCCTAAAACAAGCTATTTTGAACAAGATATGGATGCTTCAAAAAAATATATCAAAATCATAATAGTAAGCAATAGCATATAGAAGGCAGTGAACTGTTTGAAAAAATGCATCAAAAAAATTGCTTTGGAATGATAAATTTAGTTATGCTTTCACTCTTCTTTAACATTGTATATCTACTCCTTTTTATAACAAGAGATAAAAAACGTAAAAAAATGTATAACAAGAGATGAAAACTATCTTTTTTGAAATTGAAAGGCATTTCCATAGCATGGAGATATAGAGAGCAAATAAAATAAAGAGTTTAACTAATGAAATGTAGAAAATAGATTTTTGTAGTTTATATTCATGCATTGCACATCTTTCAAACTCAAAGCATCACTTCACATTGCATAACGAATAACTAGATGCTGATAGATGACAAAATTTCAATTACAATATAGTTTTTTACAAAGTCAACCTAAGTAGTAATGCAATTAATTCACATTGCATAAATAATAACTAGGAGTAGCTGCCAATTTATTTAGCTTGTCATGGCATTCCATGAGACCACATTTCTTTGAGTTATTTTTTCAAATATTTCATTCTGTTGTCTATGCTATGAAATTTTTCATATATGTCTACCAAAGCATTTTCTCAAATAGTTCATTGCCTTCTTGCTATGGCTAAAATCCTAAAATAGATGCTTTTGAACAAGCTATGGATGCTTGGAAAAAATCTATCAAAGCATAATAGTAAGCAATAGTATAGACAAGCCATTGAACTCTTTGAAGAAATGCATCAAAGAAAAGTGGTCTCATGGTGATGGAATGCCATGAAAAGCCATAGACAAGGTAGTGAACTATTTTAAAATATGCCTCAAATAAATGTGGTCTCATGGTGATGGAATGCCATGATGAATGCCTATGGTGATGGACTGTCATGGAATTCCATCACCATGAGAACACATTTCTTTGAGGAATATTTTCAAATAGTTCACTTCCTTGTCTATGGTATCAAATTTTGTATACATATCTACCAGAGCATTTCATCAAACAGTTCACTGCCTTGCTACTATGGCTAAAAGCCTAAAACAGGTGCTTTCGAACAAGATATGGATGCTTGGAAAAAATCTATCAAAGCATAATAGTAAGAAATAGCATAGACAAGGCACTGAATTGTTTAAAAAAGTGCCTCAAAGAAATGTGGTTTCATGGTGATGGAAGGCCATGACAAGCCATAGATAGGACAGTGAACTATTTGAAAAATGACTCAAATAAATGCGATCTCATGGTGATGGAATGCAATGACAATAATCACCATGAGACCACATTTCTTTCAAGCATTTTCTCAAACAATTCACTACCTTGTTTATGCTACCACATTTTTCATACATGTCTACCAAAGCATCTTCTCAAATAGTTCATTGCCTTGCTTCTATGGCTAAAATCCTAAAACAAGTGATTTTGAACAAGCTATGGATGCTTCAAAAAAATATATCAAAAGCATAATAGTAAGCATTATCATAGACCAAGCAATGAACTACTTGAAAAAATGCATAAAAAAAACTACTTTCAAATGATAAATTTAGTTGTTCTTTGATGCAGAGCCAAGGTGGAGAAGATTCACAACAATGGAAATGTCAATTCTCAGTCAAATAACTCTTCTTCATAATGATTTAGCCTAATAGGCATCAAATCACCCTCAAGGTTTTCAAACCTTTAATCTTTCAAAATAACAACAAATCCCCCCCAAGGCCCTACAAAGACTCTCAACATTCATACAATGGCAATTTGAAAACAATCTCCAAAACTCAGCATTTTACCCATTTAACAACAAGTTGTCCTTGTACCCCTATCATCAGTCCCAACACACTGCCACCATGCTTCTTCACTTTTTTATTAGTGTTATCTATCTCTGTAGTTACAAATATTTATTTCTTTACTCTCACATCTACAAGAATAGGACATTCCATGGTGCCCACCATAAGAATTTCACACAAACCCGGTGTCATTACCTCCTTTGTTGCTACATCGGTCCTTATATCCACTGCCCCTATATTACCAGACCTATAATGGTTCCCAAAACCAGAATTTTTTATTTCCCTCACAACACTTACATGCTCCTTGTTCCCACACATGATTACTTTGGATTTCACTTTCACATCCTCTAGAAGTGGAGTCAAAACAAACGTATGGCTATCTTTCCTTATGGTATACTTATTTTCTTTCCCATCATCCATGGCACACCTATCATACTACCATGGTCTTCCAAGTAGTATGTGGCAGCAGTCCATTGGAGGAATGTCACAAATAGCACTATCCACCAATATATCTAGCAATATTTTCATCTTCATTCTCATGATGACCAGATCTTAAACTCAATTTATAAAACTCCTCAGTATAAGACTTAATATCCATCTCCCTTTGTCTTAAATTTTGTAACCTCTTAAACAACTGAACTTGATGATCCTTGGGTAAAAATTTACCTTTGAGTTTTGATATCATCTTATCCCATGATGTGATTTTAGACTTTCCTTGCTTCCTCCTCTCAGATTGAAAGTAATCCCACCATACCAAAGCATGACCCTGCAACTTAGTTTTTGCAATATTGACCCTTTGTTCTTCAGGAACCTCATCCAATTCAAAATGGTTATCATTTGCAGCAATCCAATCCAATAGTTTTTCATCATTTAAACTACCACCATACTTAGGAACATCAAGTTTTACCTTAGGCTTGTCAGTCTTCACTACCTTCAGCAGCCTTGCAATTCTTTGATCGTTTGGAGTAAGATCTTCTTCCACATATTCAAACTCCTCATCTTCCTCTTCTTCAGTCTCAGTCTCTTCCACTACCCTTCTTTTATTTGTCTCCAAGGCTATGACTCTCTCTTCCAAATCTCTAAGTTCTCTTGCATGCCTATCTTTCATCTCCTTCATCTATTTAGCCATATCATTCTTCTTTGGAGGCATCTTAGGAACCTTGCCTCTTCACCTTCTTCTTCAACCTACAAAATGAAAACATATCTACTTCTTGATGCTCTGATACCACTATGATGCAAAGCATCAATAACCAAACTCCTCAACACCATCATTTCTTCAAGGGATTTCAATCCCAAATAGAATTAGGAGAAGATCAAATTTAACAAACTTGTTTTCTAAAATTTTCATCAATTTCTCTTCAAATTCACTTGATTGCTTCAGTTCTATAAAACTCCAAGACAACATGTCAGTTTCCCAAATCACCAAAATCATATTCTAGACCATCATCAACATCCAATTGACTGATCTTAACAAAAAAGCCTGATCAAAGGCATTGAACCAACCAATACTTCAATATTCACCAAAACCTCCTTGAAACAACTCACACTCCCCAAGGCTAATAGACACACATTCTTACCTTCAAACTATTATCAGACTTACAAGAGCCTCATAATAATCATGCTTCTAATAGAAATAAACCAATAACATATTCACATAACTCAAGGTTATTAGATTTACTGATTTTCACAGTCATAACACCATTCTTCATCAAGATTCCACCCTAGTCTAAACATCAAATCAACAACCTTAACCTTTAAAATTTTCCCAAATCATTGAAATACCTTTGAAAACATTATTTTAGCAGTTATATCACAAATATAATCACAAATACCACTGGCCTCTGTTCTAACACTCATTTCATGATTTTCTTTGTAGGTTAGCAAAGCCCTAAATCGGGTGATACAACTCTACCATCTTTGCATAAACACAAACTTGATATATTTTTGGAGACCCATTATATATTATTTAGATATATCACAAAAACATTACCACTCTTTTTGAGAGAAACATCAGAAAAATGGTCTGATATGCTGCTCCCAGCCATAAATTAGGCCAAATTTGCAAGGTGACTACCAAAAAATCATCTCCAAATCACTAACCAGCCTTAAAAAGTATTTTATCATACCTCCAAACTCATAATTACATCAGTTTCAAGAGATATTAGATCCACTAAAACATTTAAATATCAAAACCCTTGAATATAGGCTTTGCAAGAAAAGTCATGAGGGTTTCTTAGAATATCACCTTCCACATCTTCTACCAACATGCCATATCTTCCAACACTTTTAAATACACCTGAAAACATCATCTATACTCTTCTCAAGCCATGGAAAACTCTATTTCTTCATTATGGATGACTGTAGCATCAAATTTTGTGTGGAAACCTTCAATTTATGTATGTAACAACAGCTTTATATGAAAATTCTTGCATTCCCTTGTACCTACAATCATAAAAAACATTCAAAACACCCTAACATTAACCTACTCCACCAATCTACTTAACCTACATTGGTGGAGTAGTGATGAAATGCTACATTAGACTCTCAAACCCACTGTAAAAAGAACTATACCAGCCCCCTTTTTGCATGCCTTACAATGCCTTTTATAAATTTTTCCCTCTTAGAAACTACCTTTTCTAACTTCTCATCAGTGCAACTACCCTTTTAACTCTTAATCTTCTTGATCTATACTCTCTCTTGCTACATAATTACTTTTTAACAACATTGTATTATTTGCTTTTTATATTTTCACCTCCTAGTGACTTATTTTATGACTTGATTACATTCAAATAAGTCATTGCAAGGCCTTGACAAATCATTTTGTCTTGAACATACAAATTGGAAAAATTAGTATTTTGAAGGCATTACAAGCCATAGACAAGGCAGTGAACTATTTGAAAAAATGCCTCAAATAAATGCAGTCTCATGGTGATGGAATGCAATGACAATAATCACCATGAGACCGCATTTCTTTCAGGCATTTTTTCAAACAATTCACTGCCTTGTCTATGCTACCACATTTTTCATACATGTCTACCAAAGAATTTTGTCAAACAGTTCACTACCTTGCTACTATGGCTAAAATCCTAAAACAAGTTCTTTCGAACAAGCTATGGATGCTTGGAAAAAATATATTGAAGCATAATAGTAAGCAATAGCATAGACAAGGTAGTGAACTACTTGAAAAAATACCTCAAAGAAATGTGGTCTCATGGTGATGGAATGCCATGACGAATGCCTATGGCTATGGATTGTCATGGCATTCCATCACCTTGAGAGGGAATTTCTTTGAGGAATTTTTTCAAATAGTTCATTGCCTTATCTAAGCTATGACATTTTTCATACATGTCTACCAAAGCATTTTATCAAACAGTTCACTGCCTTGCTGCAATAGCTAAAAGCCTAAAAGAGGTGCTTTCGAACAAACTATGGATGCTTGGAAAAAGTCTATCAAAGCATAATAGTAAGCAACAAGCTATGGTCTCATTTTTTTTTTCACATGAAAATCAACACAATTTTATTCACGGTTTTTTATAGGTTTTAAAAGCATTTTTTGCCAATTTTTTAGTTTTTGCTGATCAAATGAGAAATTTCTAAGCATCACGGTGTCCGAGTAATAGCATACTGAGGTTCACAACCATTTTGCACTTTGGACCCTTAAGGGATCGATCCGATTGAACGTAGATCAGAGCGATTCCACATATTTGGGTGCAAAAGAGGACCATGCCTAGCGTAAAAATACCTATTCGGACATGTTGGAACAGTTCGTTTGGTCACGCAAACTACAAAATGAAAGTTGTACCACTTTGCAACTTTCAACTACTTGCATTTGACAACTTTTCCTCGAGTGAAAATTCACCACCATAGGAAAAATCTTCTGAGATAGAAAAAACCGAGCAAGGATATTGTACAGGGTCCCAACATGATCCCATAGGATCAGACAAGAAGTTTCTAAGCATCACAATGTCCGAGTAATAGCATGCTGAAGTTCATAGCCATTTTGCACTTTGGACCCTTAACGGATCGATCTGGTTGAATGTAGCTCAAAGCAATTTCACATGTTTAGCTGTGAAAGAGGACCATGCCTAGCATAAATGTGCCCACCCAGATGCGTTGGAACAACCCGTTTAGTCACACGAGCTGTAGAACGAAAGTTGCACCACTTTGCAACTTTCAACTACTTGCATTTGACAACTTTTTCCCCGAGTGAAAATTTTCCAGCATGGAAAAATGCCTCCAAGATATAAAATACCGAAAGAGGTTATTGTAGAGGGGCCAAAACTCATGCCATCAGATTAGACGCGAAGTTTCTAAGCATCATGGTGTCCGTGTATTAGCATGCTAAAGTTCATAGCCATTTTGCACTTTGGACCCTTAAAGGATCGATCCGGTTGAACGTAGCTCGAAGCGATTCCATGCATTTGGGTGTGAAAGAGAACCATTCCTAGTGTATACGTACCCACCCAGATGTGTTGGAACAACTCATTTGGTCACACGAGCTGTAGAACAAAACTTTCAACTACTTGCATTTGACAACTTTTTCCCCAAGTAAAAATTCACCAACATAGGAAAATGCCTCCGAGATAGAAAAAATTGAGAGAGGTTATTGTAAATGGGCCCAACTTCATCCCATATGATCAGATGAAAATTTTCTAAGCATCATAATGTCCGAGTAATAGCATGCTGAAGTTCACAGCCATTTTGCACTTTGGATCCTTAAGGGATCGATCCAGTTGAACGTAGCTCAAAACAATTTTGTGTGTTTGAGTGTGAAATAGGACCATGCCTAACATAAATGTACCCACCCAGACACATTGGAATAGTTTGTTTGGTCACATGACTTATAGAACAAAAGTTGCACCACTTTGCAACTTTAAACTACTTGCATTTGATAACTTTTTCCCCGAGTGAAAATTTGCCAACACAGGAAAATGCCTCCGAGATAGCAAAAACTGAGTGAGGTTATTGTATATGGGCCAAACATGGTCTTGTAGGACTAGACACAAAGTTTCTAAGCATCACAGTGTTCAAGTAATAGCATGTTGAATTTTGCAGCCATTTTGCACTTTCGTCCCTTAAAGGATCAATCCGGTTGAACGTAGCTAGGAGGGATTTTGCATGTTTGGGTGAAAAAAGAGGACCGTGCCTAGTGTAAACGTACCCACTCGAATGCATTGGAATAATCCTTTTGGTCAGACGAACTATAGAATGAAAGTTGCACTACTTTGCAACTTTCAACTACTTGCTTTTGATAACTTTTTCCCTGAGTGAAAATTCGCCAGCATAGGAAATACCTCCAAGATAGAAAAAACCGACTGAGGTTATTTTATATGGGCCCAACATGATCTTGTAGGATTAGACAAGAATTTTCTAAGCATCACGGTGTCTGAGTAATAACATGCTGAATTTCATAGCCATTTTGCACTTTGGACCGTTAAGGGATTGATCCGGGTGAACGTAGCTCAGAGCAATTCCATGTGTTTGGGTGCAAAAGAGGACCATTCCTAGCATAAACATACCCACCCGGATGCATTGGAACAATCCATTTGGTCAAACGAGCTACAAAATGAAAGTTGCACCACTTTGCAACTTTCAACTACTTGCATTTGACAACTTTTTCCCAAGGTGAAAATTTGCCAGCATAGGAAAATGCCTCTGAGATAGCAAAAAAAAAGTGAGGTTATTGTAGATGGGCCCAACACAATATTGTAGGATTAGACAAGAAGTTATGAAGCATCACAATGTTCGAGCAATAGCATGCTGAATTTCACGACCATTTTGCACTTTGGACCCTTAAGGGATCGATCCAGTTGAACGTAGCTCGAAGTGATTCTGCTTGTTTGGGTGTAAAAGAGGACCATGCATAGCATAAAAATACCCACCCAGATGCATTGGAATATTTTGTTTAGTCACACGAGCTACAGAACAAAAGTTGCACCACTTTGCAACTTTAAACTACTTGCATTTGACAACTTTTTCCCCGAGTGAAAATTTGCCAGCACAAGAAAATTCCTCTGAGATAGAGAAAATCGAGAGAGGTTATTGTAGAGGGGCCCAACATAATCTCATAGGATTAGAAGAGAGTTTTCCAAGCATCATGGTGTCCGAGTAATAGCATGCTAAAGTTCGCAGCCATTTTGCACTTTGGACCCTTAAGGGATTGATCAGGTTGAATGTAGTTCAAAGCGATTCCATGTGTTTGAATGTAAAAGAGGACCATTCCTAACGTAAACATACCCACCCAAATGCATTGGAACATGTTGTTTGGTCACATGACCTATAGAACGAAAGTTGCACCACTTTGCAAC